>BTHU01000002.1:126719986-127319986 GCA_036184795.1 Tokudaia tokunoshimensis | reverse complement strand
TTTTGAGATGCATAGGTGGCCCTATCCCTCAACTATAGGCTGTGCCTATCTACTGGAGGTGGTCTCTTTGGGTTGTATCTCCCCCTTGATGGGTATTTTAGTTAAGTCGTCGCCATTGACTCCTGGGAACCTTTCAATTCCCTGGAGTCTGGGACCTCCTAGTGGCTATCCCAGTTCCACATCCCCTCTGCTACATTTTCTATTCAATTACCTTATCCTCTGTATTTCTCTTGTCCCTTACAAAACTTGTTCCTGACCCCTTTTTTCCTTCCCCATCCTCTCTTCCTGGTCTGTCCCTCCCTCTAGCTCCTGTGATTATTTTGTTCCCCATTCTTTGTAGGATTGAAGCATCTACACTTTGGTCTTCCTTCTTAAGCTGCATACGGTTTGTGGGTTGTGTTATGGGTATTCTGTGCTTTAGGGCTAAAATCTACTTATCAATGAGTACATACCTTGTGTGTTCTTTTGTGTCATGGTTACCTCACTCAGGATGATATATTTTTTTAAAGGGATCTAACTGGTAGGAACATCTGGATCAAGGGTAGGAATTGGGAGCAATTGAGCTTGGTGTTACTTGCTCCCTGTTTAGAATCACAGAGAAAACTAGGGTTGCAAGTCTCTCCTCTAAGAAATATGAGCAGAGACTCCATCCCAAACAATATTTTGAAAGATATAAGGCATAAAAATATAGACAAATTATAACTAAAAGGTATAACTGACAATGAGTATTATTTCAATGCACTGAACAGACTAGCATACCACAAGGCCAAGTTCAACTATCTCTCTCTTACATACAGTCTTGACTTAAAATGGTTATCTTATTCTGCCTACATAGAAGAATTTTTATTTATTTATTTATTTATTTTCACATATCAATTGTAAATAATAGATCTAATAAGCAAGTATTTCTTCATGTGCTAATTACACTTAATAAGTATTGTTATTCTTGTAAAAGCTTATTTAATTTTTTATATGTCTGAGTGTTAGCCTGCACATATGTATTTATACCATGAGCATGTCTGGTGACTGTGGCAACCAGGGCAGAGTTGTTGGATCCCCTGGACCTGGAGTCACAGAGGGGCTGATTCTGTGAATTGAAACCAGATCTTTTATAAAAGCAAAAATTATTCTTAACCAGGAGATCTCTCTAATCTCAAGGATTTCTTAATACTTATTAATAATAATTAAATTAGTGGCTACTGCATAACTGAAAGTTGCAAGACCTTCTGTTCAGATAGTGACATACATTTTCTATGAGGATTAAAAGCAGACATTAGTATCCTCACTGAAGAATCAGTCACTAGTTGAGCAGTATTAAATAAATAAAAGCTTCTACAATGGCCTTCTCATTTTATCATGTTAAAATGGACCTCACATATATAATTCGATTTTTCTTTGACCTACCTAAAAATATGTTGCAGATGGTTGGAAAATGGAGTTGTAACTATCCAAGGGCAAATGTAATTAACATTCACCGTTTCCCAGTTCTTGCACCTAGAGGCTAAACTGCAGGAAGGGCTAATGGGGGCTCTAGCTGGAGATTAAATTTAGAATTCAGAAAGTAAATGTATTAGCAAACTTGGACCAATTTAGGAATCTTATCAATATTCATATTTTTGGTATTTTGGGGGAGCCACAGCCTGACTATTTCTCTCTCTCTCTCTCTCTCTCTCTCTCTCTCTCTCTCTCTCTCTCTCTCTCTCTCTCAAATAACCTTAGCATACATATCACCTAATGGGAAAAAATTTTAGTTAGTGACACCATGTGATTTGTTTAAACAAGGCAGGACTGGCATCTACTCCATATGTGGATACTAAATTTAGATCAGTAACTGATAGCTTTAGCAGCTGGGATGTAGGAAAAATTAAGCAAGAAATGAAGATTCAAAACTTGTCAAAATTATAAAACAAACAAAGAAACAATAAAACCTGAACTGTTTTCCCATGCTGAATATCAGAACTGGAATGAAAATTTCCACCCCTTTGCATCACAAAACAATTAACACATAAATACTATTTATTTGCTTCTTATTTTCAGAGTGTGGAAGATACATTTGTTTGGCACAAATTCTGTCTTTAACCACTCAATCTGAAACCTTCTTATCACTGGACTTAGATTTTGTATTAAATATACACTTTTAATAGAAAATATCATCATTTACCTAGGTGTAACATGCAAATGATATCAGAAATACATATTTTCTACCCCTCCATATGACCACACACAGTTAAGATAAAATGTCAAAGATATTGTTTATGCATGCCATAGCAGCTATTTATTTTTTCCTATTATATCAGCAGACACAAATGTTTAGAAATCATTCTAAACCTTTAAAATGGTCTTTAAAAAAATCACTGTCTTCACTTATTTCTTAGGAAAATTTATTATATTGTAAATTCCCAGTTTAACTATTAAATGCAACAGAGGCCTTAGCACTCTATGAAACTGCAGTATTTCCGGCTAAAAGATATAAATACCATTTAAAACATAAACCAACATGCTTTTGTTCTGCATACCTATAATATGGTCCCAAATAAGAGTTACTCATGTGAAGAGTGTAGAGAATACATTTGCTTGTCACAAATTCTATCTTTACCTCAACCATTCAAACTGAAATTCTTATAATTACAAGGGCTTTGTATTTCAACGAATTTGTGCATCCTAGTATGAATACCCATTTTAGATGTTTTGGATACACCTGCAGTAATTACTGAAATTAGATTGGCAAAGTCATCCTGTGGTCTCTGATGGTATTATACAGTGTTGATTTTGTGCATTAAAGTGAAATGCCTTGTATTTTTAACGAACAGAGTTCTACTAAGTCTTCAGCCTCCTTCATGGTTTTACCTTGTCTACAGTACATTCTGAATGAATGCACCAATTCACTTTCAAAGAGTATCAATGACCCTTCCCCATTCACAATTATGAATTATATGGTCCATTATTAGGTGAAATATTTTACACTAAAATATCACATAAATGATGATAGACTCAGGGAAAAAGGAACCAAGAATCCACGTGATTCAACTTATAAACTATAAGCACTGAAATATAAAGAAAAAAGCCAAAGATTTCAAGCCTAACCACTGATTTGTTCTCATACAAGTTTTCATTTAAGAAAACAAAGCAGGCACTGTTGACATTTTTCTGATCTTGGTTAAAATCAAAACACAAGGAAATAAACTAAAACAAGTCACTTTTAAAGACAGTTGATCTTTAAAATGCCTGTCTCATGGAAGCGTCCCTTGATAGTCAGTCATGTCTATAGATGAGTACAATAATCTCATCATCAACGTGTTGTTGGTTTTATAATGTGAGTGTGTGAGTGTGTGTGTGTGTGAGAGAGAGAGACAGAGACAGAGACAGAGACAGAGAGACAGAGAGAGAGACAGAGAGACAGAGAGAGAGACAGAGAGAGAGAGACAGAGAGACAGAGAGAGAGACAGAGAGAGAGACAGAGAGACAGAGAGAGAGACAGAGAGACAGAGAGAGAGACAGAGAGACAGAGAGAGAGAGAGAGAGACAGAGAGACAGAGAGAGAGACAGAGAGACAGAGAGAGAGACAGAGAGACAGAGAGAGAGACAGAGAGACAGAGAGAGAAAGAGAAAGAAACAGAGACAGAGATAGATGGAAAGACAGACAGACATAGACAGACAGAAAGACAGACGGAGAGATTTTTTTTTTCTGAAACAGAAATTCCGAGATAGACTACCACTAACAACAAAGACAAATCCTTCCTAAGGCATGCTTCTACAACCCCATTGGCTGATAGCCCTCTCTTTTACTAGATCCCATTTCTTACACTTTTCATCATCTTTAGCACTGTTGCACCAAAGGCAAATGCTTCCAACCTTTTTTTTTTTTCTTTAAATATATTTAAGCCATGTCCCCTAGAGCAGTGGTTCTCAACCTTCCTAGTGTTGCAACCCTTTAATACAGCTCTTTATGTTGTGGTGATCTCCAGCATAAAATTTATTTGTTTATGCTTCATAATTGTAATTTTGTTACTCATGAATTACAATGTAAATATGATATGTATGATGCCTGATGTGCTATCTTCAGTAGTATCACAATCTATAGATTGAGAATCACTGCCCTAGAGACACTTAACTGCAGCGTTCAACAAATGTGATTGCTACAAAATAACCTACATACAAGAAACTTCTTCTATCTTGAGAAAGAATCAGTACTGGAATTTACAATGTGCCTTTTTACAGTACAATTTGCTTTTCCACATGGTTGAATATCTCCTTGTGGTCCATTGTCTTGAGATCACTGATAAAATACATCATCCCAGTTCCAATCTAATGTTCAGTAAAACAAGCCTCTTGGGAAAAGTACAGAATTCCAAAAATGTTACCAGTTTAATTGGTCTCCAGGGGACTACAATCCATACCCAAGTTTCCTTGACTACTTGCTCTTTATAATTCTTCCTTCTCCCATATATCCATATATCCACTTCACACTGGAAATACATTGATGGCTCCATTTTCTATTTCCTAGGCATTCCTTTAAGTTACATTGAGTAATAAGCAAATTGAAGTTTTAACAGAATGGAAATATAACATTTTGGTTTTGAGACAAACTCAAAACACTAGTTCATAATGCCACAATTTTCCACCACACCAATTGTAGATAATTGGTTAAAAACAGAGCTGAATTCTCTTTGTTCAACTGACCATGAACAGGTCATATATATTGAATGATTTTCTCTTATGGAGTATGAAGCTTGGCATAATTCACATATAATAAAGTGCTTGAGGGGTATAAACAGGTAAAACATTTCAGTTTGCTAAGTATCTCAAAAACCAATTTTGGAAAGGACCCTAACAGAACTTCATGACTATCCCATAGTTTCCCAATGAGCTTGAGTGCAAAAGTACAGGAGAAAGCAGATATAATACTGTGCAGATTACCCAAACAAGCCAGAGACACTATGCATATTTAATCACAATTTTCTTTCTTTGTGGCAATTATTATATGTGCTAACACATCATTAAAATTTGATATTATTTCTCTTATTTGACCATTAAGTTATGAGAAAGTCCAGCATTCTGTATTTTTGGTAGCTCTCAGGGGTGTGTGTGTGTGTGTGTGTATAAAGAGAGCAGGAAAGGGTTCTAGTCTCAAATGATAGTCAACCTTATAATGGAAACATAATCTTACCTATCAAGTCAGAATGCTAAATTCCAAACCCTTTCATTCACCTAATTGCACGACATATACCAGTAACATAAGTATCTTAAAAAATAAAATCTGATATGCTAATTAGATTTTATGACTGCTTCATTTCTAAGTTAACTTCATTTAGTTCATTTTCTTCAAAAATATTACTCTTTGCCTGTTATAAACTTTTGGAGGAAGAAAGAAGAAAGCATAGACATACCATGTAGTGGTATGCATGTCTGTCTGTCTGTCTGTCTGTCTGTCTCTGTCTCTGTGTCTCTGTCTCTGTCTCTCTCTCTCTCTCTGTGTGTGTGTGTAAGTAAAAAATAAAAGTCTTACTTACAAATATTTTACATGTTTGAAGTAAATAAAACTAAACAAAACTTACTATCTTTTAATATTCTTAGATAACATCTTTAACTGCAGAAGTGGCTCAGGATAAGGAAAGTAGCTTATGTAGTCATCTGTGAAACATTATCCATTTCATTTATGACTATTCAACCCCACTCAGAACTGGTAAATTGATAAGAACACATGTTCATTAAACAGTGAAAGAGTAAAGGCTAGCCAGGCTTTAAACATATTTTACTTCTTGGAAACATAATTGAATGCACAAGGATGAGCTTGGCTGCTTAGCTTAGCTTTCAATACTAGAAACATGATGAGGTATTTCTTGTCAGAAGGAATTGCATTTTAATTGTGCATGTGACAATTAATTATACTGAATTGACAAACTAAGTTTCAGCTGACCTAGGATTTTGGTCAATGAGCTAACATGGACTGAGTCAAATGTAAACCAAGCTACAAACTGTTTTGACTAAGTCATATAGGGTAGAATTTGTGTTAGAACTCAAATAATGTAACAACCTAGGAAAAACTGCAGCCAACAGTTGGAGGTACCAACAGGTTTTCAAAGAATACTGGATTTAGAGTAGAAAACTCCAGACATTCTGGAATTGCGTTCTGGTTTAGAAAGCAAAGAGTAATCATGGTGTTACTTTTCAACTGTAGACAACTTCATAGATAAAGATAGCCCAGAAAAACTGAGCTGCGTATCTGCTACATATGTGCTGGGACCTCATTCAATCCTTGTATGTTCTTTGGTTAGTGGTTCAGTCTCTGAGGTCTCCCAGAGGTCCAGGTTAGTTGACACTTTTGCATTAATAAAGTAATATCTAGACAATGGGGAAAAAAGATAGCCATGGAATCTCAATCATACTTTTGTACTAGACACACAGAGTTTTAAAAAAAAAAGCAGATTATTCTCTGCTTTAAAGAAATCTTACAAATAAACTTGATGTTCTTCCCGTTGGAGATTCTGGGAATTGAACCCAGGGCTCAGCACCTGCTAGATAAATACTTCTGAGCTATATCACCAGATCTCAGTATACCAATGTGATTTACATAATAAGTTCTTTGTGCTAAACTTAAGCCAATAACCAAAAAGATGACCTATAATAAATTAGTAGAGGATTTATTTTGTCTTGAGACTCCAAAGAGTTGAATTATTAGTTTAAATTTTATGGTGTATTTTTATTTTTAATATGTACTCTTACTTAAGTTTTATCAGTAGCTTTAAAAACAAGAGCCTTGTTTTCCTCCCAAGGGGAAACATGTAAGCCTGTCATTTGTTCTATCTGTATTTCTGCCTCCAACCTTTTGATGTCTGTATCCAGGCATGACATATGTATTAGTTTGGGTTTTACTGCTGTGAACAGACACCAGTGACCAATGCAAGTTTTATAAAAGACATTTACTTGGGGCTGGCTTACAGGTTCAGAGGTTTAGTCCATTGTCATCAAGGCAGAAGCATGGCAGCATCCAGGCAGGCATGGTGCAGGAGGAGCTGAGGGTTCTATGACTGTATCCAAAGGAAGCCAGGAACAGACTGTGCATCTTCAGACACCTAAGAGGAAGATCTCTAAGCCCAACCCTACAGTGACACACTTCCTCCAACAAGGCCACACCATCTAATAGTGCCACTCCTTGGGACAAGCATATACAAACCATCACAACATACTTCGGTTATCATCATCTAAAATTAAAGTGACATGCCACTCAGTGATTTTTATTGCTTAAGAGTATAGACCATGGCATAACTATCAAATAGGTAAATCCTATAAAATCATGTAGCTTTTCAACATAAGATGAATAAAATGCATGGCTGCTTTCATTTACAGACACATGTAAATATGTACATAACACATATGTGCTATTTCATTAATTATTTATTGAACCTGGTTATTTATAACCTGCCAGTTATAAACTGGTAGGTAAAACATAAAAGTTCTTCATGGGTTTGGGGAATCCTAATTGACATTTCACTCTATGTATAGACTATAACGTTTCAATAAAGGTAAACACTTCTTCCGATTTTTGACGTTTACTCAATAACTCATAAGTTGCTTTCCTTTGGCACTTTGAACCTGTTGTGTCTACTTTGCAGAAGCATACCAGACCATCTCTGTATCAACTTGTCTTCCCTTGCTTGCTACCTCTTAATTAGCACTGCAAAGTTCTATAAGTTAGTGTTTAAATTCCACACACATTAGCTCATGAGGAATTTATCCTTTTCTCATTTAGCATGGTCTCTAAGCCCATCAAAGCTTTCAAAAAGGCCAGTATTTAATTTATTTAGGCTATAAGTCATTTTATATAGATCCAATATTGAGATGATACAGAATTAACATTTAACTTGGTTAAATAAAAATAATATTAAAAACAATCCCATCTTTTCTATTTTGTGTGATGTTGTTAGTAGCATTTTAAATTGTTTAAGAATGTGGAAAGGTATTTCTATTGGGCAATAATACAGTGAATCACACATGTGAGGGAACCCAAGTATAGCTTGATGGAGACAAATATTCATAGTCAAGAGAGTCAGTGAACATATTAGAGTGCAAAACGTCTTCCACAGGCTCAAGAGTTTGAGTCTCCCTGGTAGTGATATTTTGGAGGTTTTGGAGGCCTTTAGAATATAAAGCCCCACTGGCATTAGCAGGATACCAGGGAAGGACTGCACAGGATAAAACCACTCCTAGTCTCGAGCTTTAGCGTCCTGAGAGGTTCATACTTACATGCTCATGGTCATGGAAACCCCCCCCCCTTGCTTTCCCTGCTTGGATGGACTACGGCATTCTAAGATTAAAAGTGAAAATAATCTTGTCTTTAGCATAATATTTCTATTTTGCTTTTGGTTATTTTTGTCACAATGACAAACAAAGTAACTATTACAGTTTTGATCATAGATTTTAAGTGTAAGAGAGAGAACACTCATAATAATAACAAAATATAAGTAGTATCTTCTTGAAAATCAGAATAACTAAATCATATTCATGTTAAAAACAAGATATCAGGCAAGTGAAATAGTATTTGTCTGAGGTGAAATCAGAATCCGTAATATCTTATATAAGTCTCTATCTTGGCTAAATGATACATCACTCAAAGCCTAGTTCTGGCATATTACTGTACTCTGTTCACAGTACTATTTTCTATGTCTACTATTATACCTCTAGCCACATGGGCCTTTTCACATACTTTTAGACATGCTTCTAGTTGACCTCAGTATGTTGTTCTCTGATTTACTAATAAATAGTCATCAACCTAAGGTTTCAAATTATATTATTTGTGGGAGATACATTGATTCTGTCTCACCCATGTTGTGAAGAGAGACTCCACAATATTTCTTTTATTCTCACAACAAAAGGTTATAATAAATTAGATCAAAGAATGCATTAAAAAAAAACACAAAAGTAGAGGAGGGTGGTAGACAAGATGATTTAAGTCACATAAAACCCTAGTACAGCTTGCATTAAAAATGTCATTTGCTTGAAATCTGATCCCCATCTCTTTATGTAACATTCAACCTGGACTTAGGCCCAGTTCTGATTAGCAAGAAACCAAATAGAAGATCCACACAGTTGAATATTTTTGGATGGAATTCACAGATAATTACTCTTTGAAACTCTTGTGAGAAATTTACAATATAGGTATAAAAATATTTTTATCTCTCTTTTTATTTTTGTCCAAATGTACTGCTCAGACTGTAATTGAGCTGTACTACTGATAAAAGGCTTACAAAATCTGCAAAATAGGTTTGTTTTAATGAAAAGAAAATGTCTGAAACATTACATTTCCTCCTTTCCAAAATAACATGTTTTTTGAATAACAATGTGGCTACTTTTCTGCACTAAAGCCCAAATCACCACTAATCATCAAAGTACCACTTTTATCATCTTCCCCAACTGGCTGGCCATTCCTTCATCCCAATTCTAAGCAAAGCAATTTATGCTTTCGTTGTAATAACTGATGAGCCCCACAGGCCTTCTGCCAGGCTTGATGCTAATTTCTACACTATGAGTTACCTTAACCACCAACTAAAGACCATGCAGGGGCTAGACGTAAGTCCTGTACACATTCAAACAAGATGTGCACCTTAGTCTTCATGTGGGTTCCCTAACAATTTGAAATGAGGCTGTCTCTGACTCTGTTGCCTACCATTGGATACCCTCCTCCTAACTGGACTGCCTGGTTTGGCCTCAGTGGGAGAGGATTCACCATAGGCTTACTGTGACTAGATGTCTCAGGGTGGGATAGTACATAAGGGAGACTATCATTTATCTGAGGAAAATCCTTGAGGGAGGCATTTGTAAGGGTGTGGCTTGGAGGAGAATAGGAATAGACACAGAGTGGAGTGGATGATTGGGAGGTAATGTGAATAAATTAATTAATTAATTAAAAAGAAAGAGCTCAAGCTCTGAATCAGCTCACCTGAGTGGAAATTCTGGGACCAATTACAAACTCCCTGGCCTTTGAGAAATCAATAAGCTTGCTTACACTCCGTGGTCTAAACCAATAGACCTTGGACAATACTACTTAAATTCCATAGCATTATAAAGCAAACTAATTGAGGTGAAGCAAATTCTTAGTAACTTTTGCTTTTATAATTAATTTCCATAGCACATAATATACATATATATGCATTAGTAAAAGAAATGGAGATTGACCATATAGTAAGAGAAAACAGAGGCAAGGAAACAAACATCTTGAATTTGTGAAGTATATGGTACTTGTAATATTCACAATGATTACTTTAATCTAGCCCCAAGTTTTCCTCTGAACATGACTACAGTGGACTACTAGACATTCATAAGACTGTGTAGATAAACTCAACTCATCACCCAATACAACATGGATTTACCAGACCAGACAAAGTTCTTCCCTGATAGAAGACATCAGGAGACAGAGTTCTCAAGTTAATCTGTGTCTCTCTTGAACATGAAGCATCAAGAACAGTTCTCTGACCTTAATACATAGTCATATTTCCCAAGACTATTCCAGTTTCAGACACACAGTTAGCACTCCATACACAAAACCTAATTGTTTCAGAAATAATGTTGTGACACCTGAGAGATGTTTAGTAAAATGTTCAACACTAATAACTGTCTTGTCTGTAGGAAGAGTTTTCATATAAGGTCTTGGGGAAGACAGTTTCCTTACAGTTTAATCAGTCTACTTTGAATCGCTATATATTGTTTTCTTTCTTATGTTAAACAAAATCATCATGTTCATCTTTGTAATTTTCAAGAACATAAAAAAAACAAAACAAAATAGTGTACAGTAAGTAGGTCTTGGATATCAGAGGAGAAATGTCAAGAGAAGGCCTAGTATCTGCCTCTCCCACTTTGATATGTGAGTCGTGGAGAGATTGCAGACACAGCCACATTCCAGAGTTCTCTACTTACTGAGCTTTCATAAAACTAAGAATTAATCATCAACTGAATGTCAAAAAGCTGCAAAACACACACATATATCTCTCCTGCCTTGACAGAACATATTCAAAATAGAAACAGTCAAAAATGTGTCAGAAAATTACTTTTTGTACAAGGTCAATGAAAAGACAAGAAAAACAATGGGTTTGGAGTTACCATGGAACTGACAAAGCCACTAAAAGACATTTTTGAGTGATTATGTAGATAAATTACACAAAATATATTCCAAAAGATGTTCGATGTGAGGCTGGCATATAATAAAGAAAATCTTTAAGTCTACTTCTGCCTCAATCAAGAGAGGCATGGCCTCATCAGTAGCAGCTCACGCATCACATCTGGCTCCACACAATATTTCTCTCAGGTTTTATTGAGAGATCAAGAACAGTTTCTGGTTGCAGAAGATCAGCCCAAGATAACATAGTAATGATAACCTCCATGAATTCTGGATGAAAAGCAGGTAGGCTCTATATTTGCCTGGCATGCCTCAGAAACTGAAGGAAACTCAGGGAAATTAAATCATCTTGAAGTCATTGATCGGCCCAGAAACTCAATTTTGGGGATTATGTGTCCTGAAAGGATAGGAACCCACTTAGCCTTTGCAGAAGCTAGAGCAATTTAATAGAAGACTGAAGCACATTTTAGAACACTGAGCTGTTTTGAGTACCATCTCTGAAAGGCACTGTCCTTTCTCTTCCTACTTGTCACCTGATGACCATCACAACAAAAGAATGAAAAAGACAAAGAGCACAGTGAACAGGATGATTTGCCAGATCAGCAGAAAAGCTAAGGGCTGTTTTGATTTGCATTTCCCAGATGACTAAGGATGTTCAACATTTCTTTAGGTGCTTCTCAGCCATTCAATATTCCTCAGGTGAAAATTCTTTGTTTAGCACTGTACCCCAATTTTAATAGGGTTATTTGCTTCTCTGGAGTCTAACTTCTTGAGTTCTTTATATATATTGGATATTGACCCTCTGTCAGATGTAGGGTTGGTAAAGATCTTTTCCCAATTTGTTGGTTGCCATTTTGTCCTACTGATGGTGTTCTTTGCCTTACAGAAACTGATTTTGTATGAGGTCCCATTTGTCAATTCTTGATCTTAGGGCATAGGCTATTGGCATTCTGTTCAGGAAAATTTCCCCTGTGCCCATGTTTTCAAGGCTCCTCCCCAGTTTCTTCTCTATTAGTTTCAGTGTGTCAGCTTTATGTGGAGTTCCTTGATCCACTTGGACTTAAGCTTAGTATAAGGAGATAAGAATGAATCAATTTGCATTCTTCTTCATGCTAGCTGCCAGTTGAACCAGCACCATTTGTTGAAAAGGCTATCTTTTTCTACTAGATGGATTTAGCTCCTTTGTCAAAGATCAAGTGATCATAGGTGTGTGCATTCATTTCTAGGTCTTCAGTTCTATTCCTTTGATCTACCTGCCTGTCACTGTATCAATATCATGCAGTTTTTAACACTATTGCTCTGTAGTACTGCTTGAGGTCTAGGATACTGATTCAACCTTGTGATTTCACCTCAAACCAGTCAGAATGGCTAAGATAAAAAACTCAGGAGACAGCAGGTGCTGGAGAGGTTGTGGAGGAAAAGGAGCACACCTGCACTGTTGGTGAAATTGCAAGCTGATACAACCACTCTGGAAATCACTTTGGCAGTTCCTCAGAAAACTGGGCATAATATTATTGGAGGACCCCACTATACCACTCCTGGGCATATACCCAGAGGGTTCCCCAGCATGTAATAAGGACACATGCTCCACTATGTTCATAGCAGCCCTATTTATAATAGACAGAAGCTGGAAAGACCCCAGATGTCCCTCAATGGAAGAATGGATACAGAAAATGTTGTATATATACACAATGGAGTACTATTCAGCCATTAAAAACAATGAATTCATGAAATTCTTAGACAAATGGATGGAACTGGAAAATATCATCCTGAGTGAGGTAAACCAATCACAAAAGAACACACATGGTATGCACTCACTGATAAGTAGATTTTAGTCCAGATGATTGGAATACCCAAGACACATTTCACATATCAAATGAAGCCCAAGAAGTAGGAAAAACAAAGTATGGATACTTGGGTCCTTTGTAGGAAGGGGAACAAAATAGCCACAGAAGGAGATACAGAGACAAAGGGTGGAGTAGAGTCTGAGGGAAATACCATCCAGAAACTACCCTACCCAGGGATCCATCCCATATATAGTTACAAAACCCAGACACTATTATTGATGCCCACAAGTGTTTGCTGACTGGAACTAGATATAACTGTCACCTGGGAGGGAGGCTCTGCTAGTTGCATGACAATTATAGAGGGGGACACACTCAACTAGCCATCAAACTGAGCACATGGCCCCCAATGGAGGAGCTAGAGAAAGGACCCAAGGAGCTGAAGGGGTTTGCAGTGCCATAGGAGGAACAACAATATGAGTCACCTAGTATTCCCAGAGCTACCAGGGACAAAACCATCAACCAAAGAGTATACATGATGTTACCCATGGCTCCAGACACTTAGGCAGCAGAGGATGGTCTTGCTAGACACCAAAGGGAGGAGAGGCCCTTTGTCCTGGAAAGACTTGATGCTGTAATGTAGAAGAATACCAGGACAAAGGAAGTGGGGAAGTGTCGATTGGAGAAGGGGAGATGGCTTATGGGATTTTTGGGGGAGGGGGGAACCAGGAAAGGGGACAGCATTTGAAATGTAAATAAAGAATATATCTAATTAAAAAAAAAAGAAAAGCTAAGTACTTCATTTGACATATCATCATTTGATGTGACATATCTTACAGTAACTAGTTTAGGAATCATTTTTCTTTGAAAAATCTCTGCAAACAGCAGAAGGTGAGGTCATGAAAGGTAGTGACGTCATGCTTCCTTTACCTCTTCACTTTTCTGTTTTTCTGTTTCTTACTTCCTTTCCTCAGTGACTCTGTGGCACATGTTTTAACCTGGATAATTCAAACTCAGTGTTTCTTGTGAAAAAAAACAATTCAACTCAAAGTTAGGGGGCGAGGGAAAAGTTAAAAGACATGATGCAATCAAATCTCTCAAAGACCTTTTAACCTCTCTCCTACCTTTAACAATTCTTAAGGAAATATGAACATTACTTATATATCATCAAGGGGGAAACATCATCAGGAATCTGCTAAGAATGCAAGCCTCTTGCTCCAGGTAGTAAATGTGTGTAATTTTCCTAACTACATATGATTCATTTATCAGATTTGAAATGAGTAGGGGCAATCTATTACTGACACTTATTGGTTTCAGTTAAGAGACAATGCTGGTTCACATGCATATATAAGAAGTGTGACATCATTCTGTCTATGACAATAGAAGGAATCATATAGCCTAATTAAAAGAAGAAAGGAGTAATACTGCACAGGGCACTGCCAGCAAGGAGTGTGTTTGTGAACATTGGGCAACAAAGATAATATTCTGCATTATAGTCACCAAGCTAAAAATCTATGGCACTATTTTTACTTCATTTGCATTTTTATCCTATTATGAAATCCATTTAAAATGAAGCCAAGAAGACTCTCTGTCCATATAAAATAATCTTAATAAAACAAGACAACTATTTGGCTTCCTTGACATTAATGGAAAGAAATGATAAAAACACATGGGCACTGACGAGGTGGAAAAGAAATCCATTCCTGAAAATCGCACTAATAAATGGCATATTTTATCAAGTATGCCCATTCCCAAATAATCATTAAAAATGGCTAAAAAGAATAGGTATATAATGCCTGATTAATATCATCAGACAATATAGATATACAATTAATTTAAATACACTTTTTAGCAAAGGATTATAATTCTAATATAAGTTATTGAAGAGGCTAAACTTGAGTTATATAACTGTTTTATGTAGGAAAGATATATTTCGTAGAGTTTCTTAATACTTATTTCACTTTAAAAATATACTTTTCTCAAGTGTAGTGCTAGTACTAAAATAGACTCAAGAATACACTATGTCAATATATATTATATGAATTATATTCATATAATTCATAGCAGCAGGTGAGATTAAAATGTTGTCAGTAGCTAATAATTTAAGCACATCTCTAAGATAATAAATTATACTGAGCAAGATACTATATGATCTAATATTCGAATTGAGAATTTTGAGAAACCTGTATAATTTCTAAGGCTGTAACTAAACTTTAAGAGAACATTCCAACCTCTTAACTTCATATCCATGAAAACAACGACCTATGTCTACTCCAAGGCCTTTGTTACTCAGAAAGCAGCAGGCAGGAGGTTTTGGTCTAAGCAGAAATGATTCAAACATGATTCTAAGTGAAGCTTAGAATTTTTCCAAGTTGTTGATTAAAAGCACAAACTCTAGGCATGGCCACAGGGCATATTCTTTAGACTTTCTCAACTGGGGAAGAAAGTAAATAGACTTAGAAGGAGATCTGAAATCTAAACTTATCTTGATAGGACAATACGGATCTAAAATATATCCAATGAATTCCCCAGGTGCGTGGGACATTCATCATGTTGGTGAAGAAAAATATCAGGTGTATAAGCCTGGTGCTGAAAAGGTACAATATGATAATGTAACAGATGAGGGACCTGGGTGTCTTAGTCTACCACAAACTCAGTTCTAACTTCTTTATTATGCACCTGCTAAATGAGCTAAGGTAGAGCTGTGGATAAATACATGAGGGGGCACATATGTGCTATCAGAACACATCTGGAACATTCCTCTAATGGTAGTCACAACTCCCTTTTCCCGAAAAAGTTGATAAGAAAAAATTATGTATTTCTTTACAGAACAGAATTTTAAACTTACATGTATACTATAACTACATTGTTTATCTTCATTACTCTATGGATTATTGAAGCAATGCTCCAGCAAATTAAGCTTGCCCTTTGTTACTTTTGTTCTAGCATACGATATTCTTATATATTTTTCATTTTTTTTAGATATTTTCTTTGTTTACATTTCAAATATTATCACCTTACCTGCCCCCCCAAAAAACACCCTATCACATCTCCCACCCCCTGCTCACCAGCCCACCGACTCCTGTTGAGAAATAATAAACCTTCTTAAAAACTAACATTTAAATACTTTCCTAATGTATATGCAATGTCAGTAATAGTGATATCAATGACATTGCCAGCCTAACTTAATCATAAGATATTTTGTGACATATTGCATTATAAATTATTAGAGGATACTTGACCAAACTGTGTCTGTCTATGTAAGATTGACAAATGGCTTCTTGTCCTACATGTTTACCATGCACAAGGAAGAGATGGGCCAGCTCACACTCTGAAACTTGCCGGCATTGGTTTGAATCTAGCGTCATTAGTGTACAACTAAATACAAGGTACTCAGATCCCTGCCTAAACTTCCCGCTTGTAAAATAGGGACAGTAATAATATTTATTTTATGGAATTGTAAGAATTTAAAATGTTCCTTTCTATAAATTAGACTATATTAATTAGTACAAAATAGCAACTCAAAAGATGCATCATATGATCTATTAAGAAGGAACAAAACAAACAAAAAGATATTTGCACACCATAATGGTAAGAGAGCTATTTACAACACCCCAAAGGTTTAAACAGCCTAAACATCCACACAGAGGTTACCAGCAAAATGGAATGTGCCTTTTATACATAAAAGCAAACAGCTGTATAATTGTTAGAGTGCAAAGATAAATGGAGTCTGATCTCCAGGTAGGTAGACTGCAATGAAAGAAATGTATGATTCGAATGCAGGGAGGGTTGGTATTTCCTCAATACCCCTGCTCCTGACTGTGCAGAGTTAGACTTATCCAGTTTTTCTTCACCTCAGTTCATGGTATGAACAGCAGAGATGATCAAGGGCTAACTGACTGGTCTAGTGAGCGAATTAAGTTATGTGCATTGTGGTGGGAGTACAGTTTCATGACAAAGAACATGCCTGCCCTGTCTACAGTTCCATAGCTAGCAGCATAGCACACACACACACACACACGCACACACACACACACACACACATTTTACACACACTCACACGCACTCGCACGCTCACGCACACACACACACACACACACAATGTGGCTAGCAAAACAAAGTCTACCACATAGAAGGTACTTAACTGAAATATGATAAAAGTTTAATAAATCTTAGAGATGCTGAGGTTGACCAACTTTGAGGAGTCTAGAAGAAAGAAGAGCACATTTTGAACTCTTTAATGCTATGTGACTTTTAAACTATATGTTTATTATTTCTACATTTGTGGATGAATGCTTTTCCTGAATTTATGTATGTGTATTTTGTGTGGGCCCAGCGTTTAGAGAGGCTAGAAGAAGGCACCCTATCCCCTGGAACTAGACTGAAGGATGATTATAAGCTATCACGTAGGTGCTCAAAACCAAACTCGGGTCCTCTGCAAGAACAGGCATGGTGAGTAACTGCTTCATTAATCCCATAACAGCTGAACTGTTGCTCCAGCCCTAGAGCTAGGTGATTCTTAATTTAATAGTTAGCTCAGTTAACCTTTGTACTGTCAGCCTTTTCACAAAACTTGTCAACTCTTCCTGGCAGTACAACGCAGTAATGTAATCCCTTCCCCAAATGCTTTTCAAGAACCTACTGAAGACACCAGAAACACAGAAACACCTGGCTAAACAATACACTGAAACAATGGGGTTGGTTTTTCATGGTTTCTTGGGGTGCTTTTTCTCCATCAATTATAAAATAGAAAGATGGTAGAAAATGCCCCCTTCTCATGCCACACTATCAAAGAAGTAGAAAAGGATTACATAAGAAATTCTGGTATTTGAAAGTATAGAAACAAAGATGCCTCCTATGAAGAGAAACCAGACGCATAAAACAAGGACGCACTTTCTCATTCTAGTACTTCTCATCTTTGTGCTTCGTTTCTAACACTTGAACCATTTATACTGTCCTCTCTGGGTAATGATCATTTAGAGGGCTGACATTCACCCAGAGTGGTTGTAACAGTTCATTACACTTGTTGTTCCAGCTGTTAGAACAATCGATAACCTCAAATGAAGAGTAATGGTTATTATAAAGCCAAGCATGGGTTGATGATCCTTCCTCACCAATATTAAATTTGCCTATAGCTTCCTGCATATGGGTTTGCCACAGTCCTTGCTGCATTCTGCTTTAGGCGATTCCTGGAAACACTCGCAAGTCCACTCCTTCGTGCAGAGGAGTCCCACACATTTCCTCTCCTGAGCAACCCAGCAGTAATGAGCTGTTTCCTAACCATATTTACTGGCTTTATTTTCATCTCAGATGTCACTGAGAGGTGAAATATGCCTGGATTTCAGTTATTTTGCTATTGCTTCAGTTATTTGTAATCCAAGACACTTTTCTCTTTTCTTTATCCACTCCCAAAAACCAAACCATCTCTCTTAATTATTCAACTACTAACAACACTGAATCTAACAACTGTATTTTAATCTTTGCTGCAGGATCAATGTAACCAGAGTTCTTTTACAAGCATGTACAGCCAGCCAGATATTCAGCCATTCAGTCATAAAATATTTACTGTGTATTGAACTCATATGCAGGGTGACAGGGTAAAAAGCAAGATCATGACTGGTGAAAAGTGCTAAATATCTAGGCTTTGGAATCAGAAACACTTGCCTTGAATTCTGGCCATTGCCTTGACACAGGACAGCAAGGAAATGAAGATCTTTGAGATACAGGTTTCATGCTGCCAATGTACAGACAATTACACCAGTATTCCCAGGATGTTATAGTATTCTTAGTGCATAGTAGCAAATAATTATCACAGAAACCAATGTTTCAATATTTTTCATATTTCCACATCCATGAAAATATGCTTCCTTATGTCCAAATGAATTATTTTTTCCTCTAAAATGTCCTTAGATATGTGCCAATATAGTTTCCTATTATTTACTGGTTTCAAGTCAACTTATCCTTTTGTTTGGGCAATTTATAATGCCAGTTCTCAAGCTATACAAATCTAGTCATCACTATTCATTTATATTTTTGTATTATGAATAAAGTCTTATTTCAAATCTATAGCATCAAATTATAATCAACTTGTTGAAAAGCTTCAAGGACCCACATCCCTTAGATTTTAATTTCTTTATTTCTTTTCCTTTTTCCCCCAGTATAACTACATTGTTCCATATCCAGAATCTTCCTCTGTAGACCAGGTTGACCTCTAACTCTGAAAGAGCTGTATCCCTCTGCTTCCCGAGGTCTAGGAACAAAGGCATGGGCCACCACTGCTAGGCTTAATTTTTTTTTTACTTAATACAATCAAAATCACATGAATTGTACAGCATTTATGAGATCTGCCTCTGCAAAAGCTTTCTGGATGTTAATAATCTTCATTGATCTTATGTTGAAAATGCAATCTGTCTCACTCCTTTAATTGCTTCTGGTAGACAGTTTATCTTCATTGTCAGTTTGGCCAGTTTTAAAGCCACCATAGAAACACACCTCCTTATGTGTTTATGTGGGTGATCCTAAAAGTTCTATCCAAGGTGGAGAGATCCACTCTGAAGTAGATAACACATCCTGGGGACTGGAGTTCCAATAAGAATGTCAAGGTAAATTAGGAGGAAACCAGTCAAGTATTCTTACCAGGAAGCATCTCTTTGTGCTTCCTTGCTGGGGCCAAATTGGGAACACCTCTTACATCCACCTCATCTTCACTGCCTTGGTGGACTGTATACCTTCTAGCTGTAATCTAAAATGAAGTGTCCCTCCCTTCTTTCCCTTATTAGAACACAGCAGCAAGAAAAGTAAGCAAAGAGTCTTTGAAGACACTGCATACACATGGAGAGCTTTACAAACACTATTTGCTATTAACGAGAATCTATCTTTACCCGTGGAATTTACTACTTTTTCTTATCCTTTGAAGTTTAGTGGTACACAAATGAACATCTTCCTCCTAAAAATAATTTTAATGAGTGTTTATGTTTGGAACTCACATGAAAGCTCACTACAGGTTACAAATTAAACTGAAAAGTTACAGATTCTTTTTATTCTATATCTTGAGGATTCTGATTTGATTGGCTTCTCTTTTTCTTGTTGGCTTAATCACGTAATTACAAACTAGTAGACTATTTCATGCAAAGAGATTGTTCCACAAATTAGGTTACTGTCATTTGTCATTACCATTTCTTTCAAAATGTATGAAATTGTACAATCTGTTAACACCCGCCTCGGTGTATATCATTTTATTTCACTCAGATGAACATTAGGAATAATTGCAAAGACCTCATCAAGAAAATAATTAAAAATCTATCGTAATGCACAGCAGTGAATATCTGCACCGATCAAGACCTTTAGAGCAACACAAAATAGTAAATTTTTATAGTTTATGGAGAGGGTAATAGGTTTCTGTGAGGCTGTGCCTGTGAAGCAAGGAAGGGTTACAGGTTGCCTTTGCTTGATAATGTTTTATACTTGTTTGCCATCACACTTTTTATAATAATATAAAGAAATAAGGCATTTGTTTGACTAAGGATTTTTCTCTTTACTGGGTGCCTTTACTTCAAAACTCCAGTAAAGGGCATATTAAGAAATGATTGATTTTAAAGGGAGTGGAGCCTATAATTAAAGATAAATACCAATTTAATGAAAGACTAAAATTGCAGATGCAGATATGTATCAGGAACCTGGCCATGCTCCTCTTAAATATTACAAACTAGGGGAAGAGAATAACAAGCAAGCATTCTAATTACAGATGAAGAACAAAATCAGTACTTTTGTAATTACTAGGATTTAATCATGTCAAACTAGCTCCTTTTCTAAGCAGAATCCTCTAAACCCACCAGAAGGCACATAAGGACAGAGCTGTGGCAGTTGAGGATGGATATATACACCCTGGCTAAATTCACATGAAGATGTGCAAACCAGGGAGCACACTCATATCCCTGCAATAATTAACTTGGTCACCTGCTGGCATTCAATAGTATCCTGAGACTAGGCTTGCCTTGATTGGCTTATCTGGGCAGGAAAGAAGGCTCAAGCCTGGGTTAGGACAGAATAAGAAAAATAATGCCTCTAGATCAGAATGCCATAGGCTCCATACATACAGCTTTGGTTCTAATTCTCATCTGTCCACATGCTGTACAGTACTGATACTCAAATTAGCGCTAGATAGTTTGTGTGCCCCCAAATCCCACATATGTTTTTTCATATGGACATACTTCCTAGGCTACTCCAATGTGAGCGTGTGAGTAATGAAAACATAATGTCACAATGAATCAACAGAATCCTCGTTTTCATTTTTTTGTAAATATGTTCTTTGTAAAACAGACATTTAATTCCTGTCCTTGCTTTTTTGGTTGTGTAGAGGCAAACAGATTTTTCTATTAATTCCAAGGCATCCCTGGTCTGTAAAAGTGTATTACTCATATAATCAAGGCATAATTACCAAGAGACAAGACAATGGGACGTCTTCACAGAAAATACATTTTGAGGAAAAAATAGACATCAACATCAAAATGATTGCTTTGAAGTCATTGTGAGGAGAAAGACATACGTATGAACACACTTATCAATTATTAAAATATTATCCTTAATAAAAATAGAAATGAGCAAATGTGTCCCTGATATTAGTTAATAAATGCATGTAAGTCAAATAAAAATATATAGTAGAAGTCTAAAATAAATGATTCTAATCCTGTTTTTGTTTTTTTTTTTTAAAAAAAAAACCTCTAGATCAAAACTGTTTCCAATTCAAAACACTCCATTCATGCTTATTTCAAACCATAATGGAAATAAAATGAAGCTTGCTGCCCTAGATTGCATAATCCTACAAAAGACATTAATGGAAGCTCTAAAAATCTAATTAAATTTTAGAGTGCTAGTAATGTCGCCATAAGGCTCATGTAAGCTATTATCTACATTAATAAAAATTAAATTCAGACTATCTGCGTATCTGGGTAATAATATACCTGGTCTCAAGGTCATTCGTATTTCCTTACTTAAGAATCATACTTCTCTAATCTCATAAATAAGATTTATTAATCAGGAAGAAGAAAATGAATTTCCCTCATTCTTATCTATACTCTTCTTTTAGGACAGGGAATGAGGATTCAGTCATGACTCATTCTGGAGGACAGTTACCGTTGTGCTTCAGTACTCACCATTTCTTTCTATAATATAAGAGGGGCTATGGAGCTGGTGTGGGGGGTTGCATCAGCTCTAGTCCCTTAGTTCTGTAATGATGAAGACCTCTACATCCATATAAGAAAGCTGAGCGTGTCAGTCCATCTGTAACATGACAGCAAACCTAGCCAATTGATTGAACTCCCCCTTCAGTTAGATACTCTGTCTCTAAATTTAAAGCGCTGAGGAATTAAAAAAGAAACCTGAAATCAAGTTCTGGCTACAAATCACACCTGTGTATTCACCCATAGGAATATTTACATAATAAAGAGAGGGAGAGGAAGAGGGAGAGGAAGAGGGGGAGGGGAAGAGAAAGGGGGAGAGGGAGAGAGAGAAGGGAGAGAGAGAGAGAGAGAGAGAGAGAGAGAGAGAGAGAGAGAGAGAGAGAGAGAGAGAGAGTAGATGAAGTTGACTCAGCCTCTCTTATGGTCAACCGCAACCCTAACTTACTACAGGTCTCTTCCTCACATGTATGTCTCTTTATTTTGTTTTGTTTTGTGAATCCCTACTGTAGCCTTTTGGGCATTTCGGCTCCACATGGTGAACATAGAAGGCAGTCTTACGCAGCTTTTATTTCATTCATTTCATTCTGTTTCTGTTTTTGCTTCTTTGCCTGTAAGTAGTTGAACTGAGGTAAATCTGTGACTTCCAAGGCACAGCCTATCTTAAATTCATAAAAGGGCACATTTGCTTTAAGTCAAATCCACTGGTTTTGTTTCAGCAGGGAGTCTACTTTAAGAATAATTTCATTTCATTCAAAAAAAAAACCCTAGAATAACATTTGACTCATAGGTTCCCTTTTTATGATTGCAAGACTAGACTGGAGATGATATGGTAGTAAATAGCTTATGTACTTCAAAGAATCCCAAAGCCTAATTATCATACTATGTCTTTTTCTAGATATTAATCATAAAACACTTCTTTTCTTTCTTCCAGTTCCCATATTACTATTGACTAGTTTATTGAATTATAAAGGCATTATATAAAATTTAACTCATGGATGTAAAGTCTGTCAACAAAATCACTTTATCTGCCTCATTCTTGTGCAACTCCAGAGGGCCTTGGTTCTTTTCCCACACCTGCCCTAGGTACCACTGCATACCATAGTCTATCCTTATGTAGAAAATATATCTGAGATTCCAGTTATTACTTTTACTCTATTTGTCTAATTTCTTTTTAGTAGGTTTACACCACACTTACTTCTTCCTAGGGCTTCATTTATGTCTCATTTATGTAACACAAAGCAACTTTATTGGTGTAAAATGTACATTGAAACTAAAATGTATTTTTAGTGTATTTTGTTGAGATTGAACACAGGCATACTTTTCAAACTACCACCAACACTAAATTTCTAAAAGACATGCATTTTGCCTCCAAGAGTTTCTTTTAGCCTCTATTTATTTCACTAAGAACACTTAACATAATTTGGATCTTTTAAAATTACATTTTACCTGTATAGCATGATAATATTAAGTATAGATGCTATGGAATATATCTGATTTCAAAAAAATTTTCATCATGACTTGTTGGAAATCTACATTTATTGAACAATAATTTCCAATCACCCAGTCCTCTTGATCCCTAGCAATTGATACTATATTATTAGGATCTATGTATTTGGCTATTTTGAATGTCTAGACACAAAAAATATCATATAGCAGTTGCCTAATTTTTGTCTGAGTGATCGCAGTCAGCATAATGGCCTACGCTCACATATATGGTCTTAAAAGACAGAACGCTCTTCCTAAGGCTAAATAATGTTTTATTTCATAAACATACCAACAATGTAAAAGTAGATCCAACCCATGATCCAACATTCCACTTCTTGATGCACGTCCAAAGAATTAAAGGTAGAATCCTGGAGTTATAATGTACTTATTGCCACACTGTCCAAAATAAGTTATTCCTAAATGTTTATTAACAGAGGGTCTGCCTATTCCTAGTTGATGAAACTATATTTCTAATGACAATTCTGAAATGGCATAGCTTTCCCTGATCATATTTCCCTCTTTGATTACCTATATGTTCTAAACGCCACACCATGTTCTTGTCGAAAAATAAACAGAATTCTAAGTTTTCTTTATCCCCAAGCATCTCTTTCTTTAATTGGAGAGTAAAACAGTAACATGTGCTCTCTCAAAACTGTGAACTTTTGTTTGGAAGTGAAAATTAACATGCTTTTAAAAAGCAACCCAAGTTAGATACTTAAAGGAAACACAACTGGAGATAGAAAGTCAGTGTCACATGTTTTATTAATAGATGATAAAATAGCACATTACATTATATGAATTCCATAATTCACATTTCCACCAAAACTGCATTCCAAACATAAATCAGACTTGATCACTCTCCGTTAATAAAATAGGACATCTGGGCTTTTGGACTGGCAGAGTAGGATTCACAGAGGAGGTGATACATTCTCCTCTTTTTAGAGTTGATTTTCAGTAAAAATTTATCATATGGTACACTATAATATTACTGTCATAACTATAATAAACAAGAGGGAAAGGAGTGAGAGGCATAGAGGGAGAGGAAGAGATAGAGGGAGGGAAAGAGAGAAAGGTGTGTGTGTGTGTGTGTGTGTGTGTGTGTGTGTGTGTGTGTGTGTCTATAAAACAGTTGCAAATCTATTAATGGAGCCACCACTTTCAGCCCTAAGTAAGGAAGGGCTGTCAATTAAGCAGACCTGACACATGAGCCAGATAAATCAGTGCTCTGTGACTTGTTCAAACATTTAGAGAGTTTCACATGTTCAATTGATTGTGGTGAGAAAGAGAGCCATTCTCAATTTTACACTCATGCAGCACTCCAGTTACTGATTACCAAGACTGGGATTAAGAATACTTCATAGTAGATGGGAAGGGCAGATAGTAAGGGTAAGAGGGGTCAAGGACAGCACAGGAAAACCCACAAAATCAACTCACTCTGCCTCATAGGGGCTCACAGAAACTGAATCGACAATCGAGGAGCCTGTGCGGGACTGAACTAGGCCCTCTGTGCTATAGTTGTATAGCTTGGTCTTCTTGTGGGACTCCTAAGAGTGGGAACAGAGGTTGTCTATGACTCTTTCATAGGGGAGGGCACTTTCATTCTACAGGGTTGCCTTGTCTAACTTTAGTATGGGAAGGGGTGCCTAGTCTTACTGCAACTTGATATGCCATGTTTGATTGATATACCTGAGAAGCCTGCCCTTTTCTAAAGGGAAAAAGAAGAAAGAGATAGGATAAGGGAGTGAGGATATGGGGAAAGGGACTGAAAGTGGGGGAGGGAGGGAATATGGCAGTCAGGATGTAATACGTAAGAAAAGGATAAAAAGGTTTCAAAAGTAAAAAAAGAGAAAGAACAAGAATAATATTGTGCAAATAAATTCTTTTTTCAATTAATTAATTAATTAATTTTTAACACTCCATATTTAATCTACCCTCTGTCCACCCTCTGACTGTTCCATATCATATACCTCCTCCCCACACCCCTGTCTCCATGTGGATGTCCCCATCCCCACTCCACCTGACCTCTAAACTTCCCGGGGCCTCCAGTGTCTTGAGGGTTAGGTGCATGATCTCTGAATGAACACAAACTGGGCAGTCCTCTACTATATAAAATATGGGCTTCATATCAGCTGGTGTATGCTGTCTGTTTGGTAGCCCAGTGTTTGAGAGATCCCAGGGGTCCCGATTAATTGAGAATGCTGGTCCTCCTACAGGGGGTTGCCCTTCTCCTCTCAGCTTCTTTCAGCCTTCCCTTCATCAACAACAAGGGGTGAGCTGCTTTTGTCCATTGTTTGGGTGCAGCAAATAAATTCTTAAGAGAGAAAATGAAAGAATCCTTTATAATAAATACTATTTTTTTATTAATTAATATTAATTAGTTAATTTGACCCCGACTTGAGACCTTGTTCTTTTCCCATTCCATTATGACTGTTATGCCAACAGAATTGTTGCCTGCTTTGAAGTTGGTTGCTTTGAAGTGAGGGGCTGGGACAGTTCTCCTGCTCTCACACTCTCATGGGCAGTTGATCCTGGATTACTAACTTCCCTTAGTCTGGGGCCAGGACTATAGTGCTGCCCAGGCAAGGTGCTAAGCCTGCTCTCCCAGTGCTACAACCAAGGAAGGACAGGGCCATCTCTCATGACTCCTCTTTCTAGATTTCAATTCCTGCTGGTGGTGAGGGACAGGGTCAATTATGCACGGCTCCTGGCCATCCCCAGAGGTTGCCTGGACTAGGGACATCCCTGTCTTCTCTACTGGTAATATGAGCCAAACAGGTTGATACTGAACCCCACCACTGTGTAGCCTTTGAATGGCCCTCCATGGCAGGTAAGGTTGGGACCTCACCAAGGAACCAGGTAGCAAGCTTGCCACTCTTAATTGGCTACCCCTTTCTACCCTGGAGTCTCCAGTAACATCTTTCATCATAATGCTAGAGCTGCTCCATTTGTCTTTTCCATCTGATCATCACACACTTACACATTGTGGTGGCTCCTGCTGCAGGCTCGATATGTGTCTAGTGGACCCCTGGACAACATCCTCCTGTGCATGTCAGCAAGAGGGTATCTATGACCTGCCTGTGCCATGAGCTGGGGGGTCAGGTCTGTAAGTGGCATGGCAGTCTACAAGTGTCTGTCTGTCTTCCTCCTGTGTTGTACTGCCTGGATTTGATTTGGTTTGATTTGATTTTTATGAGTCCTAGGCATAAGACATCTTTGACTGTCAAGCCAGGCATCAAGCTATGATGAACAAAGGATTGACATTTGCTTTGCCCTGACTAATATAAGAACACTACCACCACCAAAGAGCCTCTTTGCCATTGCCAGTTGTGGGTGTGTGGGTGTGTGGATGGGTGTGGGGGGGGTTGTGACTTATCTTCTTATTCATAAATAAAAGTAAATGAAAGCTGTCTTAGTTTGTACCTAATAAAGAACCATCAAGAAATCTCATCCTATTGCAGAAATGTCTTAATATGGAAAATGACCTATAAGATCAAGAGACTGAAGGCAGAGAGAAAAACTAGGACAAGGAGGGAGTGTGAAACACAGATTGTGTTTGTGGTGGTTCTAAGTTGATTAGTGGCATAGTGTTTATTGCAAGAACTTTTCTAGAGATTAAAGGAGCTTTACATTATTAGTATGTTGCAATGTAATACAGCTTAACTTTAAAAAATGTTTCATCACTGCAATGTTTTATGATACACATAATCATTGAGCAGTTATTTAGTGATGTACATATGTGAATATATGGCTACCCATATTTTTAATAGAAATGAGGTTAATAGGGCAGGGATATGTCTCAATATTAGAAAACATACTAGCATCACTGAAACTCTGGGTTCTGTCCCCAGCAGCAAAATAAACAATCAAATAAGTTTGTTAAATGATTAAAATTAGCTTAGGACTTTTATCTATATCGTTCTTTGTCTCTTTGTCTCTGTGTCTCTGTCTATCTTACTCACTAGCTGTGTGTTTGTGTTTCTGTAGGTGTTGAAAATCAAAACTTAAATCTCACATGTGAAGGACAGATGCTCTACCATTGAACTATACCTCCAGCCTTAGATCATTACTTTCAAAAATGTATTTCTCTAGGTTAACTGGGAAATCTGGGAGACATAGGATTAATAAGAGTTAGAGGGTTGAAGACTAGAAACATGAATTAGGAGAAGATAAAGGCTCTTCCTTTTATGGAAATGTGACTGAGAAGGCAAAATACATGAGGACAAATTCTTTTAGTAAAGATTAAAAGAATTAGGCTGGAGATATGACTCAGTGGTTAATAGCACTGGATGCTCTTTCAGAAGATCTGAGTTTGACTCCTAGAATCCACATGGTGGCTCACGACTATATTCAACCCTGTTTCAAGGAGATCAAACAGTCTCTTCTGGCCTCTGTGGGCACCAGATGTATAAGTGGTGCACAGACATATATGCAGGGAAAATATCACAAACATGCAGTTAAATTAAAAAGAAATTAAGAATAGGATAATAAAAAATGACATAAGACAAAGGCAAGAGGGTTGTTCTATCCCAGGTACTACTTGTTGGTGATAGAGAGAAAGTGTTCAGGAATGACCTAGAGCTATGTTAAATCACAAGGTGACTCCTGCTATGATATACATGCTAGGGAAGAAGAGCTAATCCACTCCTCTGAGCCTCTGAAATTAAGTACTTAATGGAGGAAACTCTGAAGTCAGTCCGGCAGGGTATCCTTCACTCAATAACTATTTTACCTTGAACAAGTTTCCCAAATTGATGATAGCTCCTCATTTATAAGATAGTGGGTTGTGATGACAACTGAAGGACCAAAAATCAAAAGCTACAATCAGAATGTGGAAAACACCTAAATATATACAAGTATGAAGAAAGTTAAAAGGAAGACTTCCTGACCTGAAATTTTGAAAGTAGTTTGTAATGGCTGGTTTTATGTTCACTGGATACAAACTAGAGTCATCAGAGAGGAAGGAGCCACATTTGTTAAAATGACTCCATAAGATACAGTTATAAAGCACTTTAATTAGTGATAAGTGAGAGTGTATCCCTCCCATTTTGAGTGGTGTTATCCATGCCTGGGCTGGTGGTCCCAACTTTTATACAAAAGCAGAGAAAGCAGAACACAGTGCTCTTCCAAGGCTACTGCATCTGCTCCTGCCTCTAGGTCCCTGCCCTGCCTGAGTTCCTTCCCTCAGGGATTTTGATGAACTGTCATATGAAACTGTGAGTAAAATAAACCCTTTCCTCTCCAAATTGCTTTTAGTCACGGTGTTGCATTACAGCAACAGCAATGCCAAGACTGTCCTCCAAATCAAAACCATCAAAGAACAATCCATACATTCTAGTCCTGTTTCTAGATCATTCTGGAAGGATGTGCAAATAGGGATATCTAAAACAGTGGTATCTGGCACTCTTAGCAAAATCCCTAAGAATGGCTTTCCTGGGAGTCTTTTTGTTTTTTAATTTAATTTAATTTTTTTTTTACTTATTTACTTTACATCCTGCTCACTGTCCCTTCAGACAATCCTTCTGCCACCCCTTCCCCTTCTCCTCTGAGCTGTTGAGGGCACCCCTGGGTACCCCCCAACCTTAACACTTCAAATCTCTTCGAAGTTAAGCACTTCCTCTCCCCTGAGGCCAGGCAAGGCAACCCAGCACTTATAAGCAACAACTTTTGAGATAGCCCCCATTCCTATTGTTTGGGACCCACATGAAGACCAAGCTGCACATCTGCTACAGAATTGTGGTGAGGCCTAGGCTCAGGACATGCATGTTTTTTAGTTGGTAGCTCTGACTCTGAGAGTCCCAAGGGTTCAGTTAAGTTGGTCTTCCTTTGGAGTTCCTATCCCCTTTGGGGCCTGCTGTCCTTATTCTTATTCTTCCATTGGAGTCTCTAGGATGTCTTAATGTATGTTTTCCTTGTGCTATTTTCCTTGGCCACATTTCTACACTATAAGGTCAAGAGTTACATACTTCATTGTAGGCCAAGTGATGAAGGATCAGACAGCAGAGGGCAAATACCATTATGGAAGATTACTGGGGCATTAAGTTCTGGGTTCATAGTTAGAAAGTCTGCTTTCAAATTTCAGCGAACTTGCTTTTTACCTAGTAACGTTTGACACTGTTGACTGGGAAAAAATCATTCACTCTGTGGGTCATGTTAAAATTCTGTAAAATAGAATATAATGACATTGCTATTTATTTTCCTAGTTATTTCTTGTTAACCAACCACACTTTTGTTTTGTAACCTATAATCCTCATGTATTAAGGAAGTTAGATTGCTGAGGTAGGGGGTAAGGGGAGGAGTAGGAGGATTATTGTGTAACTTTCATTAGGACCTTAAGCTTAATTTGGCAGTCTGCAGCTCTCACAGAGAACCAGTTCCTCAACCTGCCTTTTGCTCATAAAGATGTATTTAGTCCTGTCACTTTCAGAGCAAAGAAAAAGACACGATGAAAGTTCAACCCACAGGATGCTGATAGCACAAAGTACAACATATGCGGCAGTGACTCGTGCAGTATCAAACCTAAGTAAACTCTATGCTTATTTATAGCACAGGGTGCTTTGCGCTTCTGCAGACAAGCTCGACATCAGATTCTGAATTCAATTCAAGGAGTGAGGGTGTAGGGATGAATGAGCCACAGCATAATGTACTAGAAGATGAGTTTACTGAATTTTAGTGAAAGGAATCAGGGAGAGGATGAGAAAATAACTGGCACATACAACCAGCCCTTTAAGAAAGACATTGTTTAACTAGGAGACAGCAACAAAGTCCTCTCAAATTCTAGAGGCAGAGAAAGAGAAAAACTGATTCTATATTCAATCCACATTAGCATCACACTTGCTGATCTTTGCACCAGTGTGGTGTGGCTCTTTATGATAGGCATGGAAGTCTAGTTGAGCATGCCAATAAAACAGGACCACAACTGTGCCACAGCAGGAAATAAAGACCCCTGAGATCTCTCAGACACTGAGCCACCAACCAAGCAGCATACACTAGCTGAGAAGTCCTGACACATATACTGCAGAGGACTGACTGGTCTGGCCTCAGTGAGAGAAGATGCACCTAATCCTCAAGAGACATGAGGCCCCAGGGAGTGGGGACGCCTGATAGGGTGGGGATGGGGAGGAGGAATGAGATGAGGAACTGTTGGAGGGGATTAAAGACTGGAGTGTAAAAAATGGTTAAAGACAATTTTTTAAAAATAAGCATTATAAAAGAGGTGAAAACATACTGTAAAAACAAAACAAAACAAAATTGTTCACGATTTAGAACAAACATTTTCTATGACCTCCCCCAAGGTCACAGAACATTGTGAAGTTCATGCATCTAAGCAGAGTTGTCAGATTAGGAAAGTATAGATTTTACAATCTAAATGAAGTCAGAACAGAACAGAATTCAAGTTTCCAAACATTCATATAGCCATTCAGTTACACAGCACTTAGCTTAGCCTCTCCTGTGTAGCAGAGATGATGCTGGGGTGCTGCGGGAGAGAGCAGAGTCACTGCTGACAGGAGAGTGATAGAAGGAAGTGGGCTGCCCCTAAAACAGCACAAAGCCTTAAAGGGATATTAAGAGCATTACTGGATGCCAGTGGAAGAGGAAGTGAAAAAGGAAGAGGAGTTTGAGCAACTCCAGCCAAACCTTCAACCTAACAGATAGCAGGAAAATATGAGCTAGTTGACAAAGAGAAGCAAGGAATAAGACAAATAATAGAGTCATGTAACATGAAATACAAATGAGATCTATTCAGTTATTATGATGATTAATGAATTCATGATATCCAAGTTTTCTTTAGGTTTATATTTAAAATTTTATGTGAATTTTTAGAGATAATTCAAAGTAAAGAGAGTTACGAAACTATAGGGAAAATCCCTCTCTATGGAGGGAGAAATAATAATATATTAAAAAAAAATCCCTTAGGTACTAAGGTGTTGATATATTTTGACACAAAATTGTCTATACTATACACTTAAATATTACTTTCTAAAGAATGGTAATTAAGTACAATTTAGGAAAGTTTGCAAGAATGACATCCTCAACCGCATATCTCTTCTCTAGATTTCACCAACGATTGCAGTCTGTCCTCTTTCTACTCTCAGGTGTAAGGACTCCATGTACTGTGAACACTTAGTATAGAGGAATATCCAGGTACTCTCCAGAACAGAAGCTATACAGACAATCTTATTCTTGGGTCCTGCTGCACATTAGAACCACTCTGTCTACCCATCTCATCATTTTAGAGGAGTGGATTGCTGATCCTCTGACCTCTCAGCTGGGGATTCTGGCTTAGCATCATTCTTCAGGATTAGCAATCAGATGGAAACACATGAAGCTTAAGTAGACATTCAATCATGCTCAATCTGTCAAGCCAATCAGGTTTTTTTTAAACTTTGTAGCATGTGGGGAAAGCAATAGCATTTAAGGCTTGGAGTGTAGGAAATTCTAATTATCTTGATCTAGTAAGCTATGAGCTTAGTTTTGTCAAAGGTTACAAAGCCACATCAGTAGGAATCTGTGCATTTATGATTTTAAAAGGCAAAACAAACTGAAAACACAAAATATTTTGGTTTTAATAAAACCACAGATGGAAGAACAACAGGAATAGAGAAACATTCGTTCATTTCTTTTCTTACTCTATGTTTACTCACCTAATACTTCTCACATGATAGACTGTAGTGGGGATGATAGACCCCATGCTCACACCAAACATTGTAAAGATGAAAGAGGAATTTCTACTCTGAATCCTCACTGAATTTAGACATATGTCTAATATGACTCCACATGATCTCACTTTTGTTAGCTCTCATTTTCCCTGGGCTCTCTTTTATTTTGTGGTGTTGGAATCTAGGTGCTCTGTGACTGATTTTTTTCTCTCCCTACTCCAATTCATCTTTCCTTACTTATTCTGTTGCCTTTCTGGTTTTTCTCACCCTTAATGACAGGACAAAAGTCTCCCTTAGGGGTGTCCCTAGTATTATTGGACTTGTTTATCCACTGCTTCTCTTAGGTATTTTTTGGTCCCTGACCCTGCATGCTCACTTGAGACAAGATGTTTTGCACTCAGTTTGTGGACAGTTAGCAGTGCCTGTCACTGCTTTATCCTCATGTCATTGCCCATATTATGACGTAATAACGATGTCAGTAAGTTCACTGTCCCTTTCCATCTCCCCTTTCCTCCTGTCTTTCTCCTCTTTCTTTGGGGACTTGTAACATATCCCAGGCTAGCCTCATTTTCCAGATCCTCCTTCCTTAGCCTCCTAAGAATACAGCTGTATGCCACCAAAGCAGGTGTATTGTTTCCTTTAACCAGAACACAAGGTCACACTGAGGTAGAATCCCTTATAGTTCTTTAAAGAAAGAGCACAGTCACCATGCCTTATGGGATATAGCTACTAGAAAGAAGAAATGCTAGGAGGATATATTTGTTGGAAAGAGACAATTACTTTTACTCTTACCTATAGATACAAGCTTTGCATCTATACACTTGGTTGCTCTTGGTAACTACAGTGTACCCTGCTGTGTTGTCAAGGGACCTAAACACAATATGATACCAGGGAGGAGACTGCCTAAACCACTTCGTATAGACAATAGGTAGCAATTAGACACATTGCAGCATCTCATAATTCTCTCTCTGCATCAGAAAAAATGGTGTTTGAATGCTACAACTGAAGGTACTACAAGACTCAAAATTAAATTGGAATTGAAAAATCTACTCTAAAACCTTATATATTACCTGGTACTTTCCAGAATAGTATATGTTGAGGGAGAAAGCACCCCGTCCAAGGTTCTTTGTCAGTTTATTAGAATATTTCCCTGTGAAGAAGTGTCTCTTTGGGGAACAGATAGTATTGGGAAATACAATTTTATTTCTCTTGGGTTCTGTTGTAAGCATAGTTGACTTAATAAGTTGAGACATACCTTAGAAAGCTTAAAGAATAATATATTTTTCCTTATTTTGAAAATATTACTTTGGGTGTCCTTTTGAATACACATATGCATATATAATGAATATTCTAAATTTTTAATTCAGATCAGAAATATTTTCATAAATGTAAGGCTTCCTGAGGGTGCCTATGCATTTTCTTTATTAGGACTGACATAGAATCTCACCTTGTTTTCAAAGAAGGATCATTTAAATAAACTTCAGAGAATAGAAGTAAAATGTATGGTGAATATACTCTATTATAGGGCACCAGTTTTCAAAATCAATCAACTTTCAATCAAACACAGAGTCCTGGGTGACACACTTAATCTCCTCTAACATCTTTTGAAAGAAGAGTTGCATAAAAAAATAAGATTATCTTTATAATATATAGCTAAATATTCTATGCATTTTACTACGAACGTGATAAGCTTGGTTCTTCCTCCCAAGCCTATGCACCTAGAAATAAGACTCACACTCAAAATATATTTACAAATACTTTTGGCATGTAACTAGATGCTTGATTAGATCATGATTTAGATAGCCCAATCGTTTTAACCTACTTTATGCCACATGGCTAGTTACCTGTGCTCAAATACCATGTGACTCAAATCTTCCTGGGTGGCTCTTCTGGTGCCTGGCTCTATCCCAGAATTCTTTCTCCTTTTGGATAACCCACCTTCTGTATTCTGCATAAACAAAAAAACCATAGTTTTTCACCAAGTACTCTAGCTGACAGGATATAAAGGAAATGCAATATGGATAAGTTACCTGAATTTCAAGAACATCTCTGTTAATGCAATATTTATGGAAAAGAAGCAGGTTGCTTTTGATGTTTGTAAACCTGTGCATTTCTCTTGCCTGTCTTAATTCCTTTACTCATTGCCAGAGGCCTCTGCTAGCACAAGTTTGACACTCCTAAAGCTAAAACAAAAAAATTTACTTCCAAAGATTTTTTTTTCCAAAAGGCACTTCTTTTAAAACAGCCATGTTGTTGAACTAAAAGTCAGGTGAACCTGACCATTTTAGGGCTTGCTGCAGTGTTGAGTGCTTCAGGGTTTAGAAATGGGTCATCATATCATAACTGAGACTGTTAAGAAAGCAACAGCTTTAAATATTAATCTGCATCAGTTTGCTTCTCCATACACAATCCATTCCAACGTACCAGACTTGTTATCACCCCAAATACACATACAATAGGTGCGGGCACTGAATCAGACTTCTCCTAAGGACGTCAGGCAATTAAATACAAGCTGAAAGTCAGGGAAAGTCTATTTCCTTGCATTAATTTGAGTAATGATTACTCTTCAGTTATGGACACAAATGGAACTACAAGAAGAACTAATAGTACGATGAAAACCTACTTATTAAAATTAATCATATGATCATGAGTCTATAATACAAAGGATAAATCAAGAATTCTCTGGTTTGCTATATTCAAAAAATCAATGGCTCTCAAACTTTATTATATGTCAGAAAGGTAAGATATATTTCCTTTTACAACAATTTCTTAAGTTGAGGATGTAGTGTTGAGCACATGGCTCAAGGCACTATTTTTGTAATACGTGTAAAGCTCTGTGTTGAATCTGTAGTCACACAAAATAAATAGCATTAAAATTAAAAAGATAATACCCACCACAGTTGTCCAGGTTTGTTCCCTAGATTCTGATTTCATAAGTCTGTAGTGGGGCCTGAATATGCACTTAAATCATATTGTGTCAGATGGTGATGTTGTTTCTGTCTAACCTGATATCCAGCCTTTGAGAACACTCCTGTCCTAATGCTGTTGCCATGGGGGTTCTAACTGTTTTAATTTTAAAGATGATAGTAGTATCCAGCTCTTAGAAACTTTAAGTTATCAGAACAATCATCTAATTGCATTGTAGAGGTCATCTTGTAGGGATAGTGACCATTCCTTCAGTCTGTCTTCTACCCTTCTATTTACATTTTTTGGTTCTATCATATGTATAAGTGAGTAAACTACCATGTTTTCCCTATTTCTGAAACTTACGCTAAGGAATGTTGTTCAGAAGTCCCTCAAAACTACAAATGACAATTGTCAATTGAATATTCGAGATTAGTTCTGCTGACAAGGTTCACATTGTTAGACTGCTCTCACTAGTCCTACCAGATATTTGTTGTTGACTTCAATAACACTGTAATTATACTTACTGTACACAGTTCCTGCCTTTTGTTTTGCATTTAAAGATACATTGATCATACTTCCCTCAAAACAAATAAATATGCTCTTATGTAAGTAAGCCAGTAAGTACATAAATACATTAAAACAAAAATACATTGAGACCTATTGTACATCTAGACATCTTTAAGAATCAGTGCATAGAGTGACGGTAAGAAGCAGTTGAGAAAGTCAAAAGTATTTTAACTTCAGCACAAACCTAAGTGCAAAAAATGTGCCACTCAAGAAGAAACTGAGTGACACGGAGAGCACACTATCTAGAGGCATGGCAGTATTTAATGGGCTTCACATGTAACTGATATGACAATGGATCCATTAATGTGAATGTAATGAAGACTACATAGACACTGATGGATGGTTGTTTGTTTCTGGGATGTGTATTTCATCAGAACACCATTACCTGCTTTCATCAAAAATTATTCTCTCAACATGTAGTCCTCTTTCCTTACCTGTATAAAGGACAAGGCTCTTCAAAGACAAATGCACAGTGCTTCAAACTTCAAAGCTTCGCAGAATGGGACACTAGAAACTCCCAGATCATATTCTTTCAGAATTTCCATTTTAAAAAAGGTATCAGACTGGAGATGAGGATTTTTTGTTGGAATCTTTGGGAGGGGCATGGATATAGAAATAATAACTATCCATATGACATATTTGCAACTTTTTCTGTTAGAGCTATCATCATCAACCTCATAGTTATTGTTATTATTATTATTATTATTGTGAATTAAAGATCTCAATAGAAGAAAATATATGGATTTTGGAAAGTAAGATTTGATTTATTGCAAAGATATGATTTAAATTTCATAGCATAAAGAGCTTTACATAAAATGGACATTTTGAGCAGAAAAAAATCTGTCATTAATCATACTATGAATAAGAATTAAAATATCCAGTTCTTTTGACATTATTTTGCTATATAGTATTTAATTTTAATATGCTTTAGTGGATTGAATTTTTATGCAAACTTTTATATGTATAGACATTATTTATACATCCATAATTTTATTATACCAAATGTTTTCCAAGAGGGGGAATTCTATGATATTTATCAATTAAATATATTTATTTAACCAAAATGCCTAGTTTTTCAGAATCTTCATTTTGATCACTATATATGAGAATAAGGAATTAATGGTTCTTAAAACATGTAAGCAAAGATAGAGAATATAAAATTTTGTTATTATGTGATCAGGTGGAAAGAATGCCAGCTCCAGAACTGACATAAAATGCTGGGCAGGCTGAGACAGGTGTTTGCTTAGGATTTGCTGACCATCCAGGATAGCAAGATTGTGAACTCCAAACCAATGAAAGGTCATGTCTCAAAACCAATATAGGTGACTACTAAAGAATGACACCCAGATTGTCTTTTTCATTGCAAAGCAAATATATCATGTGTATGCACAGTACAAGTACATGACATAACACCCCAACACATATATGCAAACTCATGGTTTGAATGAGATGCCTCACCTGTACTCTTGAGCCTATGAATACATTTCCCCAGTTTGTGTCAAAGTTTGGATTGATTTAGGAACTGTGGCATTCCTGGCAGTAGTACTCTATTGATGATGAGCTTGGGGGTTTCAAAATGCATGTGCTATATCCATTGTGCTCTCTCTGATTCCTGTTTTTGGTATGAGAGCTTAGCTCTCTGATGCTGCTCTAGCCAACATGGCTGCTCCTTGCTGTCATGCTTTCCTCTCCTATAAACTCTCATCTCTCTGCAACTATAAGACAAATAAACACTTCCTTGTATAAATAGCCTTGCTTATGGTATTTTATCACAGCAACAGAAAAGTCATTAATTAGCACACACACACACACTCACACACGCATACACACACACACATGTTCACAAGTACATTTTTTTATCTAATTCAATGTTAATACTTAACTTTTAAATTTATTATGTTTTGTGTTTGTGTGTATATTATATATATGAAGTGTAAATATGCCAAGATGTAAGTTCAATGGTCAGAATGCAATTTTGTGGAGTCAGTTCTCTCCTACCTTTATATGGGTTCTGTAGACTGTCATCAAGTCTTTGGGATTGTGTGGCACATCCCTTTACCCTCTGAACCATCTTATAAGCCTCAATTTAACTCAATTTTCAAGTTAGCAAAGTTCGACTTCCTCATTCTCCATGGAAGATATTAACTAGGTGAAAATAATCTTGCCAGGAATATGCTACACCATCTGATAAGGATATAATTTAATACTTAAACCTGTAAACTTCAAATTTTCCACTCTATAATTTTAAAAGAATTGAAAAATTTCAAAATTTGCCTAACCAAGTCCCAAAGTTACAGAAGTGTAATTCTAAAAATCTCTCACTGTTTATTGTATTGATTTTACTTGCAATGCACTAATTTATACCCATAGTTTTACAAGATAAAAATATATTAATCCACTAAAAATAAAATACAAGGCTGTGCCCTTCCCCCAGCCTTGAGCTGGCTAAATAGACATTGTTTGCCACAGTTGGTCTTCTGCTGACCTAGGTGGAGACCTAAGTGGAATCTTCCACATTGCTGCACCTGCAGTTTCCTACAGAAACAGACTGCCAACTGAACTTGCTTTGCAACATAAGCCAGCTGAAACAAAGAATGCGTTTGTGGCCTTTCCCTTTATAAATACAGTGCTAAACATTAAACTTTGAGCCTTGATCAGAAACTTTTATCTTGGCTTTATCCTTCTCAAGTATTCCCACCCCTGCCCTTTTTTTTTCCATTTCCAGCCTCCCTTTCAGGAATCCAGGTCTCCATGGCTGCTGGTAGCTACACAAGGCACTGAAACAAAGTCTAGCAATTAAACTATAATGAGAATTATTATAATATAAGTAGATAAATGATTGATGTTTCAAAGATGATAAATATATAGTAGATATGCAAATAAAAGAATAATAGGTGATAGATAAGTAGATGATAGGCAGAGTTAGGTAGATAGATAGATAGATAGATAGATAGATAGATAGATAGATAGATAGATGGATGGATGGATGGATGGATGGATGGATGGATGGATGGATGGATGGATGGATGGACGGACGGACGGACGGACAGATAGATGTCAGAAAAATAATATAAGGATGGATATGAATATATCTCCATAGAAGAATGCAGTTACTATTCCAAAAGGTGTAATATCATGTTTTCTTTCAGTAACCATTGCTAAAAGGTATAACACTAGAGGCCAAGAGAAAATTTTTCTAAATAGACTCAGCAAGATAGTTCAACAACTTAGAAAAACAATAAGGGAAAATAATCCACAGATCAGTTCTCCTACATAGTTCTGTTATAGGTTTCTCCTCCATATGTTATTTACCTCCATTGCTGTGAAAATACCATCATAGGACTCTATTCATGGGACATCTCTGCTCAGGGATTCTTCTTCAACTTCACTCTCCCCTACCATCTTATATTCTTACCCTTTTGGAACATTCCAGCAATTTCAATTGTACACATGGGTAGTATTTTATACATTATCTTCCTCTGTGTACTGTAATATTGTTGCACTTGGCACTGTTTATTTATTCCCTAAATCCCCTGTTTTGAACTGTATTACTGGTTTGTTCCTAATAGGTATCCACTCAATAAAATGTTGATTGAAAGTATAATTGCTGAAATATTAAGCTGAAAACTGGTCAAAGGATGCAGTAATAATTGGCTCTAGCTCCAGCTCTTTCAAAGCAATTCTATTCATTTCAACCTAATTCAATTCAATTCCACCCAACAGGCATTTACTAAGGTTCTACCTTTCCCTGTAATAGAGATATAAATGGGTTTTTGACCTGTATCACCTCTTTAGTTGCCTTAACGCTTTGCTTTGTCAATAAAGGCATTGTTCAGGTCCATAAACAGAAATGAATTGCACAACAAAAGAACATGTAGCAATATTCCAAGTTCTGTGGAAAAGAAACAAAGCTCTATATGTTTCTCTAGAATTTCTTGGAGCATGCATGGAGGCATATATTTATGTATAGACTTTTCATGTAACCTGATAACATTTACTAGATTGGCTTTCTCAAATAGGGCATATTTAACACATGTAATATGTTAACTTTCCCTTTATGCATATTACATATAAAACCATATATTTTCCTCTAGAGAACTGAAAAAAGTTAATCAGGTGACAGTCTACTCTAAAGTTCAAATGTGGAACCTCAACTTACAGATGTTGCATGGGATTTTAATGTCTGTGTATATCATTTGATTGTGTACATATGTGTTTTCAAAAGGTATCTCAGTGGATTGATAATCAATTCATATATATATATATATATATATATATATATATATATATATATAAACTATAGAGATAATCTGAAGATTTGTTTTCATAATGTACTCCGAATTGGTAGAATGATTCAGCATTCCACACATTTATGAAGATTCAAGAAAATTGAGGAGAGTGGATAAAAGTCCTTTAAGATTATTTAAAAGAGAGTCATTCTTCATTGTCTATGAAATTTCTGCACAACTTTGAAACAATAATCATATTTAATAGAAATAAGGTTGCCAAGATTACTGGAACATAAAGGAGGCTTTCATGTAGGATACTAAAGACATGAGGTTAACGGGAAAGGGGAAATGATTTGGAATGTAAATTAAAAAACAATAAAATAAAATAAATAATTAAAAAAAAATTAAAACCCCACAAAAAAAAGCACTTAAGGAGAAACATATAATGTCATTGAGTACGTCACAAAATTAGTATAGAACAGGAAAACAAAATGGGGGCCAGTCTTTCAGATGCCTCTTTGAATCACTCTTCACAGATGGTTCAGGTGCAGAAATGATTTCTTTATATCACTTTTAGATTTTTTTCCTTCCTAAGATTCAAGGATCCCAAGGAAAAGAGTATCATTCCTGAAAATTACAAACAGGCTACAGCCAGGACTATTGGTTGCTTCCCACAAACTGATGGTAAGTTACTATTGCTGAAGACAATATTTACATAAACCATCAAATATGAAGAAATCGAACTGGTACCTACATACAGTCTCCAACCTACTGACTAGTGTCCATTGTGCTGCAAGGTACTCTTTACACTACCAGAGGAGAATGGTATACACCAATCCAGCGACAATACCTGTAGTCTATGATGGTAGCAACATGCCTACAATATGTTCTGGTACAATAGTGGCACCAAGGTGGTGGAAGTAATCACCACTGTCCAATTGGATTTAAGGATAACTATATGAGATAAAAACCATTCCTGACACTGCTTTGGTGATCAAGAATTTGAGACTATATAAGGTATGGATGTAGGAGAAAGCCAAATATTGCTAATATGCTAAAGGAATATAGCAATAAAAAGACATTCTGCTATACTAATAGATAAGATTATTCCTCGGCCACCATCAGAGAAGCTTCCTCCTGAAGTAGATCAAAACAAATACAGAAATCCACAATTAGACAATGTGTAGAGAGGGAGAACCTTGGAACACTTCATGCACAGTAGGATTGCTCCTTCAAGCTCCTCCCCTCAGTGCTCAGGAAAAGGGGAACCCTGAGAATTTATGGATTTGCAGTCTTTCTTCTCAGCTACTCATGTAGTTAGAGCATAAGTCTATGCATCCAAGCCACCCTGGTTTATATCTTAAGAAATCTACCTAACTCAGATATACTTTATGATGTTATTTTTAGTCAGATAGTGCTTTCATTAATATTTCCATTATTTTTACTTTATTAGTTGCCACTGCCATTTATTTACCTCTTGTGTAGACTTCAGAATCCAGTCAAAAGAATTTCTTCCTCAGGACATCTTCATTATTTCATTAATTATAAATTAGTAATTCTTTGTACATTTAAAAAAGTGATATATTTATCATATCTTTATTGAAATAATGATTCTTTGTACCCGTGTGCCAGGTGGCCATAGAGCTAGAAGAGGGCATCAGATCCCACTGAACTGGAGTTACTGACATTTTTGATCCACCATGTGGGTGATGAATATTGAACTCAGGCCTTCCACAAGAGCAGCCAGTGCTCTTAGATGCTGAACCATGTCTCCAGCCAGACTAATTTTTTTGAACTTTCAAACTATAATGAGAAATAGTTTTTGTTGATATAGTTTCTAATGTTTTAAATGTATGAGCTTAGGTTCAGCACATTTCTTCATTCTGTATAATGTATCTTGCGGTAAGAATACTGGCTAACATATAGTATATGGTTTTTCAAAATAAATAAGTTGCCTGAATTACTGCCATCCTTTTATAACCTATTTCACACAATATTTTCTAAAATTAAAATCATGTATGCATACATATTATATAATATGTAATGCAGTATATTATATAGCACATAAAACATAATAATGATGTAAAATATAATACACACACATACACACACATACACACACACACACACACACACACGTATATCCCTTGTTACCTTGGTGTCTAATTCTAAAATGCATTGTATTTGGCTTGTTAATTAGTTTAAACAATAACAACAAAAATCTGTAAATATATATATACCAAAGGAAAAGTTTCCAAGATGTCCTTCAGAACCCCAGAGTTCTTGTTTGCAGCAATGAGAAGCATGTCTGGGTGAGCATGATCAATGTTCATTAAGTGCACTAAATTGACAGGTCTACAAAGTGGCACCACATGCCTGTGCATCTGAGCTTCCAATAATGAATAAATGGAGCATGTGATCCCCAAGGCAGCTGTACTAGCCAGAACTTTGTGTTTGACACTTGACTGCTCTTAGGAGTCTGTTTGTCAAAAATTGTCCATTTGGAAAAAAGAAATAATAAATTCCAAATCTTGAGAGGCTTTCCAGAGGGCAAGTAGACCAGATATGTCCAGTAACCACTCGTGGGAATCTGACTGTTCAGAGACGAATCTATTATTTATTTTATTGGTTATCAGCTAGTAGTTGTGGGAGTTCACTCAAAGTTCATTTTACTAAAAACAGTGGTGTCATCTCATATGCTAAAATACAAATTTGATGAGAAAAGAAGAGAGCAACTGAGAGCCAATACTGCTTTATGCAAGCCTCATGGAAATCTAGATTTGGTACCAGAAGCATGACAGGTGGCAAATAGGGATAAAAGGAATTAGGTTCCTGTGAAAAAAGCATTGACTAATTTTCAGGAACTCTGATATCATATTACAGGATGGTCCCTCTAACCAGTTCCTGTGAAAACAAATGTCTTTGAAAGGACATCACTGCCAGTTACTAGGAAAAACAGTGTATTCACCTTTCTCTCTTCCTGCCAACAGACTCCACACACTTTGTTATGAAGGGTTAGATCTATTCCTCAAAAATTTAGAATTATTTCAAAAACATGTGGAGGATCAAGAAAATACTAGAAATTAGTTGCAAATTATTATACAAACCAGAAAAGTTAAAAATCTACAAATAAGAATGGACTAGCCTTCCAGACCAACTTAGAGAGCTCATATCTGTGTTTTTGATCCCATTCTTTGTTTATTTTCTTGATATGATCTATCAGAAATGCACATAGACTGACTATTAAATATCATTGGAATTTTGTATGGAAAAGGTTTCTTTGTAGTTCAGGACCAGGGTAAATGATAACATATGTTTGAGGCTGAGAGGAATTTCACCTTTTCGTTTTATAAAAGCTTACAGAGTTAGAAATAGTCCAGGTCTCTAGGACTATGGATGCCATCATTTCTAAATGAGAGGGACTCCAGGAAGGTGGGGAGGAAGAGTTGTCCCAGGTGGTACTGGAAGTGTTACCCAGGTTTCTGTAAAGGATAACACAGATAGATGTAAATGATTGTCCTGCATTCTTGTCCCAGGCCACAATTTGCCTGTGGTTAAAAACAGTCTTTAATTTAGTGTAAGACTCACTTAACAGAATCTTGTGCTGCCCTTAATTTATTCATTTTCAGTTTCAGAACTCAGAGATAAAGCTGCCCATAAAAAGTAGTAACTGAGGTGGTATTAGATGGTAGACTGTGCTAACATCAAGCGCTCTAATGTTAAATTCCACATTCTCATAGACGACATCAAAAGGGAAGAAGCCTCAATGCTCTCCCAAGATGTTATTAGCTTAAGTGCTGTTGAGCAAATTACCTATGTGTGTGTGACTGAAGCTTCCTTTTGGCGAAATGGCAATAACAATGCTACCTGTGGAGTCAGCAAGATGTTAGAGAAGGTTGAGAGCTATTTAGCAATTTGCTTGAAAAGTAAAGGCTCAATTCTCAGAGGTTACATAATAAATGATACTGGTGTTTGCCCTACCTTTGAAAAGCAGGCATTAAGCTTTGTGGAAGAACATGTCTTGCACAAGATCCCTAGTGAGCCTGTGGAGAGAGTCTGCAGTAATGATGCCTGTTACTGTCCATGAGAGAAGAAAAGGAAATGAAGAAGGGTAATAGGAAACTCATAGAAGGATTTAACATAGCTCAGCCTCTGCCCCTAGGCACTGCTTCCTAGGCCATGCTGGATAGAAGAATAGAAATGACTTTCTTTATCTATTTGAATGTGAGAATTAAGCCCAGAAATGATGGTAGATTCTCCCAGAAATACATGTGCACCCTGAAGATAGAATAAACATCATATTCACTCACACTGCAACTTGTGAGTCAAAACCACTGACTTTGTCAAGCATTTATGGCAGTTGCCAAGCCATCATCCTCATGGTTGTCTTTGGGGACAGGATTGCTGCCAGGTTACTGATGGTCAACTTTTTTCACAGAAATAGGCTCTGAGGGCTATAGAGATGGCTCAGTATGTGAAGCACCTCCCACTCAAGTATGACAACTGAAGTGCATTACCAGCATCTATGAAAATGCCAGACAGGCATGACATTCACCTCATGCTGCTGCCAACATAACTGCTTCACAATGATGGACTATACCCTCAGACTGTGAGCTGAAAAAACCCTCATCCTTCCTGGAGGTGCTTTTGTCTGGCATTATATGAGAGCAATGATAAAAATCTACCAGTCCAGCAGAATGTTGACAGATTGAGCTGTGTGCAGTCTTAATACCTGCTTACACTATTATGGTCCACGAAGAACAAACCCCAGGAACTGCCCTGAGATTCTACACATCAGGCTGTCTTCCAGAATTCATGCTACCAGTGAGAACGACACTTATACAGTCCTTACCTGGGGGCTTATCAGTATACAGCCACATATTATACTCATCAAGTATAGCCACTGTAAGTATTTAATAGTCTGAAATCAAAGGGAAATAATTATTTGATTTGATTTGTGTGCATGTTTGTGAATATTGGAGATAATGAGAAAAAAATACACGAATCCTACAAAGTGAACTCACATTTGTTACACATGGTTATTCCTTTAAAAGACTTACTGAAATCATTTACTGCAGGAAGACATTTGGCTATCTCCATGTTCCCGTAATATACTCTTTGTTACCTTATTCCTCTGCATGACACCATATTAGGATTGTTAGTAGAAGGTTTTAAAATTGGTTCAAAATTACTTTTTAGGTTTATTTTACGCGATGCTCTTTGACCTACAAGTACTTTATCTTTTAGTAGCAGACTTTTCTATCAGCCATGCCATATTATGACATCCAGATTGCATTTCAGTAAAATGACAGGTTTTATTTATTTATTTATTTTTGAAACACCGGTCAGGAAGAGACTCAAAGAGATGAGTTTATTCTGCTTCCTGTCTAGGGACAAATGACTGTTGGATGTAGTGTGAACACACCTGCATCTTAAGGAACAGATTTCACCCCTTCCATTCATCACTTATCTCTTTACAGGACAGTTCAAGTTATTTATTAACAATATTTATTCATAAAATTATTAAATCTTAATGAAGTGGAATGTTTCAATGTTGCGGAATGCTATAGTAGAATGGAATATAAATAATGTCTGTTAAGGTTTTTTACCCAGTGGAATTTCGGATGCATAATTCATGCTGGGAGATTATCTATTATGTGACTGATTATTTGTAACCTTGGGGCTTTTGCTATTCCTGAATGCAGTTTATCTTTTTCCATTATGGAGGAACATTACTTTCTAGAAATTTTTTTTGAAAGGTGAACTACGTAGTCACTTAATTGCATGTGTATATGTGTGTGTGTGTGTGCACATGTATTCATGTCCATATATGTTATTGTGCAGTGTACGTGTGAAGTATATAAACAAATGTTGGGTGTGTATACATGTGGTCCAGAGGAACATGTTAGGTATCTTGCTTTACACATTTCTAACTTTTCCCCTTGAAACAGGGTCTCTTGCTGAAGTTGGTAGCCAGCAAGTCCTACATATTCTACTGTGTCCTTGTGCCTGACCATGGCCAGCTTTATATGTGGGTCCTGGGGAAATGACATAGGTCCTTATGCTTGAGCAGCAAGTACCCTTATTTGTAATTTCATCTCCCAACCCCTAGTTACTAATTTCTATCAATTAATGTCAATCCTGACATCTGTATTAATAGAAATCACTTCTTTTTAAAAATTAATTAATACTTTTCTCATTTATTACATCGCAATCACAGTTTCTTCCTCTATTCTCTCATCCCAGTCCTTCCCCCAGCTCTTCTCTCCCTCATATCCACACCTCTTCTGTTTCTCTTCAGAAATAGCCTCCCAGGGATATCAATCAAATGTAGCATAACAAATTGCAAGAAGACCAGGCACATACCCTCATATCAATGCTGGATGAGACAATCCAGTAAGAGAAAAAGGGTCCCAAAACCAGATGCAAGAGTCAGGGACAACTCCTGCTCTCACCCTTCGGAGTCCCACAAGAACACCAAGCTACACAACCAAAAAAATATATGCAAAGAACCTAAATCAGAGGCTCCTAGGCTCCCAGATTGTTGGTTCAGTCTCTGTGAGCCCTGTGAGCTATGGTTAGATCTGTAGGCCATGTTCTTGTGATGTTCTTGACCCCTCTGGTTCCTGTAATCCTTCCTCCCCTCTTTCACAAAATTCCAGAGCTTGGCCTAATATTTGGTTGTGGGTCTCTGCAGGACATCTCTTCTTACTCTAGGACTAGAGGAAGTTCCTTATCCTTTGGGGACAGCATGTCTTTGTCCTCCCATCACGAGAATCCAAGCCCTTCCAGTTCTTTGTGAAAACTAGGACACAAAAGTCAGAAAAGTTAAGCTGTTCCTTTACTTCTTAGACCCAGCCTACCCTGGTTTAAGTGGCATTGGTTACATCTATGCACTCAATGCCTCAGACATCCCTCATTTGCTTCTTTATATAGTACCTCCTGCAACTTAAGTTAAAAATTATGGCGAATGATTTTTTTTTAAATAAAGGCTAGATCTACTTTACAAAAGCAAACTTGCTTTTAACCATTTTTCCTAGTTCAGCTTCATCAATGGTTATTAGATATGCAAATACAATTGCCAGGTTGTAGCTTCATTGTGACACTGTATTTTGTTTTTTTATTTTATTTTATTTTTTATATTTTTATTTACATTCAAAATCATTTCCCCTTTCCCGTTTCCTCCCTCCCTGAAAGTCTCATAAGCCCCCTTCCTTCCCTCTTTTCCCCATTCAACCCCCTCTCCCTTCTCTGTCTCGCCATTCCCCTACATCCCATAACAGGACAGGAATGCTACAGGGTTCAATTGTTGTGGATTTGGTTTAATGCTTGCATTATAATCTCCGAATTTGCACAAGAGAATCCCCCATGTGAGATTCTGAGGGTCCCTGCCCCCAGCTGGTTCCGACTGGTAAATAAAGTTGCTGGTGGCCAATGGCTGGGCAAAGAGACAGAGGCTGCACTTAGTATTTGCATGCAAAAGGACTGAGGAAGGGGCAGAATTGCCGTGCTGGGAAAGAAATAAGATGCAGGCAGGAAGCTCGAGCAGAGAATGGCCTTGTTTGTCAGCAAAGGAAGGAGAGGCCCTTGTTCTTGAGAAGGCTGGATGCCCCAGTATAGGGGAATGCCAGGACAAGGAAGGTTGGTTGCTAAGTAGGGGGAGTGGGGATAGCATAGGGTGTTTTGGGAGGGGAAACCAGGAAAGGGGATAACATTTGAAATGTAAATAAAGAAAATATCTAATTAAAAAAAATAAAGAGACAGAGAAGTGAGAGGGGATTGAATGGGGAACAGGGGGAAGGAAGGGGGCTTATGAGACTTTCGGGGAGGGAGGAAACGGGAAAGGGGAAATCATTTGAAATGTAAATAAAAAATATAGAAAATTAAAAAAATTTCTCTCTCTCTCTCTCTCTCTCTCTCTCTCTCTCTCTCTCTCTCTCTCTCTCTCTCTCTCTGTCTGTGTGTGTGTGTGTGTGTGTGTGTGTGTGTAAACCTGGAAAGGACCAATGAAATGTATGGTATGAAAAGCTGGAGAAGAAAAATAATAAATATTTGAAGAACGCGCACTGATTTTAACAAAAATGAAATGAAATATATTACCTTAAACTGTTTCATATAACTATATGAAAAATTCAGAGTAAGGACAAATATAAACAATGAACTGAAGGAGAAGACATGAGTTTGAGAGGATCCAGTGTGATAATGGCTGCCAATAACAGAAATCTCAGGGTGTGGAGAATGGGACCTGGAAGTCACAGAAGTAATGAAGGTCTGAGGGCCTTCGGTGGCCTGTGCTGAAAGACACACTAGACTCAGTACCTGTTAATGCTTTTCATCAATTTCAATACATGAGAAGTAGAAAGATATCACCTATGTTTTAAAGGATAGTTTTCCCAACTCAATGATTTACATTAAATATTTCAGAAGCATTCAACACATAAACAGTAACAGTGTTCTCTTTCACAGCCAACATAGTAAAAGGTTTATACTATTTTTATCATGGACATTTACTTGGTGGTAAAAACAAAAAGCAGAAGAACAAAATTAGGAGGTTTGAGAAGCACTGGGTGATAGAGAGCAAGTTAAAAATAATAAGGTGCAATAAAGGTCTGAATAAAAACTGTAGGAAAACTATGAAGGCTGAGATAATCCGATTCATTAACCAGTGTTCCTAACCAAGGTGATCATGTATGTTATGAGAAGTGAAAAGACATGGAAGGATAAAGTTCATTTTAGAATTTTTAGAGAGTTTAACACATGACTTGTTCTTAAAAAGTAGAGTCTCCCATTTTTCAGTGATATGTTAAAAGCAAAAATATAATTTCATTATTACATTTAAGCAATAATGCATTTGCTGAATAAATGCTTTCTCTTTAAGTACTCAAGACCTACATGCAAGAACTTTTTAATTCATCAAATAATATTAGTCAACACATGAGAGCTCTTCCCCAACATGGTATTATGTTAAGGTTAAAATTCTGATTGGAAAAATATTGACAATATGATGGTGTGAGCAGGAAAATTGGAGGATCATTTAGTTTTACCTGTATCTGTGTTCTTAAGACTTTAAAAGACAGAAAATTTAAAGAGTAATTGCCATATAAAAGAATTAAGTAAATTATGATAAAACATACCATTCCAATAGGAGAATGGCTGTCAAATATGAATGTATGTAAAGGCATGGGATATCGCTAAGTGGGTAAAGGTGTCCACTCTTCAGTCTAATGACTTGAGTTTGATCTCAGGGAACCACCTGGGCAAAGGAGAGAACTAACTCCTACAGGCTGTCCTCCGACTTTCCCTTGAAGCCAGTAGCATGCATGTATTCTCCTTTAAAAAGCACATAAAGGAAAATGTGTACTGCTGGGTGCATTTCACTTATATCTATCAATTGATGAATTAAGTGCGTAGTGATCTATTTTCACAGTGGAATATAAAGTTAAAGAGCCTATTGCCAGCTCAAATACCTCAAAATTGAATAATTTTGGACTCTGTGAGAATTTTAAGAAGAATAAGAATTGATTTATTCTGAGAGACATGAGAGAAGACTGTGTTCCATGAGAGCGGGTACATCAATATTGATGATAAAGTGATAAAAGAGAACTTTTTTTTTAAAGGTCATATATACTATCTTGATTTGGGTGGTGGTTACATAAGCATAAGCGCATATAGCTATGTCTAACTTATATTCAGAGTTCTACTTTCTTGTGGGGTGCATGTGTATGTGCATATTTATACAGGTGCACTTAGTTGTGCATGCATGTCCTGGGATAGCAGTTGTCTTTGTGTTTCCTTCTGTATCATACTTTGCCTTATTTTGAGGACAGAATATCTCATTGGACATGGAGCCTGCTGTTTTACCTACTCTAGATGGTTAATGGCTCCCAGGGTCCACTTGTCTCCAGCTTCCCGGTATTAGGCATGCTGGTGCGTGTTTCCATGCCTGCCTTTTATGTGGATATTGGAAATACATACTTAGGTCCTCATGCTGTGGAGCAAATACTTTACCTACTGCACCATCGCTCTACTTCCTAAATCCAAGTTATACTTTTTCAGACTGTAAATGATATTTAGATTGAAAAGAGAGAAGGGGTCCTTATAACACAACACAGAACCAGAGCAAAGAGATATATAATAAATAAATTCACATAAATAGCTCAGCTAAAAATGACAATACTTTTTACCATGATTTTTATTATAAGGGGAAAGGAGAGAATATAAGAGGAAAGGAAACACTGAAAGAGAGGATAGAGGAAAGGAATGTATCAAGTCTGAAAAATAAGAAACTTTAGAATATCAGTTTAAAGAAAAATAAAATTTCTATGTAGAAATTATTCCAAGACAAAACCAAACCAAACCAAAACCTAAATAGTGAAATATACTAGGTTGGACTTTCCAGAAGATTTATATTAATATTCTGTCTTTCCTTCAGCAAATGCATTGAATTATAGCATTCTTAATTAGATTCTAGATTATTTTATAGATTACATTAAATAAATACTTCAATAAATAAATCCATACCATACATATAAGTTTGCAATATAATTAAATAATAATCACAGATAACTCTATATACAAATATTATCACCTTATATGTTTAGTTTAGTGAAAGATAGAGAGCAAACTTGTCTATATTTATTGACTTGATGCTCACTCTCAAAACATATGACTACAAAATCCATAGAAAACCTAATGAAAGGACTAAGAAAGATTTCTGACACTTTAAAATAAAAAAGACTAGCACAATAAAGTATTTAGCTATGTTTGAGCATGATCCTTCAGTATGATTGAACACTGCTTTTTCATTCTGAAAGTAGAAAAAAAATGATGATGTATATTTAAGTTTATTCACATGAATAAGCTGTTCAAATCTTGATCTGTGATATCTCAGGAAAGGACACTTATGCTAAGCAATAACATTGAAATGCATATGAAATTGATTTTCAGCATGGATACATTCTTTGAGACCCTTATAGCTGAGCTAAAGCATTCTACTGAGTGTTATTTTGACCACTAACAATGAAATGGGATATACAATATATCAGGTTATGAGATGGAATATAGAATTGGAGAATAAAATGTTATCTTCAAATATCTTTTGAAAGGATAAAGGGGAGGATCATAATTTTACAACTGTCAAGAGAAGAAATTAATTTTATATTGCTTTTTATTCCCACTGGCTGATGTGGTAAAATTGAATGAATAAGAGCCCATTGTCTTCATTCATTAATTTCAAGAGACTACTGGAAGATGGAAATCTTTTGGAATTATTATGCCTCTGTAACAATCTTCATATAAAAATCAGGAAAGCTTGTTCTCTTTTTACTGGAAAGCTTGTTCTCTTACAAATATAAATGTTGTCCAAAGGACAATTAGTGACATGCTGTTAATATGGATTTTCAGTTTGTGCTCCCCTCCCCATAGAGCTCATCTGGAGGACTGTTGCCTTGTTATATTCGCCAAGATGCTACTTTATCAAGAGGTACATAATTAAATTTTAAATAGATGATTTAACATGTGCCATCAATTTTTCTTTTTTAAAATATTTTGTATATATCTTATTGTATGTTGAGCATGTACTCTATCAATGCTTCCTCACGATCTCACCTTCTTCTGTGCCCCTAGACTATATTACGCACAGCTCACTTTTTGTAGTGCAATATAATTTTATGTGTCTATGTAAATTATAAAACCCACAATTAAGACAATACATATAATATTTCTCTTCTTGACAATGACATAATTTGCTTTATAAAATTGTTCTCAATTAGATTTATATTCCCACAAAAGGCATAAATTCATTCTTCTTTAGACCTAAAAATAATTCCATTGTGTATATATAGCATATTTCCCTCATCTAATCCTCTATTGTTAGACCATAAATTGATTCCATAATGGGATTGTTTTGAGTAGCATTGTAGTCAACACTGCTGTGTAAGTATCCCTGTGTTATGCTCACCTACAGACCTTCAATAAACCTCTAAGAGTGATATAGCTAACTCATATGGTACATCTATTTCTAGTGTTTTATTTATTTTTTAAAGAAAATGTTCATATTAACTTTCATGAAGATCATATTTGTTTCCATTACCACCAGCAGTGAATCAGCATTCCATTTTTTTCCAAATCTACACAAGTATTCATTTGTTTTCTTTCTTTCCTTCCTTCCTTCCTTCTTTTCTCTCTTCCTTCCTTTCTTCCTCTCTCTCTCTCTTTCTTTCTTTCTTTCTTTCTTTCTTTCTTTCTTTCTTTCTTTCTTTCTGTCTTTCTTTCGACAGATTTGTTGCAGTGTGGGGGAATACCAGGACAGAGAAGCAGGAGAGGGTTGACTGGGGAACAAGGGGAGGGAAGAGGGCTTATGGGACTTTTGGGGAGGGGGGAACCGGGAAAGGGGAAATCATTTGGAATGTAAATAAAGAATACAGAAAAAAAAGCACTAAACATCAGAGAAGCTGCTAATAAAGCACAGTTTATCAAAATTAAAAAAAATGCATGTGCATGAGCAATGCTAAATAGACTTAGTAAGTACTGTCATTTCTCAATACAATATCATGTGCTTTATGCAGTAACTAGATATTATGTATTGTTATACATGCATATATGTAACAATAATAATTAAAAGAGAGACGTCTTGAACTCAAGACAGAGAGAAAGGGCACAGGAGGACCTGGGGGGAAGGGGAGTGCGGAAATTATGGAAATAATTGTATGTATAAAATTCTCCAATAAAAACCCCTTAAATAAAAATATCCTCAGAGAAAAACTGAAAAAAAAAGATAGATTTGTCTATATTCACAACAGCCCTGCCTGTCCTGGAACTAGCTTTGTAGACCAGACTGTCCTCAAACTCACAGAGATCTGTAGAAGAATTTCCCTTAATTATATGATTGCTAATAAAGATGACAAATAGTCAATTTCTGGGTTTTTCGGATAAGACAGGAAGAGGATAGGAGGAGAAAGAGTTGGAAGAGCAGGAGATGGAGGAGGACAAAGGGAGAGAGGTTGGAAGGGAGATGAAGCATAAGTGCATGGCCTAGAGAAACTGCAAGTAGCAGGGACTCCATAGCTCAGGAAGAAAGGGGTATAGAGCCATATCTGCCCAATATAGGCATGCTTTTTATAAATATATAACTGAGTTGCGTTTTCCTTGCATGGGCTTATTGGGGTTGGAAATTTACCACAACAGAGATCCACTTGCCTCTGCCTCCTGAGTGCTGGACTAATTTTTATTTTCTTAATGGCTGACATTCTTCCTGGGGTAAAATGAAATCTCAATATAGTTTTGATTGTCATTTTTATTGCATCATGAACATAAACCAACATTTGTAATATTAGTACAAGTAACTAAAACTACGAGACTAAATGATGATATCAACAATTGTTGCTAATTCTATATGATATTAAGAAGTTTATCATGCCAGGCAGTGGTTGTGCATGCCTTTAATCCCAGCACTCGGGAAGCAGAGGCAGGCAGATTATTGAGTTTGAGGACAGCCTGGTCTACAGAGTGAGTTCCAGGACAGCCAGGGGTATACACAGGAAGCCTGTCTTGAAAAACAAAAACAAAAACAGAAGTAAAAAAAAAAAAAGAAGTTTATGAGTTACCCAAGAGAATACTAGAGAATATTTTCATGATATGATAATAGACACAAATAAAGTATTATTCAAGTAATTACCATGACAAAATAGGCTATTGTTTCATTGTGTATGTCTTACTTATTCAGTACATATTACTGATCATTTCTTATGTATTATGTATTAAATATATAAAATATGTGAATGAACTTTTAGAATGTATTTAAATAATATATTCATAATTTATTCTAAATTAGATGAAGTATCTTGATACATCCTTATTAAAGAATATCCTACTCATTCGTCAATAACTGAAGTAACGACATAATCTGAAAACATTGACCATGAAGCTATCAATTCACTCTACAAATTCATCTCTTTCATCTTGGAAAGTATTATACACAATGATGAGAGTAGCATTACAGAGAAAACTAGAAATTATTCTGAACTTTCAAAAATGAGGAACATTTTTGGATTCAGTTTAACCTGAGAGAATGCTTCAGCTCTCTATAATTTACAGGACCTTAGATGCTATAATTTTGTGACTAATAATCTCTTCATGCCTCAACTCAGCTATTTTCATCTTTTTGTAATAATTTTATAAGTATAAAGGATACTGTTATTAACACAGAGGTCCTGTCTAATTCATCAGATAATGAATCAGTTTTGCATCCTAATATACTATCAAATATATGAATAAATAAGTTATTAAAATTATCCAAAATTTAACATTTTAAAAATTATGAGATTTTTGGAAGGTCACTCAAAGGAGTGTCCTCAGTCTGTTCATTTATACACTGACAAGATTGTACCAAAATGGTTGACATATTTCCTGTAGCTCCAAGCCACTCTGATACCATTGTCTAATGATACCCACTTTTATTTTGTAGTGAAACTTTATTTACTTGATAGTGATAAGCTCAGTATTTTTGTCTCATGGATAAATTAGACAATCCCATATGTTGATAATTCATTTCCGTTTTCCATTTGCCAAAGTATCATTGTTAGAGAGAAGTAAGGAATTTCCATCTTCACAATTTATTAAACAAACCATAAATGTGGTGCCATCAATGCTGTTGGTGTCTTCCCAGTGGGGAACTACTGGCAAAATGATCCACTAAATGAGACTTATAAATTAAACCCTTACTACTTTTTTCTCCTAAAGTACATTTCCTAATATTTAATTTATAAATCGTGTCCCAGATGTATTAGTAATAAATGGCTGAAGGCGGCAGACAGGTTTCCAACAAGAAAGCCTCACGCTCCCCATTTACAGGGATGCCTCATTAAAAAGGCATCAGGAGAAAGCAAAATAAAAACAACCTTGTGAACCTTTGTAATTGGTCTCAAGTGATATATAACTCTCAGGGTATCAGTACAGAATTACTCTAGTTCAAACGTCCTCCTAGATGCTACAGAAAATATCTACCTGCTGATATACATTAGAGATAGTTGACTATGATAATTATTAAAATCAAAAAGTGCTGTTTCATTTAGGTATTCTTTCCTTATAACAAGATTTGGAGTGAACTGCATGGTGTTAATAAACAAGGCAAATTAAAATAAATCAAATATATTTATCAGGTAAAGGGATTCATACATTCATATACTATCAGGTAGTGGCCAAATCCAACAATTATGTGGCATCACATAGTAGTAGAAGCCATGAGGGCTTCTTTCATGTATTATTAATTATTAGTATTTTCATTTACTTCTTTAAAAAAACATTACATGCTATTATAAAGCTAGATATTGTTTTGTATTCTTTGTTAGGGATCAGACATCAAATGTCATACTTTGATTTGGAATATTAATTTTAACATATAAAAATACTTTGACTTTTTCTTGATACACAGGACAATAATATACCAAAGTAAAGACAAACACAGACCAGAGGTCTAAGCATTCCAACAGAATAAAGATTGAGGCTAAGATGGCAATTTATATATGCTAAGCCCCTTTAATGTTTTTATGCATTTTATATCCTTTCTGCATTTTATGATTTTTCTATTTTCCAAATAATGGAAAAGATTTCTGCCAGTTGTGTTCTTATGTTACCAAATCTTGGTTAATCCATGGACTAAGTAAGTTATAAGACCAATTAGCAATGAGACTGAAGTACACTAAAATTATGTAATTTATCAGCACAATTCTATTATTAAATGTATTAATCAGTATTGTTTTTATATGTGAAAAAATCTGTGATCATGAGTGTGTGTGTGTGTGTGTGTGTGTGTGTGTGTGTGTGACTGTCAAAAGTGTTCACACAGGCCAGGCAGTGGTGGCACATGCCTTTAATCTCAACACTTGGGAGAAAGGTGCAGGCTGATTTCTGAATTCGAGGCCAGCCTGGTCTACAGAGGGAGTTCCAGGACAGCCAGGGCTATACAGAGAAACCCTGTCTCTAAAAAACCAATAAATAAATAAATAAATGTTCACATGGAGGTTAAAGGACAACTGTGGAGAGTCATATTTTTCCCTGTACCTTCATGAGATCCTCACAATGGAACTCAGGTATTCAGGCTTCTGCATTAATGCATTTACCAAATTGGCAACAGCCACCATCAGCTTGATTCTTTATATATATATACATATATATATATATGTATATATGTATATATATAAAATGTGTATATATATATATATATATATATATATACTGAAGATACTGAATGTCAAGTTAATACTTTCTCTTCTCTTCATTTTATGCTAAACCAGTTACATGTAAACATAGCATGTCTTTATAGACATTCTCCCCAAATGAACTCAAATGAATACAACAATGCATCTTACTAATAACTTTTCTCTATATATAATTTCACCACATGTCAATGAAAAACACTTGAGGCCCATATCGTGGAAGAGAAAGCCCACTCATGACACTATTAATGATATTATCCTATACTTGCAGAGATGAACTTGGCATAACTGTCCTCTGAGAGGCTTTACCCAGGAGCTAATGGAAACAGATGCAGAGACCCACAGGCAAACATTAGGTAGAGCTCAGAAATCTTGTGGTAGAGAAGGAAGGATTGAAGGAGCAAGAGGGGTCAAAGATATCACAAGAAAACCTACAGAATCAATTAACCTGAGCCCATAGGTGGTTCACTGAGACCGAACCACCAACTGAAGAATATGCATGGGATGGCACTAGGCCCCCTACACAGATGTAACACATAAGCAGCTTGTTCTTCATGGGGAACCCTGAATAGCAAAAGCAGGGACTGTTTCTGACTCTTTTGATTGCCTTTAGACCCATTTCCCCTAAGCCTTGTCTAATCTCAATAGGAAAAAAATGAGGCTAATCCTACTACAACTTGATATGCCAGGTGGGTTGATATCAAGGGGAGGCCTTTCTCCCTTCTCTGAGGGGAAAGGAAGAGGGGAATTGAGGAAGGGGAGTTGGGAGCGAGGTACTGAAATGAGAGGAAGTGGTGACCAAGATGTAAATAAATTAATTAATAAAAAACAAGTTAATAAAAAATAATAATAAATACTATCATAAATTATAAAAGTTGCCTTATCCAGGCAAGTTGGTGCATGGATGTAGTCCTAAGTAGTGGGAAGATTGAAGTTAAGGCCAGCTTCAGCAATGAGGTGAGACTACATCTAATAAATTCAATATTGCAGTCCCAACTATCATCTTAATGGAAGTATTAACATTTATAAAACCTCAAAATTTCTTTTAACTATTATGGTTACTTTAATTTTCTTAATGATATTTCATATGACATAGGACATGTATTGGAATGCCACTGTATAACTAAGCAAAGAAGTCTCACTGAAGTTTTCAGAACTGAACAATATTACAAACCTCAGAAGTTAGATGGGATAAGCTACCAGCTCCCCGCCCCCCCCCAAAGCTTCAGACTAGCATAAGTTGGAAAATAAGACAGAAGAATTTAATGTACACCAACAACAACTCCAATATAAACAGATCATATTATACTAATTCAACTATCAAAACAAATGAACTATGAATTATATTTATATTTAACAATGTTTTCACATGCGGTCTTTTTCTGTTCCATGATATAATGATATACTAAATGGTACTATAAATTTATCTTACAGAGCAGATCTTTGTGTGTGATTAATACTATCTCATCTGTCTGTTTTCCTTTCTATCATCTATCTATCTATCTATCTATCTATCTATCTATCTATCTATCTATCTATCTATCATCTATCTATCTATCTATCTATCTATCTATCTATCTATCTATCTATCTACCTATCATCTATTAACTGGGATATACCTGTCTAGCATGTATATATTATCAATTTTTCAATCATTTTTCCATCCACATATTATCTATATCATTGACTTTATGAACTTTTCCTCTATATCTACCTGTATCTTCTTCCTGGATCATTGATGTTATTTTCTTCTATGTGGTAAACAAATAACTTAGCTTATATTTTATAAGTATCTATATCCTTTGATATGTTGCCATCCTTCCTGGACACATCATTGCCTTCTGGTGGCAAATAAGTTTGAGGCTCATTTCCTACATTTTGTACTGAGATGGAACAGCTGTTGCTATCTTAGATAAAAACAAAATAAATACAGGGTACACTGATAACTCTGCTTTACATCAGAATTGGGAGAAGAAAGACTTGAATCTGAATTTCTTAAGTGTATATTTTATATTTCCTTTAGCTAAGCTATGTGGCCTTTCTTTTTCCTCCTCTGACCTCTTTGGTCAATTTTGATTTGGCATAGCATGACATATTTAACTCTAAGCTCGATTGAGAGAATCTATTAAATATGGAAAGGTCAGGAACTTAGGCAATGGAATGTATGCTTCTGACATAGCAAAATACCACTAAATTCATTTGCAAATATGGAGAGCAGAACCTTGAAGAGAAGGGGCATCTCCGTCCGTGTAGCTGTATCTGCAGCCCTGTCTTCATTGCCTTGTCAAGGAACACCTGCCTGAGCTATTCAATCATGGTTCTATTAGATCAAATGTCACAGATATCATCTCTGTCCAGATCACTTTTATTAGATTATAGAGCAGTAAACAGTCTGTATCCCAGCAGGAACTCTAACATATAATAAATTCTGAGCCTTCCTCCTCTGAGAGATATTCCAAATACAGGTACAACTCTACTGGTGCAAAGATTACTTCTGTAAGTTTAAAATATCAAATATCTAGAGATTTTCCATTAAAGATTACATGGAAATGCACTGTGGTAAACAAATAGCTCTCTTCATACAGCAGAAGTTTTAGCCTCTAGAAAGTTCTATAGTCTATCCAGAGAGCAAACTATTATTAACTATAAACAGATTTGGGATCCCCGAGGATGTGATCGCACTGTACATTCTGAATAAGAAAGAAATTATTCTTCTGTCTCCTGTGTTTATCTCTGGTCTCAATGTACTCAGATTCTCTCTGTCAAATGTATCTCTATAGTAAAGGAGAAAATATGAAATATCAAAACCCCACTATTATTAGACAGAAAGAATAAAATTCTCCTATAAAACAAATATTATTCAAGAGCATTTTAAAGGGACCGTATCTTATCTTATCATCTGGAATGAGGCTACAAAATAGCCATTATGCTACGGTATCTTCAATAATTGAGTGATTTCTGAATGCCAACAGGAACAGTTTATTGATCAGACTCAAAGGAAATATGATGAAGTTAAAAGGGCATTATAAAAAGAAACGAGACCTACTATCTGGACCTAGACAAGCACTAACAACTCTGACATTCAGAAGTTGCCCTTGTAGATCTTTCTACTGATTGAAGGAGCAAAATGATCTCTGGGGACCATTTACACACATCTACTACCATGAGATTCAAATACTGTAGTTGAGATACTTTGCAAATATCTACCAAGTGTTGCTTTATGGAATTCATTATTGTAAAATCAGATGTGGGGAGAAGACAATTAATTCTACAATACAGGTTAATAAAAATGAGAACACTCTACTTTAATATTAGGTGTATATATTATAAAGATAAAAAATGAAAAAAATAGGTATTTTCAAATGCAGATATAGGTTTGAGGCTAATTTCTGTAAGCATCCACAGTTATTCTCTAAGACCCACAAAGGAAAACTAAAATGAGTCTTCAAAAGGGATAATTTTAAATGGGGGAAGAGTATGTGTAGAAGGAATAAGCAAATTGCCTTAGAAATTAATATTCGAAAATACTTCATCATGATCTAAATAACTTTGATGTAATTGTTTGAAACAAAGAATTGAAGCCAGTATAAAAATAAATATTTTATTTTATTTGGTTTTGTGGACTTAAGTGCATAAACTTTTAATGAATATACCATTTCATTTCAGAATCACGCTGTTCAAAGTTTTAATATCAATACTCAGATATATCCATGGAAAATGCTAATTCTTTTAAAAGTAATCCAGAATGTAATATTGACTTATTACTAAATACAAAATTAGCATGTATATGTTTTACTAAGCTAGCACTAAAAACATTTACTGTAGTACTTTCTTCTCCCCAAGGAAATCAAAGCACAAAGGAAGGGACCAGAGAAAGGATGTGTGACAATCATTTCCAATCTCATAATGAAATATTTCCCACAGAAAATAAATAGGTATCTTGAAAACTGAAATATAAGGAGAGAAACAACACCCTGGAAAAAATGAAATAGTAACCTTCTTGCATCAAACCCAAAAGTAGATAACCACTCAAACATAAAGATAGCGTCAAGAATGGCAGGTGGCAATAATCACTATTCCTTAATCTCTCTTAATATCAATGGTCTCAATTTCCCAATAAAAAGACATAGACTAACAGACTGGATACGTAAACAAGACCCAGCATTTTGCTGCATGTAGGAAACGCACCTCAGTGTCAAAGACAAACACTACCTCAGAGTAAAAGGCTGGAAAACAATTTTACAAGCAAATGGTCTCAAGAAATGAGCCAGAGTAGCCATCCTAATATCAGATAAAATTGATTTCCAACCTAAAGTCATCAAAAAAGACACAGAAGGACACTACATACTGATCAAGGGAAAAATTCACCAAGAAGAACTCTCAATTCTGAATATCTATGCTCCAAATGCAAGGGCACCCTCATTCATAAAAGAAACTTTACTCAAGCTCAAATCACACATCGCACCTCACAAAATAATAGTGGGTGACTTCAACACCCCGCTCTCTGAAATGGATCGTTCAGGAAAGCAGAAACTAAACAGGGACACAGTGAATCTAATTGAAGCCTTGGACGAAATGGAACTAACAGATATATATAGAACATTTCATCCTAGAGCTAAAGAATACACCTTCTTCTCAGCACCTCATGGTACCTTCTCCAAAATCGACCATATAATTGGTCACAAATCAGACCTCAACAGATACAAGAAGATAGAAATAATCCCATGCCTCCTATCAGATCACTATGGAATAAGGGTGGTCTTCAATGGCAACAAAAACAACAGAAAACCCACATACACATGGAGGCTGAACAATGCTCTACTCAATGATAACTTGGTCAAGGTGGAAATAAAGAAAGAAATCAAAGACTTCTTGAAATTAAATGAAAATGAAGGCACAACATACCCTAATTTATGGGACACAATGAAAGCAGTGCTAAGAGGAAAATTCATAGCCCTGAGTGCCACCAAAAAGAAACGGGAGACAGCATACACTAGCAGCTTAATGGCACACCTGAAAGCTCTGGAACAAAAAGAAGCAAATACACCAAAGAGGAGCAGAAGGCAGGAAATCATCAAACTCAGGGCTGAAATCAATCAAGAAGAAACAAATAAAACCATACAAAGAATCAACAAAACAAGGAGTTGGTTCTTTGAGAAAATCAACAAGATAGATAAGCCCTTAGCCAGACTAACCAAAAGGCACAGAGACAGTATCCAAATTAATAAAATCAGAAACAAAAGGGGAGAGGAACAACAGAAACTGAGGAAATTCAAAAAATCATCAGATCCTACTACAAAAGCCTGTATTCAACACAACTAGAAAGTCTCGAGGGAATGGACAATTTCCTTGACAGATACCAAATACCAAAATTAAATCAGGATCATATAGACCATCTAAACTGTCCTATAACCCCTGAAGAAATAGAAGTCATCATTGGAAGTCTTCCAAGCAAAAAAATCACAGGTCCAGATGGTTTTAGTGCAGAATTCTATCAGACCTTCAAAGAAGACCGAACACCAATACTCTTCAAACTGTTCCACAAAATAGAAACAGAAGGAACACTACCCAACTCGCTCTTTGAAGCCACAATTACACTAATACCAAAAGCACACAAAGATCCCACAAAGAAAGAGAATCTCAGGCTAATCTCTCTTATGAATATTGATGCAAAAATACTCAATAAAATTCTTGCCAACCGAATCCAAGAACACATCAAAAGGATCATTCACCACAATCAAGTAGGCTTCATCCCAGGGATGCAGGGATGGTTCAATATAAGGAAATCCATCAATGTAATCCACTATTTACTATTTGTGAAACAATCTCAAAGAAAAAAACCACATGGTCATCTCAATAGATGCTGAGAAAGCATTTGACAAAATTCAGCATCCTTTTATGCTAAAAGTCTTGGAAAGATCAGGAATTCAAGGCCCATATCTAAACATACTAAAAGCAATTTACAGCAAACCGGTAGCCAACATCAATCTGAATGGAGAGAAACTTGAAGCAATCCCACTGAAATCAGGGACTAGACAAGGCTGCCCTCTCTCTCCATATCTTTTCAATATAGTACTTGAAGTTCTAGTTAGAGCAATTAGCCAACAAAAGGAGGTCAAAGGGATACAAATTGGAAAGGAAGAAGTCAAACTATCACTATTTGCAGACGATATGATAGTATACTTAAACGACCCAAAGAACTCCACCAGAGAACTCCTACAGCTGATAAAAAACTTCAGCAAAGTGGCCATATATAAAATCAACTCAAGCAAGTCAGTAGCCTTCCTATACTCAAAGTATAAGCAGGCTGAGAAAGAAGTAAGAGAAATGATACCCTTCACAATAGCCACAAACCATATAAAATATCTTGGTGTGACTAACCAAACAAGTGAAAGATCTGTATGACAAGAACGTCAAGTCTCTGAAGAAAGAAATTGAAGAAGACCTCAGAAGATGGAAAAATCTGCCATGCTCATGGATTGGCAGGATTAATATAGTAAAAATGACCATCTTGCCAAAAGCAATATACAGATTCAATGCAATCCCCATCAAAATCCCAACTCAATTCTTCATAGAGTTAGAAAGAGCAATTCAAAAATTCATCTGGAATAACAGAAAACCCAGAATAGCTAAAAATATTCTCAAGAGTAAAAGAACCTTTGGGGGAATCAGTATCCCGGACCTCAAGCTGTACTACAGAGCAATAGTGTTAAAAACTGCATGGTATTGGTACAGTAACAGACATGTAGATCAATGGAACAGAATTGAAGACCCAGAAATGAGTCCACACTCCTATGGTCACTTGATCTTTGACAAAGGAGCTAAAACTATCCAGTGGAAAAGAGATAGCCTTTTCACCAAATGGTGCTGGCTCAACTGGAGGTCAACATGCAAAAGAATGCAAATTGACCCATTCTTATCTCCTTGCACTAAGCTCAATTCCAAGTGGATCAAGGACCTCCACATAAAACCAGACACACTGAAACTAATAGAAAGGAAACTAGGGAAGAACCTTGAACATAATGGGCACAGGGGAGAATTTCCTGAATAGAACTCCAATAGCTTATGCTCTAAGATTAAGAATTAACAAATGGGACCTCATTAAATTACAAAGTTTTTGCAAGGCAAAAGACACTGTCAAAAAGACAAAGTGGCAACCAACTAACTGGGAAATGATCTTTACCAACCTTACATCCAACAGAGGGCTAATATCCAATATATACAAAGAACTCAAGAAGTTAAACTCCAGAGAGGCAAGTAACCCTATTAAAAAATGGGGTACAGAGCTAAACAAAGAGTTCTCACCTGAAGAATATCTAATGGCTGAGAAGCACCTATAGAGATGTTCATCATCCTTAGTCATTAGGGAAATGCAAATCAAAACAACCCTGAGATTCCATCTCACACCAGTCAGAATGGCTAAGATCAAAAACACAGGAGATAGCAGTTGTTGGCAAGGATGTGGAGAAAGAGGAACACTCCTCTACTGCTGGTGGGATTGCAAGCTGGCACAACCACTCTGGAAAGCAGTCTGGCAGTTCCTCAGAAAACTGGGCATGACACTCCCGGAGGATCCTGTTATACCACTCCTGGGCATATACCCAGAGGCTTTACCTGCATGCAATAAGGACACATGCTCCACTATGTTCATAGCAGCCTCATTTATAATAGCCAGAAGCTGGAAAGAACCCAGATGTCCCTCAATGGAGGAATGGATTCAGAAGATGTGGTATATCTACACAATGGAATACTACTCTGCAATTAAAAACAATGAATTCACGAAATTCCTAGACAAATGGTCAGAACTTGAAAATATCATCCTTATTGAGGTAACCCAATCACAAAAGAACACACATGGTATGCAGTCACTGATAAGGGGATATTAACCCAGAATCTTGGAATACCCTAGACACAATTCACATATCAATAGATTTCCAAGAAGATGGAAGGAGAGACCCCTGCTCCTGGAAAGACTGGATATACGTGAATGCCAGGACAGAGAATCGAGAGGGGGTTGAATGGGAAAAAGAGGTAGGGAAAGTGGCTTATGGGACTTTCGATGAGGGAGGAAACGGGAAAGGGGAAATAAATAAATGTAAATAAAAAAACTTAGAAAATAAAATTAAAAAAATAAAAAAGAAAAAAAAAGAAAAGAAAACTGCAATGAAATATCAAAAAGTTATGCATGTCTGATTTTGTAATCAATGAAGAATCTAAGGTAGACAAATAGTATTCTTTTTAAGTATGCTTCATAAAGATGCAAAGTCTTAAAGATAAGCAACTGTGGCATTGCTGAAGAGGACATGCACATATTTACAAAAAGGGATTCTTAACTTTATAGATGCTATGTAACAGAGCCTTGGGAAACCTACCCTATGATTAGTTTGTTTGCCTGCCCACACTAAAGTGTATTATATGATATACACAATTATATTTTCGCCTGAAATATTTCATAGCTAATGCAACCATTCACATCTATTGATTCTGTTGGAAGACAAATGAGGAGGTTTTACCTTTCAAGCAGATTTCTACCAGAGCATGATTATGTGGCAAGTTGGTAATGAAGAAAGCATTTGGATTTTTTTCTTCACTGAAATAAATACACAATTAAGTATGATTCATTCTTACTTTGCTGAGAATCCATATAAACAACCAAATCTATTATTACTCTAAACAAGAATTAATTATAAGGATTATAGAAACTGGAAAGGCCTTTGGATTTAATGGGGAAGTGTGAGTACTGAAAAACTGTACATCTACTATGTGCAAGACAAACACTAAGGTTTGTTTACATTTTAACTTCTCATAATAATCAAATCAGAAAGGAAATATTAATATTTCCATTTAATAATAAAGAAAATTATGCTTAGAGAACAAATACAAGTAGTGGCAGTGATAGAGTATTTTAGCTGAGTTTAAAAAGACATCTCTTGCTCACTCATGTGGAGGTTACAAGTGGTTCCTAAGCTATTCCAAGTTGAAAAACAAATCTATGCACTCATGGGAAAAGTTGGCTGCAGCATAGATGTAGTGATGCTTCAAATATACATTGGTATAAAAGACTCAAGAAATCTATCAAACAGGATTTAGCATATGAGGGAGTATAAAATGTCTATAATGGCATCTCTTGGCCAGTGTTTATTGATTTACCTAACCCAGGACATGGATGAGCAAAGTAGTCAAGAAAAGCACAGACAACGTGAGGAAAAAGATTTTGCTCCCATCTCTGCATCATTTACTTTTCATTCTTCCCAACTATCAAGTTCAATAGAACATTCTTAGCTTTAATGATTTCTCAGTTTTCTTTCCAAATCAAGAAACCCTCCTCAGTTTAAAAACAGTTTACTGCCTGTCAAAGTTGTTTTCCTCCAAAATGCTCTATGCTTTGCAAATTATCTTTTATATTTTTAATTTGGTCCCAGTTAAAACTCAAGTTTCATGTAATAAATCCATGACTGAAATATTTAAGATACTACATTCTATAGCATCATTTCAAATCCAAAGATATAAGCTACATCTATGGTAACAATGAAGAGAAGGGGTCAAATTAGTTTAGTAAAACTGATAGGAGAAGGAGTCCTCATTTGTGATCAAGACCAAAGTTCATGTCTAAGAGCTAACACAATTCCTAAGAGTAATTAGATAGTAGTCAGGGTTTGGAAATGCAAGGTTTATAAAGAGAGTTTCTTGTATTAATATTCAACAAATTTTCATAGTTTTTTGTGTATCTATCATGCATCTTATGCTCAGTCTACTCAATACACAGTGCCAAGTGATACCCTGATGACTGTGATTCTTTGTAGACCATCCCACTCTCCAATAACAACATAGGGGGCCAACCTTACAAACAAAAGAAACTCAGAAAAATACTAATTTTTAATTGACAGTCAATAATGTAAATGGGACAGTAATAGTATCACATAAAAAATGAAATGATTTTTAGCTGTTGGCATTGTTATATCTGCCCCCAAAGATGCATATCAACATTATTTATTTAAATTAGAAAATGAAAAATAGGTAACTGTACCTTTTGCTTTAGTATTTTTAAGTCTTAAAAGGAAAGGCATAATCTTTATGAAAATATGAGTATGGAAGTTACAATTCAGATATGCTTCAAGATTTTACAATATATTTTTTTCTGTTGTTTAAAGAATATATGTTAGACTTGTTTCTCAGGTCCAAAGTAAATGAGGCAGAGACATTCAAGGACATGCCCCAGGCCCTGCATCCAGTGCCACTCCAATAAGTAAATATGTGATGGAGAAATGGGAAAGAGGAAGTATTGGGTCAAGAGTTGAGAGAGAAAATGAAGCCAAATGATTAATGCACTGTCAAAAGAGCTGGGACTGGAGACTTGTGGTGGCTAAGAACAGAAGGATATGAGGAACCTATACAATCTCCTTGGGTCATGAGAAAATCCAGCCCAGCATGCTGCCAAGGGTCATCTATGTCTGGGTCCAAGTCCCTACTACTGTCTTGGTCTGTGCTGATGTATGTGGTCTGTGCTGTCACCGAAGGCCATGCAGATGTCATTGGTTTGGGCTGCCGCCTGAGTCCATATTGATGTCCCAGGGGCCCTATTGACTCTGGAGATCAAACTGATCTGAGTGGCCTGTGCTGTCATCTAAGGCCATTGGTGAGTCCTCAACCAAAGTTGAGACTGTGGTCCATGCCTGGCTCTGTGGTCCTGCTGCAGTTGGGGTTATTGTCAATGCCCTCAGTTGAGCTACCATCAAAGGCCATGCAGGCCAGTGGTCTAGGCTGCCACCTGAACTCTTTTGGTTATCTGAGAGCCATGATGCCACTGGGGGACATACCAGTCTGACTTATCTCTGCTGTCATCTGAGGCCATGACATGATTTGGGAATATACAGCCACTGAGAGTCATGTCTCAGTCCATGATCCTATTGCAGCCAGGGTCTGTGTTGATGTCTAAGGCTGTGTTACCACCAAAGGCCATGCCTACCTCTGGTTTGGGTTGCTACAAGAGTTCATGTTGATTTCCAAGTTCTGTGCTAAGCTGGCTCCACCCTCCACTGGAGTAGTGTGGGAGAGCTGGTCTTGGTAGCAGGGGTGCACATGAGCCAAATCCAAGGTTATGAGAGTAGGCAAGCTGACCCTGCCTCTTGCCTAGACAAAGTAGAAGATCTGGCCCTGAAGGCAGTAGTATAGGACAGCTGGCTAACTAGGTCTTCACCCAGGTTCAGCTCCAGCGCTGAGTTGGCCCATTCCAACATCTACTCCATCTGTGAACTGCTGGAGTGTGTGAGGGAGTCAGTCCTTCAGATCCAAACCCACAAGATCCATGGCACAGGGCAATAACTGGATATCCAAGAGGAGTCACAGTATTAATAGTATACCAGAAGCCCGAGGCCTCGAACCAGACCAGTGACTCATTTGCAAGTATAGCTGTTTGACACACTACAGCTTCCATGGCAAGAATTTTTTTTCTATTTTCTGTTTTCTTTTGTGAGGGGAGAGGTTTCAAGGATGGAGAGCAGATATGAAGTAATAGGAAGATGAGTGGGATTGTGGTGCATGATGGAATATTGACAAAGGTCAGTTTAAAAAATAGAAAATGAGGAAAATTATGTTTAATACATTAACCTCATGCCAAATTAAGGCAGTTTTAACTGCTGGGCTCCTAGAACCTATTGCACATCTACAAAAAAATCTATTTTTATCTATCAGGTTGTTTTCATATTTAACCATTTTCCTAAGAAATGTATTCATTCTCTTTCCCTGCATCAAATCCAATCCTACAAAATTGTTTACATAATCAACCTAACTTGTTTATGTCACAGAACACTGGAATGGTTACCGAGATCTCAAAGTAATAAAGTTACTGAAATTTGTATTAATAATATGGAAGTCAACATAGATTTAGTGAACTAATTATTTTTAAATAGCCTCTCACAGTGCCTAACCTAGTAAAACATAAATCATGAATTTTATCACAGCTAACCACCATGTATATTGTCTTTATTAGAAAATCTCCTGACACCACAATTCAAAATCATTGGCCCGATCAGAGGTTTGTTGTTCTTTCCTTATTAAATAATAATGCCTGAGAGTGTGGCATTTGTTTCTTGTTTGTTTATTTGTGTTTTATCAAATTACCAGTTGAAGAATTTGATAGAATGTGGTTCTATGAATTGTTAGCCTAATGTATTTGTATGTGAAGAACATGCTTCTGAAATATTCATAAATTTCAAAATGAATATAAATAGGCAAACAAAAACCCTGATGAAAAAGAGATTATTCGAATGACTACCATAGTGAGGAGAAAAAGTATATTTTTTCATAAGGTTTTAAAAAAAACACATAGCAGGTTAAAGGGAGGAGGACTGGGAAGCTTCATCAAGTATTAAAGCTAAGTACCTTAAAAAGAAACAAAAGCATCGAACATTTTTAATTATTTTTTTCCCTTGAAAAATCTAAGGGTCATAATTTGAATTGAGAAACATGGTACTTACTATATCTGACATCTGCTTTCAACATACACTGAGCCTATCTTTAGCACAACTCTAAGCTCTGGTACATTATTTATCTCTTCCTAAACAGCAGAGATGCAGATGGTACACATTGCTTTCAGATAGTCTGCTTCTACCACAGCCTTTCACATGTCCTTCTGTTTGCTTCAGCATCAGGAAACAGCTCCATTCTTCAGAGCCATCAGAACTCTTAAAGCAATCCACATCTGCTTCTTTATACTGAATTGCAAATCTAATCACTAAAATAAGATCTTTCTGTCCCCTGTATTTTCTCTCAGAAACTTTAGCAATCTGAATATCCCAAGTCCCTTCAACACAACGCAGAGCAGTAAGTGGCAAGAATTGCATTACTGCAGCTCCTTAGATTATCACTGATAAGGTGGAGCTTTTACATTTATATTGGGTTCTCAGGAACTCATGCTATACCATTCAAATAATTAATAATTCATGGAACCAAATTACAGTCATAGAGGGAAACAGCTTCTTTCACTAGTTCTTTCATAATCCTTTGATTTATGTGTGACAGCACAGATGAGTTCTAGGAGAGGTTAATAAAAAAACGAAAAAGCTCGCAGACATAACACTTGAGTTTTAAAATTAGGACTGCCTTGGCACAAGCTGTGCTTGTAGTGGCATCACGGGATTTCTGCTGCCCTGAGCAGTCAATTCAAAGGGATTCACTTTAAATGAGCATCTGGTGACTATGAATGTCCAGAGCAAGGGGTGAAATGTGGGGCATGGATAGGGATAGACAGGAAAGCCAGATCAAGGGCCACTTTAAACTGAAAATCAGGTCCCTCCCACTGGTTGTAATAAGGTAGTTTAACATATTTGAGAAGACATTTAAAGCCTAATTCTACCCTGCTTTTCATTATCTCTTCAACTAAAAAGAGGTCATCAAAAAAAAAATCAATCAACCAACACCACACTGTGTGTGTGTCTGTATTCATTTTTATAGGACTGAAGATTTGCATAATTCAGCATTAATAGCATAAGAACTGCCCATAATTGTCAAGGAGTAATAATTTTAATGATTATTTGTTATACAGAATGATTCACACACAATCAGCCCCATAGCTCCAAGGTGTTTAAAGCTCAATCTACGATCTCGTCAAACTCATCATATTAGAGTTAAAGGAATAGTTTCATATAATTTAATATAAATCAATGGTTTCTGAAACAGTAAACTACCATTTCTTTGCCATGCTTGAGCTCTGATATTGTGACTAAATATTGTTTTTATTTATAGGCGACCCCTAAAGATACCTGCTCAGCCCTTAGAAATTTTATTTTGACATTCTGATGCCTTGCCTGTTGATTTTCATCATTCAAAAAGGATGCCCTTGCATGCAAAGTATCGAAATGGGGAGAATAGTCGCTGTGAGTTTGAGTGTTCAGTTGTAAATGTTCAGGTGGTATCTACACCCCCACCACCCACATCTCCAAAGGCTCACAGAGCATTGTGGAAGAGCAGATGGAAAGAATATAAGCACTGGAGGATGAGAAGGACTGCTGTGAAATGCGGCCTTATGGACATGACATGGTTGAAGCATGAATGAACTCACAGCAGATGTGGTTACTCACACATCCCGATACAATCAAACCAGTTAAAAATTCCAGCATAAATGTGGAGGAGCTGGCTCCTGATTTCCTTCTGCTGGCTGAGGAGCTGTTGGTAATTGGTGGCTTCTGGGAAAGGGAGAGATACTTTCCTTTGGGGTGTGGACATTCTTAGGTTACATATGCCCCAGTGGTTTACCCCGTACCCATGTAAATGCAGAAAGTACTAATTGGACTAAATACATCATATAATAATAATAATAATGACAAGAATTATGATGACGGAACTAGGAGGGGATGTGATACATGGTAGGGTAAGCCTGGAAGGAGATGGAAGGAATGAGTTGGGGGAGAATATGACCAAGGTACATTATGTACACATTCAAATTTTTCAAAGGATGAATTGAAAAACAGCCTCTCTTGGAAAATTCATATTTATTTAGTATACCTAAAATATTGTATCATTCAATAGAATTTTAAGAAGATAAACTGGATTTTTATTTTCTAACTTAAAAAAAAAAGTGGTGTTGCAGACATCCATGATCTGAATGAGATGATTAAGACATAATAGCATATACCCAAAGGATCTTCATGAGGATATTCTGAGAGAAGTTAGACCTTAAATGCTCTAGCATCTTTGATCTTTTAGTGCAAAGCTGAATTCTGCCATTATTATTATGTTATGGAGTCAACTTTTCAAAGTGAGCCTGGATAGAATAAACATGTGCTTTTAGAGTGTGTCTTTAAAGGGTATATATATTGCTAGGACCATTCCTGTTTCTGCTTCCTAGCTGATGTGAAATAGATTGTTCTGTTATGCTGTCTCCACCAAGGTGGACTGAAATCTCCAAAACTGTGAGCATCATATGTATTTTCTTAGTTTTTTGTCAGATGATCTGTCACAGTGATGAGTCCTATAGCAGAGAGAGTAGTATCTATGAGAATTTGCAGAATATAGGATGAAATTCATTTACAGTCCTCTCAATTTACCAACTCTAGTAACACCTTATATTTTGTTTTCTAGCATCTCATACTGTAAGGTTATAATTTCCTGATGTATAAGCTATTCAGTTCCTTGGACTATTGAGCAACAGTGAAAAGATATTGTAATGAGTGAAAAAAATAACTCTAGAAAGAGAGGGTAGAGAGGATTAAGTGCACGTCTTGGGAACACATCATGTCTCTGAAAAGTAAAAAAGACACAAAGAATAGTAAAGCCACTAAAGATATTTGATCTCAAAGAATCACAAGCAAATGCTGAGCTTCTAAGCAAGAGTGAGAACACAGTGAATAGCTATGAAATCATCCATTCTCTACCAGAGATTAGCTGACTCCACTTTGAGGAGAGACTTCCCTATAGAAGAACTAGAGGTGTGGTACTTTCTATAGATCATCCAAGAAACATTCTGTTAAACTCAGGTTTAGATTTTTGATACAACAACACTTCCACGTTTGGAGTGGACAGGCAGGGTATAATCTTCAAAATGTTCAGTTCTATTCTGAGAGTCCTAAGAAGCCACAATGTTTGTAACACATAGTTTGCAATTAAGTGAACAAAATTTCACCTAAGCACTCAGTGGTGTTGTCTAATATGACAAGACTATGTAAGCAGAGTCTCCCTAGACAAAAGATTTTTCTATCATATTCCCCAAAGTGACCGGACTCTAGCCCTTTCAAATCCATTTCCTTGGTAACAAATTCAAGCAAAAGGGTATCTACTAAGCTTTCTATTATTGAGGGTACTCTTTGATTCCAAATTTATTATGGATAAATATATTATGATCTCAAAAACATTACCAGATGTTTACAACTTTACCATTGAAGGATTTTGTAGTCAAGGGTTTTATTTTTTTTTTTTTTTGTTTTCTCAAGCTAAAGTTTGAACAATTCACCTGGCATCATATACAAAGTTCATTTACGCTTCATTTTTATTTTATTATGCTTCCAGCACTATGGGGCAGGTCTTTTCCAATATATTATCATTAGGGCATTTCATTATCAGGACATGAAGCCCTTAACATTTGTATCCAGTGTTTTTCTCCTCTAGCCCTATGCCTCGAAATGGCTACACTACTGTCTCCTGATGAAACACCAAAACTGTTATCTTTTTCTTAGAGTTTGTCAGGATCTTACACATTGATATTGATAATGACTTTCAGCTTTGTAGAGCTGAAATAATACAATTGTAAAAATGGACATAAAAAAAGGGCCAGCAAGGATTTAATCAGGAAACAAGGAGTGAAATGAGCTTAAAATAAGCACCCTGTAAGTACTGCACACTCACCACTATTATGGACTCTGCTCCATGTTTCTGCTTCAGTACTTTCTGATTGGATGCTGGTTATTACACTTGAAGATATGGCATGTGTCCAACCCATAAACAAAAGTGCCTCTCGGATTCTAGCCATTTCATCAGGTTAGTGTAATATCCATGGGTAGTGTGGCAAGGAAGGTCAATACTGAGCCTATTACAAACTAAATCTGTCTCCAGTAGTCCAGTGTAGCTCTTCAGAAGCTGTGTGGAACACCTGCTATCAGAATTTGAAGCCAGGTAATAACCATTATGAATTCTATTTTGTACCTCTTATAGTATAATCTAAAAAAAATGTACTTGAAGAACAATATATCTTCTTGAATAGAGGAATGCCCTTTGGAGGTCATGCTCTGAAAAAAAAGTTTTCAATGAAGGCTTGGGCTTGGCATCTCTGTGTGTAAGATTTCTAAAAGCAATAAATAAATAAAACATCGTTCAAAACTTACAGCATCCAGGTGAATTCTGATTACATGTTTGACATTATTTCCTTGTATTGTATCATATAACTTTTAATTCTGCAAACAGTACTTCATGGGCAATCAATTTAGGTGGTGGGGAAAATAAAGTCAGATATTTATCAATAACTAACAGCAATATATAATGTATTTAGCTGTAGACTGCTCTTTAAGTAAGACTTTGGAAGTATTCTAACAAATCTCCCAGTATATTTGATAGTATTTGCATCAACTTAGTTTATCTACAACCAATGTTAGCTTTTTAAGTATATTTAAATGTTATCAGTAGTTGAAGTTATTTTCTAAGATTATATATATATATATAGAAAGAGAGAGAGAGAGAAAGATATAGATATAGATATAGTTGATATAGATATAGATATAGATATAGATATGCCATCAGCTACTTTGGACCATGAAATGTGTGTAAATTTTAAGAATCTATTACAAATCTCTTTAAAATAAAAACATTCTCTTGTATAATCACAGAATATTTGTGAAAATAAATTTTTACATGCTGCTATCCTCAAAGATTTTCATTTATATTTCTTCATTTGCTGTAATTGCTTCAGAGAGTTACAGATCCACTTCTTCCATGATAAGTAGCTCTTTTATCTCGTGTCTTGAGCAGTCCCTTTATCCTTTGTCTTTGATGAGACACTTCTGAATCTTACATTGTATATAAGTAATGTAACATGTTCTGAGTATTGTGTACAATTATATTTAGAAGCTTTGTTGAATTGATGACAGCTACTGCAGTGTACTACAGTTCCCTATACTGACAGCAGACAGCTTGTGATTGCCAGTGACTCCAGCTAAAGAGGATCTAATACTGTCTTCTATCTACACAATCTTCTGTTTACTCTCCCCCCAACCTGTCTCTGTCTCTCTCTCTCTGTCCCCCTCTCTCTCACACACGTGCTCACACAGAGAGACAGAAAGAGAGACAGAGACAGCGACAGAGACAGAAATATACATCTTTGAAAATGTTAAAAATGTATCTAGAGCAGTTTTGATGGAAGAAATAGGAAAGTTCATGCAAGAATGAGTGGGAGAATTGCAAACATACTGGTTAGGCAGGTTTCTGGTCACATTAAGGCTAAAGACCACACAATTCAGCTAGCTTTATTTTGAGAACAAAGAATCAGTGATGTGAAATAATCTAGTTTCTCCTCTGACAATGAATTAATTGTAGATTATGCCAAGCTAACCGAGAGACCCAGATGACATCAAATATCTTTAACACCTAAATCTAAGTCTTTGATCTACTAAGTATGTCCCTTCATTTATTTTCAAAGAAATTTAGCTTCAATTTTATATTTAGAACATTAATTTGTAAGTTGCATTAATTATGTACTTATTGTATTTTATTGCATTATAGACAAAAAACATTTAACCAAGCAACATATCTCCGACTCATTAGAAATATATTAACTTGTATTTTTCATTTTATAACTCTCAACTGTGAGGAGCATCTTCATAGATAAATATTTTCTAAAACATAAATTGTTTAATTTCATATTTTGTCAATTGAGTATCATTGACTACATTTGGGATAAAAAATCTCTGCGATCACAGTAGCACATGTGACTATGTCTTTGTACTGAGACTAACAACAATAGATCTGAAACGTTAGGTTCACTGTCTTCAGAGAATGTGACTGCACTCTTCTTCAGCTCATAGCTTGTATGATATGTAGCAATTTTAAAATCAATTTGATTCACACTTTGTTGTTGGGAAAACCAGCTCTTTGTTTTTGTCTTCTGATGATACACACAGTTCAGGCATAATGGGTGGAACACATGAAATAATGAAGAATAATGGAAGTGCACTGCATTCTTCAAATGTATCAAACTCTTGCAGGAAAAAACAACAGCCAAACAAAACATAAAACCTTCCTTTGAAAATTGTTGGTTTCCTCCCCCTCCCCCTTTAGAAAAAAAACATAAAATCAAAGTCAAAGTGAACCTCATTCTAGACACCTACCTTTAGGTTCATGCTCATTACATTTTTCATTATTAAGTTCTACATTCTTTCAAATACTCCTATGCTTATTAAGTATTTATTCCATCTAGGGTATGATCAAATGATAGTCTTAGCTATGTTTCATAGTCATCAAGAAATCAGCCATTTAAAATAGAAGGTAGCACATGCATATAAAATAGAAGGTAGTATATACATATAGAAGTTGACACGCCAATAATCATATGTTCACTGGCTAATGCAACTTTATTGTATTAGAAATTTCCTGAAATACTTTTAAACAATCTTGTTTTTTCCCAAGAGACATTTCTTGATGATAGGAATATGTCATCATGGTAAGGGACATAGTGGAATAGGTGATTGCAAATATTTTATATTAGCTGATTTCCATAGCCAAAGCCCTGGGGTCACCAAAAGCTCTTGTCAGGATACATAACAACTTAGGAGCTTCTGCCATTGCTAACTTTTAGTTAGTTTTTTTTTATTCCCCTTTCATTTTGGCAGCTGTAACTAAGGGCCTTGCACATGCTAGAGAACTCTGATGTACACTAAGTTATACAGTATGTTCTATGTAACTTTAAGAATCAGATGTACTTAAACTATTTCAGCATATGGCGAATAACATTCACCACCAGGGAAGTCTGCTGTTGTTGTCATCATCAGGGTTGTTTTGTCTGAATTTCTACAGCAAACTAAAAAAAAAATGATATTGAAAATCCATTTGGATTAGAACATTCAAAAATCTAAGTTTCATTTTCACATCCTCAAAGCGGTCAATACAATAGAGCAGATTGAAAGAAACAGAGAGTGGCACAGTTCCTGCGTATGAGACTCTATTAGTTTTATCCCTTGCTAAACTGCAGCAAAAGATAATCTTAATATTGAATGCTCAGCTGCGAGTGCCTCTTATTCTAAGTTCCTGTGGTAATGACCTCCTCTGATCAATGCATGTTTCACATGCTCAAATTATCACCAGCTCCTGATTTATACATTTTATGCCCCAGCCCCAACTGGTTTTGAAAAGATGCCTCATATTTAATGAATAATATGTTGAGATAAATTCTAGTTTTATTTGTAAATGGGAAGTCATGCTCTTAGCTTTCAGTTTTTAGCTAAAATCTATAAACAGAAATAGCATTGCAATTTTCATATATCTCCCTAGAAATTTCCTAGTGAGAAGCATGTGAAAATGTTTACAGCTTCCCTTTTATCATCTCTCAAAAAACTCATTGCTATAAATGAAAATATCTTTCCAACAAACATTTTCAATTCAACATAAACTCACTTTTCAAACAATGAATTAAACTAATTCTAAGTCCAAGCTATTAGCATCAAAGGATATTGGTAGTTAGATGAACCACTGCAGATGCTAGCAATATTCTTTGTGTTCAAAATTGTTTCTGTAAAAGAGGCCTTAGGAAATATGGACTGTTTATTCTATAACTCTACCTTCTTTCAAGCTGCTGCCCCCCACAATGCCATTAGAGGGGGACATAGAAAATAACTCAGAATAATTGCATTATGTTAGCTTGACGTGTTTCGTTCTATTTTTAAAGGAGTAGTGTGGGGCAATAAAATATTAAATTAGAGAAAAAGCCCTTACTTGAAATTCAAGATTGACTTAAAGAAATTGAAGTATGATCAAATATGCTATAATGAGGATAGCCTGTATAAGAACTATTAATCTTCAATTACAGTTGGAGATGGAGAGTTGGGATTCAAAAAACCTTGTTCAGAATGTAATATTTGTTATCTTCAGTTTCATTGAAGAAAAGGATAGAGAGCTATAAATATGACTTTATTAAATTTCTTTGTAATTCAGATGTTTTTTTATTAAAAATTGTGATTGAGCACATGTGTACTTATTATATGTTAAATGGGGACAGAACATTATTAGGAGTTGTATTGAACCCCTTCATCACCAAGATATGTTGAAGCCATCATTCATAGTTACCTATAAATGCTAGTATTGGGGGTGGGTGGGTGGATGTAATCAATAAAGGTGATGTCATTTGTGTGAACCGGAGTATAGACAGGTTGATATTGTCATAGAAAGAGAAACGTGTTATTGCACAACTACAGAAGAAGGTGACACAATAATGAGTAATTATTGCCCTAGATGCCCATTATCAGAGGAATGAATAAGCAAATGGAGGTATATGTACATAACAGAATTTTACTCAGTTGCAAAGAAAAATTAAATTGGTAAAATGCATAAAAGTACATCAACTAGGAAGTATTATATTAAGCAATGTAACCCAAACTCAGAGAAAAAAAATCACATGTTCTAGCACTTGTGGATCATAGTTTCCATATTATAATATTTATCTTTATGCAGTAAGTGTGGGTGAGTATGGGCATAGACTATGATATTAGAAAGATAATTTTAAGTGGCAAGAAAGGAAGAAAGGAAGGAAGGAAGAAGGTAAGGAAGGAGGTGAAGGAGGGAGGTTGGAAGGAAGGCTGGCTGATTTAAGAACAGGATAAAGCAAAAGGACACATGAAACATGAAAGCTTAGAGGGTATAGGAGGTGGAAAGTCATGTGACAGTGTTAGGCAAATGGTGAGAAGGGAGGGTATAAAAATCAACAAAAATATGTTTTGTTTGAAATGTTATAATGAAACATATTAGTATGCATACCAATATGAAAAAATATTTTTAAAGGAAAATAAATTGACCCAGATGTTGAAGTCAGACTCCCACATGCCACAGAACAACTAGGAATATGGGAACCAAAAGAAGCAACAAGAGTTCTGCTCTGTCTCTGGAAGTTTTGGAGAAAGCATGGCCTTGCCAGCACTCAAGTGTAGACTTGTAGCTTAGAAATTGTAAGAGGCGGCAGCCAACTAACTGAGAAAAGATCTTCACCAACCCTACATTCGACAGAGGGCTAATATCCAATATATACAAAGAACTCAAGAAGTTAGACTCCAGAGAGCCAAGTAACCCTATTAAAAATGGAATACAGAGCTAAACAGAGTTCTCACCTGAAGAATATCTAATGGCTGAGAAGCACCTAAAGAAATGTTCAACATCCTTAGTCATTAGGAAAATGCAAATCAAAACAACCCTGAGATTCCATCTTACACCAGTCAGAATGGCTAAAATCAAAAACACAGGAGACAGCAGTTGTTGATGAGCATGTGGAGAAAGAGGAACACTCCTCCACTGCTGGTGGGATTGCAAGCTGGTACAACCACTCTGGGAAGCAGCCTGGCAGTTCCTCAGAAAACTGGGCATGACACTCCCAGAGGATCCTGCTATACCACTCCTGGGCATATACCCAGAGGCTTCCCCTGAATGCAATAAGGACACATGCTCCTCTATGTTCATAGCAGTCTTATTTATAATAGCCAGAAGCTGGAAAGAACCCAGATGTCCCTCAACGGAGGAATGGATTCAGAAGATGTGGTATATTTACACAATGGAAAATTACTCTGCAATTAAAAAACAATGAATTCATGAAATTTTTAGACAAATGGTCAGAACTGGAAAATATAATCTTTAGTGAGGTAACCCAATCACAAAAGAACACACATGGTATGCAGTCACTGATAAGGGGATATTAACCCAGAAACTCGGAATACCCAAGACACAATTCACATATCAATATATTTCCAAGAAGATGGAAGGAGAGACCCCTGGTCCTGGAAAGACTGGATGTAGGGGAATTCCAGGACAGAGAAGCAAGAGGGGCTTGAATGGGGAACAGAGGGAAGGAAGAGGGCTTATGGGACTTTCGGGGAGGGAGGAACCGGGAAAGGGAAAATCATTTGGAATGTAAATAAAAATATATAAAAAAAAAGATTAGTAAGATAAAATATAAACAATGGCAAGATCTATAAATAAACCATTGGACTCTCCTGTTGTAGAATCTAAAAAAAAAAAAGAAAGAAAGAAATTGTAAGAGGTTATTTCCTGACTTTAAGTCATTTTATATGTGCTAGGTACTTGATGACAAGAGCTTGAATATCTGAACATCTCAAGTACAGGTCAGCTCAAATGCCACTTTAGTTAGTAGCTTGGCAAAAGACTCACTCTGCCAAGCAGATGCTATTCTGGTTATTCTGCACAGGGAGAATAATACAAACAAATGTACAGTATTATGGAGTGGAATTGTTTGTTTAACAAAACTGTGAGTGTGGTGATAACACTGTAGATGAAAAAAGCAAGAAGAAGAAGGCTAGAAAGTTAACAGAGAACTGATAAAAATCAAGAGTTTTCCACTTGCTGATGGCTTAAGCTACAAAATTGGAATCATGTTGATATGTTCAAAGTGTCACTGCTATACCTAAGATATAAAGATAACTTATTTATTCTGGACAATACTAAGAGAGAGAGATAGGTTTGAAAGCTCAATTAATAAGTAAAGCAAGAAAGAGACAGAAGAGCACTTTAGGAGAGGCAATGAAACCAATGGTATTGTAGTCATATGGTTTTAGAACACAGATCTCTATAGAAGTAGCTAGGTAGAATATACACAGACTATCAATCGTATCCATTCACTTATCCATCCATCTACAAAAGTACATACATACATACATATATACAAACTTACATACTTGCGTACATATATACATATATACAAATACAAGTCTCAGTGTACAACCTTTTTCTTTTTAAAAAAATCTATATTTAGACCATAGAAAACACCATATTAGAGTCTCACAGCGAAAAATCAAGCCTACAATACATAATCACTTTCCTCCTTATTTAGTTGGGCACTTGCAGTTTATCATGCCTGAAGGTTTGCTCCTGACAAACTCCTGATTTCCTCATCTATGATTTTAGAAAGCCATTAAAATAGGCATAATAAATTTGACTCCTCCTGGCATTTTCTGTTATTAATCTCAGTATAAATTAATTTGACTAGGTTCAGCCCCCAAAATTAATCTAATAGATGGATTTATGTGTGTTTAGTAATTGTTTGATCATAGGAGGCCAGAAAATCTGTCTCATTGGCAAATGCTACAACTGTAGATAGGCCATTTTCCTAAATGTCTATAGCATGCCTGCCCCAGAATTGCTCAGTATTCATAGCATTGAAATAGGTCACTAAATAAATGAGAATCTATTTTTATTTTTAGTTATCCATATTTTAGGTTTAAATAATGCTAATAGTTACACAAATTGATATTTATTGAGACCTTATCATGTGGCAGCTTTCATGCACTATACTAAAAATTCATTCACAATAATCATTTAGTCAGTCCAATAGCATCTATAGAAGACCTAATATTCTATTCCTTTTGACATGATAAGCAGCTTTTTAGAAAGAAGCAGATTTTAAATGGCAAAATTAGAGGTCCATATATTGTATAAATTATTAAGCTAATTATTATGAGTCACTAGTATCAAGCGTGAGAATTAAGGACCAAGACCCAGGGATGAATGCAGATGTAAGAGAACATGTGTACACAGTGAATTCATTTTAAACCCATGGGTTCTTGACAAGACTCTCCAGGGACAAGATCCAGATCCATCTGTACCTGTGAATGTGTTTTATGTGACATAAGATGACTTATCTAATCCCTTCAGTCTCAACTGTCAAATAGGAAAATAACTGACATTTTATTTAGAGGGTTGATGGAGTACTCAAATAGAATACGATAGTGTACACCTGTCTGCAGTTTCATCAGCAACATCATTATTACCACAAATGATAATCCATTGACTCAAATATTTCAACAGTGGTTTGGTAAATATATGACATAGGGTGTTATAAAGAGGACTCACATGATTCCTAGACAGTTGCATATAACTATCATTATCAAAAAGAACCAAACAAACAAACCAACAAAAATCCCAAATTAAAATGTACATTGACAAAAGCCAGGAAAATGTAACCTTCTTTAGATACTTTTTTCAGTTTTCAAAAATAATTCAACATGTTTAAAATTCTAGTGCACAATGGGGTTGTTCACCTTACTGTTTGCCTGGCAGCTTTCAGTCCTATAAACTCTTCCTGCACTTATACCCTGGACTTTTTAACTTGCAGCAATTGATGTTTCTTAATATATGTTCTAGATATGCATAATCTGGAAGGAGAGAGAAGCGTTTGCCACTTTCACTCCTAATCCATCAGTAAGTCAGATTCAAACAACCAATCACGCAAATAAGAAGAACAGAAGTGGGAGATAAGCCTTTTAGAGAGGGACCAGTACTTAGAAACGGCTTCTGTTTTACTGATTATAGGTTTAGACTGAAAAATGCCTGCAGTGGATGATCTCAATTCAGAAAAACAAATCAGTGTAAGACAAAAATCTAGGGAAAGAAGGTTGAAATACTGTCAGCTATGCTAATACAGCTTTTTAAAAATATGTGAAGTATTTGAATAGTTTATCTCACACATACTTCTAGCTTATATCACGGAACCAGCATCTTATGTCCATAAAAATTGGTCAGAATTACTTCGTTTGTGTAAGTAGCTTCTGCTGTGTCCTTTCAAGTGTTACCTTTGGATTTAAACATTCTTGATGCTTTTAAATTATATTGTTACATTTATTGGCTCAGTTCTAGTTAGATAATTTGATCTTCAAATGTGCCCTCATCACAGAAATATTTCAAAACTTTACCAAAAAAATCCTGAAGTATGTGATATATTTGAGTATTGTTCAAATAGGTAGACATACTTTTCAAACCATGCAGTGTTTTATAAAGAATATATGTTTTCCCTATATAATCAAAACAATAACGGAGTCAAAATAATAAAATGATTTCCATGCCACCTACAGAGATTTATATTATAACTGGGAGGAAAACACATGTACAGATTGAAAAGTTAAATCTATGGACTTTGAAAGAAGACAAAGAAGACATTACCTCACCTTACACATAACAAAGTTTTCTAAGAACTTTACATATTTTTGTGGATTGATTTTCACAATAGCTTTGTAAGTTCAGATTTATTAATGGAATATTATAGAGGAAAATGCAGTTCAAAGGATTCAAATTATTATTCTAAGTTCTGTCAAATAGTAAAATCTAAGTAAGATGTCTAAAATAGTCAAACCTAATGGTATCATTCTCAGAATACAGTTCTGTACAGTAATGACCTAGAATGGGATACGAACTATACCAAAACAGAGACAAAGCACATCTCTTTGTAGAAAAGAAAAAAGTTTTGAATGTACTTAAATAATTGCAGTATTGAACAACAGAAATCCCATGTTGAATTCATAGGGGAATATAGACTTTGTCAACTTGATACAACCTTGGGTCGTCTTGGGAAAGGAAATGCTAAATTAGTGGGTACACAAGACTATAGTGAGATTTTCTTGATTAATCATTGATGTGGAAGGGCTCGGGCCACTATAGGCAGCCACAACCATGGACAGGCCATTCTGGGTTTTATAATAAAGCAAACTGAGCAAGCCATATGGAGCAAGGTATTAAACAGTCTTTCTTAGTAGCCTCTGTTTCAGTTCCTGCCTCCAGGTTCCTAGCTTGAATTGCATCCTAACTACTTTTAATAGTAGCATGTAAGACTTAAGATAAAATAACATTTCTTCTTCATGTTACTTGCATTTTTGGAGTTTTTCACACCAATGGAAAGAACACTAGGACAGAATTTGTGAAACTGGTTAATTTTAAATCAATGAATCCAGAAACATAACAGTATTCTAATAGTCTAGAAGGAAATTCTGAGTCCCCTTCACTCTAGGATATAGCATTCATAGATACTGTACTCTGCAAAGGATAATTCATATCAGATGGGATATAACAGAATAGGAAACAACAACAAAAAAATACATGGCTAGCAAGTCTAAGCTGGACAATTGGCAATCATCAATATTCTCACAATAAGTTGTGAGAAAAGTTCATTTTATTAAATGTCCTTAGTTATAAAATTATTTACCACAGATGTGGTATTAAAATAAGCCAGTTAAAATATGCAAAATGTCTCGAAAATATAAGATATGGTTAGAGTGGTCAGTCCCATAACTATTCAAATTAATGTCAAATCTCACATGCTCCATAGAGCTATATAAATGTAAAATAGACTCATTACATTTTCTTCATCTATTTCCTTCTTCTAATCTTCAAGACCTAGATCCTCTTTAATTTTTTATCCAAATGACTTAAAGAGCTGAAAGAGGAAAACAGATGCTTTGACTGACCAAACACAGATACAAGCTTTAAAGTCATCACCTCAATCAAATCAAAGATTGAGGTATGCAAGTAATATCTACATTTTACGTGAAAGAAGGGTTTACTTTTAAAATAAAAGCATCCCATTGTCCCCTAACTTTGATAAAATCCCAGGGGACTAAGGGAAGTATGTCACTTTCATTTCACATGATAATAGTAAGAGATATAAAATATGAAGTTAAGTGCTCATTTGAGTCCCAAGATGTTAATTATGTGTGGTACTGAGCATTGAACCTAGAATGGTAGGTGTGAAAGGGGAGAGCTCTCCCACTGAGCTACAACCTCAGCCCACAATATTGAAGACTAATAAAAGTACTGCTATCGGGAGAGGCTACACAATGTTCCCTAGTCATGTAGTAGAGATTAGGCTCAAATTCCTCCAGTCAGATTTCCAGAATAAGGTACAAGCAAATGATATCTACCATTCTATATCAACACCTACCTTAGCTTTCTAAGTATTATTTATAATAAAATAGTAAAGTGAAATATCTTTTATGATAGCTGTGATGTTTTATCTGTAATATCATCTGCTTTAAGATTACAATTTAAGGTCAATCACAGTACTAAATAAAACTAACTGCCAGAAATATTGACAGAAGTTAGAAACAATAGTAGAAACAGAACCTAGAATTTGTGATCTTCTGACTTTCCTCCTCTACGTGAAGCAGAGCTGATTGGCTCTTTAAAACTGTATTCATGTTGATACCCAAATAGAGAGATGAATCAAAAAATAGTAGAAACAACTGGAAAAGAAGATGAAAAAAAAAGGATATAAAATGAAAGTGTAGAAAAATACAGGCCAATTGACATCCATTGTGAGCTTCTTCATTTTATCTTGCTTGAGTCTATTTAAAAGAGTAAACAGTTAAAGCCTGTGAAGTGCTGGAGAAGGATGGTGATTACTGACATACAAGAGGAATGGGGATTACAGACATACAAGCATTTGACTTTTTATTTATTTTATAATGCAAAGGAAAGAAAACATGAGCAGTTAACTTATGATTTGTGTGTGCTTTCTACTGAAATCTTACATATCTAAGCTATAAATTTCCATTTTTCTGATGCCCAAACATGGAGATGTTTGCCTATGAAATGTTAAAAACACACATCTTCTTCCCTGTTCTGTTGATGGAGGTGGATAATATGGTTACTAGACTTATTATAAGGATCCTCTGCTCAAAAATAAAAATGAAATGCCAGAGAACTAATGCTTGAGCCCCAACTTCCCTATATGCATAGATGAATCTGAAGACTTATCAGGTTGCAAGACAGTGAGCTACATTAAAGATCATGGAAAGACTGTTTTAGCAAGACAATAATAAATTCAGCACCTGTCACAATATTTAGCATATAACCTGCTCACAAAAAGTGTTGCAATAAAAGTTAAAAAGATAAGCAAGAGGCAAGCAGAGCAGAGATAGTTACCTGCCATTATGAGTATCCCACACTATCACCCCCTTTTCCAGCACATAAGCTAGACTATAAAAAAGCCTCTGTGGCATGTCCAAAAATGCACATGTTTGAATTTAACCATTTTGAGTTCTTTCAAATATGGTGTATCATATTCAAACATCCAAATATATCCCCCAAGCATTCATGAGTTTTCTGGGTCTATTGAAGGCAGTGATACTGTCACTCCTCATCCTGGTATGGAATGTTAAGGCAGAAACCTCTGCTTGAACACTCAAATAACTGCAGGTGTAAGGACAAGCTTTCTCTCTCTTACTGCTGGCATCCACCAGAAGGTCTACATTTTTCATAGATAAAATTGTAGTCATTTGTGGTGGTACCTGTGGGTGGGATATGATGAAGACACAGAAGGATTAAAACAAACCTGATCATGAGAAAAAGTATATTGAACTAATGGACCTATTTACTTTATCTAGATGCTCTAAAATGAACACCATTGACGTATACTAAATTCAATTCCTAATTATGTTGTACTACTCAGATTTTGTTTAACCCACATCCCAAATATTCAGAAGACACAGATTACATTAAGACCAGACGCTTATGGGTGCACTATGGATCCTGTGGTGGTTTGAAAGGAAAGGTCCCCATACGTTCATAGGGAGCTGCACTATTAGAAGGTATTGTCTTGTTGAGGTAGGTGTGGCATTTTTGGAGGAAGTATGTCATGGGAGATGGACTTTGAGGTTTTAAATGCGCAAGTCAGGTTCAGTTTCTACTTGTCTCTTTCTCCTTTTTCCTACTGCCTGTGGATCCAGATGTAGAGAAAATTAGGCTGTGATATCAGAATGGGACTAATATTTTATGAAGCTATTCTCTTTTTTGAAGATTTTAATTTAAATATGTACCTTGTGTGGTTTTTTGCACATGAATTTAGGGCCCACAGAGGCCAGAGAGAACCATGGATCCTAAAGGGCTTGGGTTATATGATATCTGACATGGGTGAGCAGCTGGCATGGATGCTGAGAATAGAACTCGGGTCCTCTACAACACCAGTACTGACTTTTAAGTGAAGAACAATCTCTCCGGACCCTCCTTCCTTTCTTGCCTCCTTACCTTCCCTCCTTTCTTTTTCTCTTCTTCCCTCCCTCCCTCCCTCCCTCCCTCCTTCACTCCCTCCCTCCCTCATTCCCTTCCTCGCTTTCTCTCTTCTTTCTTTCTTCTTTCTTGTTTTCTTTCTTTCTTTCTTTCTTTCTTTCTTTCTTTCTTTCTTTCTTTCTTTCTTTCTTTCTTTCTTTCTTTCTTTCTTTCCTTCTTTCTTTCTTTCTTTCTTTCTTTCTTTCTTTCTTTCTTTCTTTTTTTCTTTCTTTCTTTCTTTCTTTCAGACAGGATCTCATGTAGTCCAGGATGACCTCAAACTTTTCTATGTATTCAAGGATAGCCTGGGACTTTTGACCTCTGCCTTCTCCTCTCAAATTGTGGGATTACAGGAAAATACGAGCACATCTGATTTATGCTCTACTAGGGACGGAACCCAGGACATCATGGATGCTGGGCAAACACTATACAAACCCAGTTATATTCCCAGCCTGCCTATTCTTAAGGAAAATGAAACTTTAATTTTGGCATTCTATTTGCCTCTAGAAAATATTTTATGAGAACATAAATATTTCAGGCAGCTTCGGTTTTATTGAACCTTTCTCTAGGGAAACTTTTATTTTTATTTTTGAAAACTCATATCTAAAATTAAAGAGTTGGTGTACAAAGATGATGAAGCTTGTATGACCTTTCCTGTGAGGTAGTACACCCCCTAACATAAAATCATTCACAGGGTACAGAAGTGTAACAGCCCTTGGTAACCTAGCAATGTTTGTGTGAGAGAAGGAGATAAAAATTTAGCTTGCAGGTATAGGCAGTATTCTGTGAATACGATGTGTAATTAAAGCCTGCTCTTGATGGTATCCATATTAAAAACAGTGACTAATAGAACAGGCTTATCGTCAAGAGGCTATACTAGAAACTCTACTCAACCCTTACTTTCACGATATCACATAATAACCTGATTAATATGGCTGAAAACTTTCTTTGTGTTAACTCAGATCATGCTTAGATTTACCAGATCTACACAATGATAGATAATGAGTCAATGTATGCTGATCCCACACTGAAGAAGAACAAGGAAAGCCAGCATCACAAAGCAAGTAGCAGAACATAATACACATTAAATCAAATGATTACATAAATGCCTGGTACTACCCAGAAAACTAAGTACAAAGCAGATTAAACTTGAAAATTGACAAATGAGACTACTTGGAGTAGAAAGTACTGAAAGAGAGAACTGTAGACTGACTCAGGGAGTTATGTAGTGCAGGTTGACTTGAACAGTTTATTAGAGGATCAGAATTATGGACTTTTGATCATTTTACCTCCATCTTTAGAGTGTTGGAATTACAGACTTGTACCTCAGGTCAAGTTTTCATACAGTCCTGGAGACTGAAGTTCTCTTGACAACATTTTTTTTTAATATGAGATATTGACAGATGATACAAAAACACTTCAAAGCCCACTTCAAACATATATCTCTGAATCCTTCCTTGATTCTCACACTATACCTATTCCAAAAGAAACGTAATTTATCTATCTTTTGTGAATACCAATAATCCTTAATTATGGAAAAAAAATAACATGATACCAGCATCACAGTCAATAATTACTCTATACTTACTAGGAACATCAAGTAAGAAATGATTTTGGCTTAGCTTCTGAGATATTCTTTTTTTGTCAAAAGACTAATTTGATCTGAATAGTTATAGGGAAAATACAGCCCTTCAGATGGTTTTCTATTTAATCCTTGAATTACTGAAATGTTGAAATGAATAGAGTAGGTCTAGAACAAACTCCTGGACTATGTGCCCTTTTTCTAGCAATTATCACACTACTGTCACAGGATAACCGAAGAGTAGCATTGGTAGTATGTTTTCCATTCATTTGTAATGGCAACCGATTACATTTTTCTATAAGGTAGGGGTGAACTTCTTATGGTTCAATAAATAGCAAAGTAAGAAAAAAAAAGGAGAGCAAACCATATATTACTTGGAAAGGGAGCAGCAGTGGGTTTGTAGAATGAGCTATTCATATTTTTCTTTTTCTTCCTTCAGCTGATGTGTGTCAGGCTGGTATAAGAGGGGTGAACTTAACATCTGGACTAAAATGAAAGCATTTAATATTATCAAGCAATTCAGAGGCATGGATGATTTATGGTGCTATTCTTAGATTTTTATCATGTGTCTTTTCACTTTATGAAATGTGGACAGGCACATAAACCTGGTGACACTTCCTGATATAAAAACATTGACTGAAGCCTGATAAAGTAGAAAGAAGAGAAGAGTCATATAAGTCTGGAGATGTTCAGAACAGGGCATGTTCCTAAAAAGATGAGTTGAATTCTGTGCCAGCCACTGTGCCTTTGAGAAATTGGCAGGGGCTTTGTGTTCCAGCAATCATCTGCCTTCTGCCTCTTTAGAAAGTGCTGAGAAGGACATATAACTTAACTGATGTAACTAGGTGGCCTTTTGTACTAGAGACACTGAGGCCATCGTATTATTGAGGGTTGAAAGGCCCTGGAGAGAATAAGGTTGCCATAATATCCTTTCAATCTTCAAAAGGTTTCACCTCCCACAATTTTAGAAAAAGAGGAAACAATGAAACTGAAGAAAAGGAAGGAAGGAAGGAAGGAAGGAAGGAAGGAAGGAAGGAAGGAAAGAAGGAAGGGTGAAATTGGTGAAAAAGAGGGAGAAAGGGAGGGAAGGAAGAAAAATGTGAGACAGAAAACATAAAGGGGGAAATAATAGCTTAACTGGAATGTAGTAAGGAAGATAGAGAATGCTTGCTATATTGGCTAGGCTTAAATTTGTTTGCTGATCTCTTCTGTAATGCATACTCTGAACAAATGAAACAGAAAGTATCTGTAGGTATCAAATTCTATTTCACTGTCTGCCATATATTTACAAAGACTAGAAAGTGTTTCCTGTCACCAACTCGTTAACTCAGTTTGAAAATAATATGCAACCCCATCAAACCTTTGCAGATAGGAGACTATCCTAGTGATGACTTGTGAAGATAGAACATTCTATGTATATTGCCTGATGATCTTTCATTTTTGAAGCACATTGTTTAATATCATTTTTGTCAGTGTATTGTGAACTTGAGGGAAAAAGAGGACTGGATTATAATATAAATTATTAAGCTATATCTAAATATAGGACAAGTGTTTTGGAAAAGTCATTCATCTTTTTCTCACTTACATAATCAATATTTCAACTGGTGTCACTCAATTAGTATTGCAGGATACGAAGAATACGATCTTCCATTTCATCATTAAATAAAACTTTAAAGACTCATTCATATTTTCTTTATTTATGATAGTTTTGGCATTCAAGACTTTTTAATTTCCTCATGATAAGTTGTGTTTAATGACTAAATATAAATATTTTATAGCTGCTAATAATAACTTGTCATTGGAAGTAGAGAGTCTTGTTCTTTTCAGTGTGTCCTGCCATGGTAGCAGTGTCATTAAAAAGGTGTGATATCTCAACTTTACTTACCGAGCAGAGACAAAGTGGACACAATCTAACTGACAATCTAGAACCATCTCCTTGAAGCCTACTGGGTGACTCCAAGTTTTTCCTTACATGGTCTAAGTTTACAGGTGACATTTTAAAGATATACACTTGACAAGAAAAATTGGGTGAGAGAGCAACAGGAGTAACTTTTCTTTCTAGGTATTACAGAGAATGTGTTCTAAGAACATGGACATGAAGTTGGCCATACGTTGATTTTAGATGAACTGGCTGACATTCAACACTGACACGCTCTTCTATCTTAAGCGCCATTTTGGATCTAGTGATGAATACTCCTATGAAATCCACACAAACTAATTCATTATTTGTGGCAGGGACAGTCAGCTGTAAAAGTAAAAATTTAATATAAAGCACAGCAAAGCAAAACAGAGTACGTAAGTGTGTCTCCTACTGGAAAAGTCATTGTTCTTTTGCTCAGTAGAAAGGTACTGGCATTATTAATTCCTTTCTTCAGAGCATCTAAAAGAAAATTTCTCAATTGTTCATGCCATGTACTCTAGAGAACAAAAGTTCTTCTAATCATAGCAAAGAAATCATTATTATTGATTAAAATGTCATTTAAGTCAGAGATCAGGAACTCCCCAAAAGATCATTTTTGCTTTTCAAATTAACCATGGAAAGTTTAAACTGTAAGTGAAATGCCATTCTAAGTTGTTGCACGGATTTCCAATAATAGTATCTACTTTATACTGGTTCAAAAACATTGCCTTAATGAGGTTGACCTTTAAAGAGCTTTTCTGCAACTGAAATTCTTTAAAATGCTTCTATGTGCTACATCCTTATGCAATCTATCTGGCCGAATGTGATCACAAAGGCTCAAAAATAACAACTTAATGTTTGTTTTAGGCAGAAGGCATTACTTCTGTAACTACTATCAAACACTGAAGTCCTGTTTAGGTATCACTAACAGAATTTAAAGTTTGGCCATTTATGTAATACTTGGTGACAGTTTTCCTAATGCTAACATTTGGATTATCAAATGAAATTGGAAAGAAGACTAAAACCAGAACTTGCATAAAAATTTCAAGTAAACACTTGGTAATTTTTCCCTTTTAAAAAGCTCATAACATATAATCCAGTCATCCATACTTGGTGCTGAGAAGGGAGACAGCTCACTTGGTAAAGAGCTGTCTCTAGAAGCATGCGAACCTAAATGGGACATATACCACCCACGATAAAGACAGACATAGTGGTATGAGTCTACAACCCTAGCTTTGGAGAGGCAAGAACAGGTGCATTTCCAGAACCAGATGAAGATCAGTGAGGTAGGTTAAGAGAGAGAACATTTCTCAAAGAGATAAAGCTTAGAGAAACAGAACAAGACACCTCATGCGCACACCTGGCCTCTATATGCTCTCATATACAACACCTGCATATACATTGCATTGGTCAGTTTTACAAACATTTATATATACCTGGGAAGAGGGAATCGAAATTGAGAAATTGCTTCCATTGGAACAGCCTATAGTTATGTCTATGAGACATTTTCTTGATTGCTATTTGATATAGGTGGGCACAATCCACTGTGGATAGTGCCGTCCTGTGTAGGTAGGCTTGAGCTGTATAACAAAGATAGCAGAGCAAGCCAGGAGAAGCAAGCCAGTAAGTAGCAATCCTCTACGGTGTCAGCTTCAGTTCTTGCATCCAGTCTCTGTCTTGAGCCATGACTTTGGCTTCTCTGGATTATGGACAATAACCTGAAAGCTGAAATAAGCCCTATGTTTCCCAAGCTGCTTTAAGACCTGGTGTTTCTCCTTGCAACAGAAACAAAACTAATGTATGCATACACACAGACATATACCTAAATATACATACATACACACACATATACTACACCTATATGTGGTATGTCTTTGTCTATCTGTGGCTTCCAATGTTTAAAACCTACTTGTAGATAATTTACACTGGTACCGCATTTCTACATGTATGGTCCTTTCTACTAGAATGGTAGAGTCAGGCAGAGCAATTTTATCCTTCATATGAAGATCTTAATTAGTCTTTATATTAGGGAGTAGAACTGTCCTTGACTTACATGGAACCAACTTTGCAGCTCTCCTGAGATTCACAAAAGAAAATCACTTCCTGAATCTGTCAACATTAGAAGAACTTCTGAGATTAACCGATCAGCTGCTCTCTTCCCTGTCTTTTTTTTTTTAATTAGATATACTCTTTATCTACATTTCAAATGATTTCCCCTTTCCTGGTTTCCCCCTCCCGGAAAATCCCATAAGCCCTCTTCCCTCTCCCTGTTCCCCAATCAACCCCCTCCCACTTCCCTGTCCTGGTATTCCTTCCTCTATACTGCTGCCTTGAGCCTTTCCAGGATCACAGGTCTCTCCTTCCTTCTTCTTGGGCATCATTTGATATGTGAATTGTGTCTTGGGTATTCCAAGTTTCTGGGCTAATATCCACTTATCAATGAGTGCATACCATGTGTGTCCTTTTGTGATTGGGTTACCTCACTTAGGATGATATTTTCCAGTTGTACCCATTTGCCTAAGAATTTCATGAATTCATAGTTTTTAATAGCTGAGTAGTATTCCATAGTGTAAATGAACCACATTTTCTGTATCCATTCCTCTGTTGAGGGACATCTGGGTTCTTTCCAGCTTCTGGCTATTATAAATAGGGCTGCTATGAACATAGTGGAGCATGTGTCAGAATGGCTGAGATCAAAAACTCAGGAGACAGCAGGTGTTGGTGAGGATGTGGAGAAAGAGGAACATTCCTCCACTGCTGGTGGAATTGCAAGCTGATACAAGCACTCTGGAAATCAGTCTGGCGGTTCCTCAGAAAACTGGACATGATACTACTGGAGGACCCCGTTCTACCACTCCTGGGCATATATGCAGAGGATTACCCAGCATGTAATAAGGACACACACTCCCTCTTCCTTGTCTTAAGGTTTGAGAAGTCTAAAAGTACAGACACTTACTTCATCACAGTAAAATATATCTAAGTCCATTTGATTCTAAACTTCACATCTTTTTGTTGACACCCCCCTTGTACTTTTCCCTACCTCCAGCCAGTTATAAATTGCAGAACTGAAAAACTTAATCTGTTAGGCTCGGGAAGCCAACTGGCTAGCATTAAAGACAATGAGTTGAAATAATTATTTCCTTCAAAATTAATGCTCTTCAAGAGACACCACAAATCATAACTTGGCATTAAATCTAAACCTTGTCCCTGATTTCGATTTAAGTCTAGTATACCCCCTACAAAGGAATAAATAAGTGATCACCTTTTGCACTGAATTTCTTATTTCCTGTACTAAACAAAGAAAATCAAATGTCACCTATTTTATTGTCCTTCAAATGCTGCATCATATCACAGATGTCCAGCAACCATGCTTGGTCTTCATGTTGATAAATCATCTGAAACACTTATTTTCAAACCTCTTTACATAATTACTTTATTTCCCTGCATTCTATGTTAAAATCCATTTATGTCTCCCTTCATAATAGTGGTTTGGTCTTTTACATTTTAATCCTCACAAGCATATGTCCTCAATAAAAATAAATAAATAAACAAGGCTATTGCAAGTACTTGTCATTACCGCCCCCCCCAGGGTGTAACAAGAGATTACTCTGAGAATGATCATATTTATGCAACTTCCATAAGCAGTTATTACCACAGCTTGTATCCTCATTTATATGAAAAACATAATGATTGTTTATTTAAATGAGATGAAAGCATTCTTATCTAAACCAAACAGCACTAAGTAATCAGATGGTCGCTTTAATTTCTCCACTGAAAATATATTTGTACACTCACAGAACGTGGCCAACTGCTGAATTGTAAATGCTGCAGTTACATGCACTTGATATTTCAGCTTATTTCCCCACCATCTCCTTTCAAAAGAAATAAATTAACAAATTATACCAGCATTTGTTAGAGCTATGTGTTTCTAGCAGGACTAGCAACAAATTTTTGTTACTCATGTGAACATTAGCTTTTTAAAAGTACTTTCGCTGATTCATCAAATGAATATTTGTTGAGTTAATATATATTTATAGTTAATTAATATGTGCAAAGCATTGGGAAACTATAGTTAATTGAAAAACAGCATTAATCGATGCTAGAGACATAGTTCAGTTCTTACAATTCTTACATAACTTTAACAAGACCCTGGGTTCAATGCCCAGCATTGCATTAAACCAGGTATGATGGCACACACTACTGATCTTACTTCTTGGGAGGAAGATTACAGAAGATCAGGAGTTCAATGTGACCCTAGACTAAAGAGTAAATTTGAGACCAGTTTGGGTTTCATGACAATTAAAAACAACCCTCACACACAAGATAGTAAAGTATTCGATACACGTATCTTGAGAATCTGCAAATGAAAGCATGGTTGTAAACACTTAAATTACAGTACTGATGGACAAACTGATGTTCTAGGATGCTGTGACAGTTGCAATAATTAGTTAAAGAGAGAAAAAATAAATTCTTGGACAAGAAAAATAATATCTAAGACATTAGAAGAGAATATGTAATTTTGAGGAAGGTGTTGAAAACAGGCTTTTTCAAAGATATTCCGAGAAGAACTTAGAGAGATAGTAACTGTCTTTAAGAATTATGAAAGAGAAGGGGCTAGCAAAGTGTGGATGTTACAGTCCTACTGAGAAGAAAACAATCTCGGGAGGGAGAGAGGAGGGGGAGGAAAAAAGGGGGGCTGGTTCAGATACTGGAGAAGATTGGGGAGAAGTACAGAGGGTCAGGAATTTGAAAGGAGGCATGTAGCAGTGGGGAGGAGGAGCTGGGGATAGCCACTAGAAAATCCCAGAGCCATAGACCCAAGAGGTTCCCAGGACCCAACAGGGAACACATTAGCTGAAATACCCAACAAAGGTGAGATAGAACCTGCAGAGACTATATCCAGTAGATAGGCATGGCCCATGGTTGAGGGATAGGGCTACCCACCCACCTCAGAAATTATAATCCATAATTCCTCGTGTCAAAAGGAAATGCAGGGACAAAGAGTGGAGAAGAATCTGAATGAATGGCCATCCAGAGACTGACCTACATAGGGATCCATCCCATCTGCAGACACCAAACCCAGACACTATAGCTGATGCCAAGTAGCACTTGCTGACAGGAGCCTGGTATAGCTGTCCCCCGAGAGCCTGTGCCGGAGCCTTGCCAATACAGATGCAGATGCAAGCAGCCAATCATCAGACTGAGCACAGGGTCCCCAATGGATAGTTAGGGCAAGGACTGAGGGAGCTAAATAGGTTTGCAACCCCGTAGGAAGAACAACAATATCAACCAATCAGACCCCTGTCAAAGCTCCCAGGTTCTAAACAACCAACCAAAGGTTACACATCAGGGGACCCATGGCTCCAGCTGGATATGCAGCAGAGGATCCCCTTATCTGGCATCAATGGGAAGGGAGTCCCTTGGCTATGTGGAGGCTTGATACCCAGCATAGGGGAATGCTAGGACTCTGATGAAGGAGTGGTTGGGAGGGTGGGGGAGCATCCTCATAGAGGCAGGGGGAGAGGGAGGAAAAAGAGGGTTGCAGAGGGGAAACCAAGGAGGGAGATAACATTTGAAATGTAAATAAATAAGATAACCAATAAAATGTTATTAAAAAGGTATTATGAAAGAGAACTTCAATGGCATGCAGAAATGTGTGACCCATAAATAATATGCTTTGTCTCAAGTTGCAGGAGATGCAAATCATTAAGGTAAAAATCAAGTGTCCATCTACCATGTTAAGAGGAATCATGAGGTGGGTTATTATAAAGAATGGCAGAATTAGATTGAACCATGACATTTCCATAGTTTCTTCAACACACACAGTGTCCAAGATGCAGAAGACATATGTAACCACCCTACTTTCTCCAACTTCCATCTCTAAACTATATCCAAACAGAAGATGGTGCATTTTAATTTGAATTCACACTTAGTCTAAATTTTCAACTACAGAGTCAGCAAGTGATATAATAGCTTTACAATATTTGTGCAAAGCTTTTGAACTTTAATGGCACTCTGCAGATAGTGGGAATAACACATGATATTATTAATAGGCTGGTTGTGTCTTCAAACTGCAAGTGTGACCATGTACAGAATGAAGCACCTAGAAGATCAAATGGCTAATATGAAAAGATATTATACATCCATAGTTGAGAAAAATCAGGATAAAGAAAATAAAATTCTAGAAATCATTAGCAGTGTGATGAAAATAAGCCAGCAATTGTAACTAATAAATAACATCACCCATTCACCCCATCCACATATCAAGTAACATTGTATTTGTCCTTGAGGTTACTTCCATGTGCAGAGCAAGAGAAACATTCCATGAACTGAAAAACAATTTCTCTCATGAAAAACATTCAAGTGTGTCTAATCAAACATTAGTTGTTGCCCTTTTATTGTTGTCAGATCAAACAGGCATATAGAGCATAGGGAATATTTTAAAGAAGAGTTCCTCTTTGGTACAGAAGAGATTTTCATTTTAAAAATATCTGTCATTGACAGTTAAGTTTATAGACATAGAATTGGTAGATATTTAGGGTTAGCCACATGTTGGAGAACTACAGCAATGCAGATAATTATCTTAGGTATGTTACCTATTGATAAAACTGCAGTTTTGTCCCAGTCAGTTCAGTCTCTTTAGAAAAAAGTGTGAAAGCTGATCAATGATATGGACAACTGTATCTTATATCAAAACATACTAACAGTGTAAATATCTTCATGAGTTATAAAGAGGAAACCATCATTTTATTTAGCAAAAGTGTTTAAATCACCAGTCTAAAAGAACTGAACTTGGTTCTAAATCAATGTATTTATTAATCCTTTCCCTGCTTTCTTTTGCAGTAAGTTATTTCTACCATTAGATGCAAAAAAGTCTCTACCACAAAGAGATGCCTTTTCTGTCCAGACCACATACATTTCCAATTTTCTAGCAAGAGGAAGGGACATCAGATTTCCAGTGTGATGAAGACATTCAGCTGTAAGATCTCAATCCTGAGGATAAAATCCATGATGTATAATTGAGTTCAGTCCACAATAGGAAAAATTGAAAACAGTAGTGATTCAGAGAAACTTGCCTACTTGTGTCAAGCTCTTAGTTAAGTGTTTGTAGTCTAGGCTTCCTTGGAGAGGTTTCTGCTCTTTAAAACAGTCCCTGGCATTCAACAATTGGATTGGATACAGAACACAGCCAAATAATACTGGATTTGATTGTCTTAAATGAATTCAAAAGCAACAATATGGCTTGAACAGCGAAAGGGCATTGCCAATGTCTTCTTAGCTGGATCAGGAGTAGGGATTAGAAGGTTCCTTCTTCAAATGCTTAGGGAATGTAGACAAAACCAAGGGCTTCAAACCAGCACATCACCGTTTCTAATTTACGTGCTTCTGTACTTTAACCTTAGGCTTGGTTCTGCACACAGACAAGTGTTTAATTGCTCATTCAGTTTGACATCATTTCTCTCTGCACTTCTCTAGAATGCTTAGGTGTGACTGCATGTTAACCAGAGAAGATACTGTTTTCCTATTTTGTACTTGAAACTCTACATGTCAAAATGCCTCCAGTGGTTTACTAAATCATCTGGGCATTTTAGAAACTTTTCTTCAGTTAAATTAATTCCTTCTCTTCAAAAATTCAACAACTATTAAGAAGGCAGTCCACCCACATTTTATGTATCCATTATATCTAAAAACTTATTAGTAATAAGATAGCCTCCATAATGTTTTGGCTTAAAAATATCTTTGAAATACTGGTAACATACCTAGTAGCTCCAATATAATTGAAGGTGTTAATTGCTGAAGAATTTCAAGTAGATATGGATAGAGAAACAACAGCTCAAACAAAAAATGGCTTTGACTTCCAAATGACTAATACACCTGAGAATGTATAAATGCACATAAATTCAAACTACCTGAGAAGAATTTTAATATGAGAAATATAAAAATGAGAATGTATGACAGCTAAACTAGTATATCTTTAAAGCCAGAAACTAGGTAAGATAATTCTTGTTTAAATAAACCTAGATGTAACTTTAATACTAGAGGACCTGTACTTATAGACTTTTGACAAAACTGAATGATACTCAGTAGGGCCAAGAGGTTAGAGAAGCAAATATTATTTCTGAACCTTTTGTATGACTGTAGGGATGACTATTTTCAATGCTTCTCCTTGAGTTAAAAAAGTGAGAATTAGTTCATAGCTAGAGACATTCTCTTCCAGTAGAGAAAGTCAATGCCTACATATTAAATACCATCATTACAAGCATCATTTATATATTTACATTTACAAGGGTGGGTTGCTTCCCTTTCTGTGCAAATGGTCTAGGAATCTGACTTTCAAATACAGTGTAACTAATTTTCCTTTGCATATTTTAAGGAAAAATGTTTGCAAATTATATTTTGCATGTTTCATTCAAGATACATTTCTCAATAATAATGGGAAAACTTTCAGAAATCCACAATTTCTTTCTCTTTTGCAGATCAGTTTAATTTTGTACTTTTATTTCTTTGGTGTCAATTTAATGCTCAGAAACTGCTCCTTTTTTATATACATATTTAGTCCTCTCTCAGGATTACCTATTTTGGTGCCACATGGTACATTATTATATATAAACTGTAGAATATCCTTGGGTATGACACATGGTAGAGGTACCTGGGCATTTTGGGAAAAAACCTTTAAGGAGAGAAATGCCAGTATAATTGTTTTATCTTTTTTCCTTCTTCCAGTTTTCCACTTATTGACCCATTGACAGTAACAAGTGGAACAGAATTGAAAAGATAGACTGTGTTCAGATGTCATTTCATCACTAAGATTAGTGAGGCTAGCTCTGGAAAGAGATGGAAAACCTGGCGCTATAGCTATTAGATAGGGATACTGAGAACAGTTCATGGGTTGGGTGTCAAGCCTGGACTCTTCACTTGACAGAGCAGGAGACACTTCTATCCATATGCAGTTCTGCAAGAGTGAGCTTCAGGGTGATAAATCCCAGAATTTATCAGAGAAACTCACAACAAAGAAAATATGACTGCCATTACTTGACATTGATGGAGAGAATAGAGATGCCGCTTACTTGCACTTGCTGCAATAAATTCACATCCTGCTGAGGTCTTTTGTCCAATTATAAATTCTATTGAACTAAGTACTTACTACAGGAATTTTCAAAATTAAAGAAAAAATGTGTTTCATCATCAAGTAAAATATGTACAATGTATAAAGCATTGGAACCTAACTTTCTTATCCCCCAAGGGAAAATAAATACTTTGGAATAAAAAGTTGACATTAAAAAGCAAAGCTGGGCCATTATCATTTTATGGACAATACAAACAGCATATCTGAGGTACAACAAAAAAAATGGAAAAATGAATTTGTAAGACTCTGTATTGTCATGGCAATGGCCTAGATTCACCAGAGAGGGGTTGTCTTCTTAAAATAGTTAAGATGGAATTTTTTTTTCACTTAGTTTTGCTGGAATTACTAATAGGTGTTTTCAATTATTATGAAACCAGTTCTTGTGACTTCCAGAACACAATACCAAATAATTTTATTTGCTTTCTAAGGAAAGCCTCCATCCAAATTATTTAACTGTCCTTTAGGAAGTAGGAGATCTAGAATAAATACAGTGTCACACAAACAAATAAACAAAAAGCCAGAGTGTTCTTTATTAGTGGTCAAACCTTTGTTAACTTCTGACTATTTAGGAAGGTGAAAATTGATTTTTTTTCTTTCGTTCTTTTTCTTGGATATTTTCTTTATTTACATTTCAAATGTTGTCCCCTTTCCTGGTTTCTCCCTTGGAAACCCCTCTATCCCTTCCTCCATCCCCATGCTTCTATTAGGGTGTTTCACCACCCACCTATTCCTGCTGCCCAGTCCTGGCATTCACCAACACTGGGGCATCAATCCTTCACAAGACCAAGGACCTCTCCTCCCATTGATGCCTGACAAGGCCATCCTCTGCTACATATGTTGCTGGAGTCACGGGTCCCTCCATGTGTACTCTTTGGTTGGTGGTTTAGTCCATGGGAGCTGGGGGTTGGGGGAGGCAGGGTCTGGCTGGTTGATATTGTTGTTCTTCCTATGGGGTTGCAAACACTTTCAGGTCCTTCAGTCCTTTCGGGCTTACTAGCACCACAAAATAATGCTAACTAGTAAACGCAGTAGCCTTAATGACGGACATGAGCCACTGTATTTAACACCTTGCTTGTTAAACTTAGCCAACACGCTGCTGAGCACCTTTATGAATATCTCCAAACCATTCTTAGCAAATTTCAAAGAAAGTCTCAGAACATCAGATATTTGAGGTATACTGCCAGCTGGTTTTAGTGCTACAATTTAAAATGTAAAAATTTTCAAGGCTTTCTTATTTTTAAGATGAATTTTATTGAAATGCATAAGATTGTCCTCAAATTCAAACTACCAAATAAACAAAGTTAAGAAGTCACATTGAAATATTATAACCTCAGCCAAGAAAAACCCAGGTTCGTAGATGGAGGGAACATTAGCTTGCTTAATCTGTTATAAATATTCCATTCTTCAGCGATCATTAAGGAACAATAGTATAACTGAAATAGGCAATAGACATTATTTATTTTTTATTTGTTGGAAATCACCTATATTAAGGCTGTAGATTATACATTACCATACTATCTATTGTTTCAGTCTTTGGAAGAATTACCACTTTCTGTGCTTTATGAAGCTTGCTATCAGTACCACCTTGAAGATGACTTTAAATTATACAGAAAGCCACTCAGACTCCGAACATCATGCTGAGCAATTACTTTCCATTTCTACATGAGTATAGAAAAAGAACAAAGATGGTAGACTTCAGTAATTTGGAGATCCCAAACAGAGGTGCAATCAAATTAAAAAAATAATTAAAAAAAATCAAATCTGTATCTAAGGTGCAGCTTCTGATAATTACTAAACAAGACCTTTTAGATATAGTTTTTTGTGTAATAAATAGGGGCTATAATAATGTCAATATCACATGGCTGTTATAAAAAACAAGATTTAAATATTTTATGTATCTCTTGATCTTGTTAGAGGAAAAAGATACAAGCTTGAGGAAGAGACAGATCAATTTTCATCACATATACAGCAAGTCCATAATATAGGGTCCTACATAAGTGCTAAGACCTGGTATTTATTCTTTATAGTAAAAAAACCATCTTCTTCAGAAGTAGTGTATAGTCTCCAGATAACCCAGTACAATATTTATTATCTTACCAGTATTATCTTCCCTGTATTATATAAGAAGTATTGTACAATTCTAGACTAAACTTGTCAGAAACACTTTATCATATGCTGACTAAATTTCTGCTTCACTATGGGAGGAATGTATGGGAGTATCTGGGTGTTTTACACAATAGGAGAGCCAGCCAGTCTTTAAATGGTTCAAACTGAGACAACCGCAATACTCCCATCACTAAACATGGACCATAAGCACTACTAAAGAAATTTACTATGTAACACCGACTAGTAATTATTCCTAGGCTTTAGATGTGAACATCGCCATACTTACTTTTCTGCTTAAAAGTCATGTTTCTAGAATAAATTTTGAAGTTCCTTGCACGGCTTCCAGGACCTTTGCTATGTCTGAGTTTTATCTAATATTCAAGTCACTTCAATTAAATATGATACTTAGGCAAAATATATGATATGATATCGTTTAAATCTTAAATGTTCTCCAAAATCTCATGTAAAAAAACTTGGTACTCAGTGTGTCAGTGTTCACATATGGTATCTTTGGGAGGTAACGAGATCACAGTAACTCTATCATCATCATGGGATTTATACATGGGGAAATCATAACTTAATGTGACATGAGTGAGACAATAGAAACTTTGTTGAGTATAAGCTACAGAAGGCAGCTCACTAGTGGAGTATCCTTAAAGGCTCTCCTCATAGTCTTCATGTATTTCCCTGATATTTCCTATTATGTGTTCTCCATCCTAATGTTCTGTCATTAACAGGCCAAGATAATGGAACCAAGTACCCTTGAGCCCAGATATATCTTTCCTCCACAAGTTACTTTTCTTATGTATTTTTCCCAGTAAGGGAAAGGAAAAGCAACTTCATATAATTCTGCAACATGTTCTTGTTTATTGCTCATGCATTGTTTAAAAGCTTTGCTTGACCTGACCAACTTCTACTCTTTTATTTTGCTGCTTAATCATAAAATTGTGCAGGTTTCCTTAGTTCAGAGCTGGCTACAGTTCTTAGATCACTCTGTATTAAACACTAAAAATTATCAATATGTATTATGCAAATAGTTAATATCCATTTTAAGTCCAATGAAATTATAGATACACTAAGAAAAAATATCTGCATTTGAATTTTTCTGTAAGAGATCTTTAGTATCTACCAACAAGGTCAATACACCAATGCTACTGCCATGCACTAAAAATGAGGACCAATATGTGTGGGAATTTTGGTAGAAAATTTATCTATCAGACAATGAATTTGTTTTTTTTCTCTCTCACCATTAGAACATATAACTTCTGTGATAATAACCAAGCCCTTATTTCAGGAAAACACTGTTAAATTCTCAGTTTGAAATGAGCACTAAAGGCATAAGCAAACAAAACCAAGATCAGAGAAAGACCTTATGACACTGTATAGATCAAGGATGCTGTAACTTGACCCTTGATATTTCTGGTCAGATGCCTGTTTTGAAAACCATTTTTCCATTATAGAAGAATCAGCAATATGCTGGTCACTACCTATGATAGCAGCCACCTCTAGTTGTTCCAATTAAAATTGTTTCAAGACATCATCAAATATTTCCCGGGGAACTAAAAATTTCAAAGTATCAATTTTCAATCATTACTAATGAAGACAGACTCACATGACTAAAAAAAAGATAATAATATATCATTAAATGAAAAGGGTCATTTTTCCCTTTCCAAGGTCATCAAGAGGGTTACATCAAATACATGACTCACTATCTAACTACATTATGAGGTGCCTAGTAAAAGCAATGAAACAAATATCTCATCACTCCCAAACAATGCCTCAGTGGCCATGACGTCAACACCCAGATTTTGTCACAAAGAAATCTGAGCTTCACACCATTCTTTGATAAAAGGAAAAAAATCTGTTTCTTGAGTTAGTTTTCAACATGCGACACTGCATTCACATTTTATTGACCTAAATATTAAAATAAAACTCCCAAATGTTGGGAAAATGTCTTTCTCTTTTATTTCAACTAAAAAATAGATTTTTTTAGGAAAGAAAAAATAAATAAATAACTTGGAGATTATAGAGAAAACTATTAACTAAGGAGTTAACAATTTTAGAAGAACATAGAAATGAATTAAAAAATGAGTAGAATAAAAAATGTGAAAAAAAATTACGAAATCACCCTGATTCCCTGCTCACATTCTTGTCTTTGGAAGTGGAAGCAAAGACATTGTAGTTCACTGTTTCAGCACTTTTGCACCCTCTTCTAGGGTAGACTTTCTTGTTAGGTCCACAATGTACTCCAGGCTCCAAAAAGTACTTGTATTATCTCAATGCACAGTAACACTCTGTTCCTCTGGTATTTCACTTAGTATTTACTATTAAGTCCTGATTCTGCAAGATTTTTTTTACATAAAATGAATAAATATTTTTATTTATTTATTTTTTCTCTTTTTTTATTTTCTAAGTTTTTTTTAATTAAATTCAAAATCATTTCCCCTTTCCCATTTCCTCCCTCCCGGAAAGTCCCATAAGCCCCCTTCCCTCCCTCTTTTCTCCATTCAACCCCCTCTCCTTTCTCTGTCCTGGTATTCCCCTACATCCAGTCTTTCCAGGACCAGGGGTCTCTCCTTTCATCTTCTTAGAAATGTATTGATATGCGAATTGTGTCTAGGGTATTCCGAGATTCTGGGTTAATATTCCCTTATCAGTGACTGAATACCATGAGTGTTCTTTTGTGATTGGGTTACCTCAATAAGGATGATATTTTCAAGTTCTGACCATTTGCCTAGGAATTTCGTGAATTCATTGTTTTTAATTGCAGAGTAGTATTCCATTGTGTATTCCATTGTGTAGATACCACATCTTCTGAATCCATTCCTCCGTTGAGGGACATCTGGGTTCTTTCCAGCTTCTGGCTATTATAAATAAGGCTGCTATGAACATAGTGGAGCATGTGTCCTTATTGCATGCAGGTAAAGCCTCTGGGTATATGCCCAGGAGTGGTATAGCCTGATCTTCCGGGAGTGTCATGCCCAGTTTTCTGAGGAACCGCCAGACAGCTTTCCAGAGTGGTTGTACCAGCTTGCAATTCCACCACCAGTGGAGGAGTGTTCCTCTTTCTCCACATCCTCACCAACAATTGCTGTCTCCTGTGTTTTTGATCTTAGCCATTCTGACTGGTGTGAGATGGAATCTCAGGGTTGTTTTGATTTGCATTTCGCTAATGACTAAGGATGATGAACATTTCTTTAGGTGTTTCTCAGCCATTAGATATTCTTCAGGTGAGAACTCTTTGTTTAGCTCTGTACCCCATTTTTTAACAGGGTTACTTGCCTCTCTGGAGTTTAACTACTTGAGTTCTTTGTATATCTTGGATATTAGCCCTCTGTCGGATGTAGGGTTGGTAAATATCATTTCCCAGTTAGTTGGTTGCCGCTTTGTCTTTTGACAGTGTCTTTTGCCTTGCAAAAACTTTGTAATTTAATGAGGTCCCATTTGTCAATTCTTGATCTTACAGCATAAACTATTGGAGTTCTATTCAGAAAATTCTTCCCTGTGCCCATATGTTCAAGGTTCTTCCCTAGTTTCCTTTCTATTAGTTTCAGTGTGTCTGGTTTTATGTGGAGATCCTTGATCCACTTGGAATTGAGCTTAGTGCAAGGAGATAAGAATGGGTCAATTTGCATTCTTGTGCATGTTGACCTCCAGTTGAGCCAGCACCATTTGTTGAAAAGGCTATCTTTTTTTCACTGGATGGTTTTTGCTCCTTTGTCAAAGATCAAGTGACCATAGGAGTGTGGATTCATTTCTGGGTCTTCAATTCTGTTCCATTGATCTACATGCCTCTCACTGTACCAATACCATGCGGTTTTTAACACTATTGCTCTGTAGTACAGCTTGAGGTCTGGGATACTGATTCCCCCAGAGGTTCTTTTACTCTTGAGAATAGTTTTAGCTATTCTGGATTTTCTGTTATTCCAGATGAATTTTTGAATTGCTCTTTCTAACTCTATGAAGAATTGAGTTGGGATTTTGATGGGGATTGTATTGAATCTGTATATTACTTTTGGTAAGATGGTAATTTTTACTATATTAATCCTGCCAATCCATGAGCATGGCAGATTTTTCCATCTTCTGAGGTCTTCTTCAATTTCTTTCTTCAGAGACTTGAAGTTCTTGTCATACAGATTTTTCACTTGTTTGGTTAGAGTCACACCAATATACTTTAGATGGTTTGTGGCTATCGTGAAGGGTATCATTTCTCTTACTTCTTTCTCAGCCTGCTTATCCTTTGAGTATAGGAAGGCTACTGACTTGCTTGAGTTGATTTTATATCCGCCCACTTTGCTGAAGTCCTTTATCAGCTGTAGGAATTCTCTGCTGGAGTTCTTTGGGTCGCTTAAGTGTACTATCATATCGTCTGCAAATAGTGATAGTTTGACTTCTTCCTTTCCAATTTGTATCCCTTTGACCTCTTTTTGTTGTCTAATTGCTCTAGCTAGAACTTCAAGTACTATATTGAAAAGATATGGAGAGAGAGGGCAGCCTTGTCTAGTCCCTGATTTCAGTGGGATTGCTTCAAGTTTCTCTCCATTCAGATTGATGTTGGCTACCGGTTTGCTGTAAATTGCTTTTACTATGTTTAGATATGGGCCTCGAATTCCTGATCTTTCCAAGACCTTTAGCATAAAAGGATGCTGAATTTTGTCAAATGCTTTCTCAGCATCTAATGAGATGACCATGTGGTTTTTTTCTTTGAGATTGTTTATAGAGTGGATTGCGTTGATGGATTTCCTTATATTGAACCATCCCTGCATCCCTGGGATGAAGCCTACTTGATTGTAGTGAATGTTCGCTTTGATGTGTTCTTGGATTCGGTTGGCAAGAATTTTATTGAATATTTTTACATTGATATTCATAAGTGAGATTGGCCTGAGATTTTCTTTCTTTGTCGGATCTTTGTGTGCTTTTGGTATTAGTGTAATTGTGGCTTCATTGAACGAGTTGGGTAGTGGTCCTTCTGTTTCTATTTTGTGGAATAGTTTGAAGAGTATTGGTGTTAGGTCTTCTTTGAAGGTCTGATAGAATTCTGCACTAAAACCATCTGGACCTGTTCTTTTTTTGGTTGGAAGACTTCCAATGACAACTTCTATTTCTTCAGGGGTTATAGGACGGTTTAGATGGTCTATTTGATCCTGATTTAATTTTGGTATTTGGTATCTGTCAAGGAAATTGTCCATTTCCTCAAGATTTTCTAGTTGTGTTGAATACAGGTTTTTGTATTAGAATCTGATGATTTTTTGAATTTCCTCAGTTTCTGTTGTTACCTCTCCCTTTTCGTTTCTGATTTTATTAATTTGGATACTATCTCTGTGCCCTCTGGTTAGTCTGGCTAAGGGCTTATCTATCTTGTTGATTTTCTCAAAGAACCAACTCCTCGTTTTGTTGATTCTTTTTATGGTTTTATTTGTTTCTACTTGATTGATTTCAGCCCTGAGTTTGATGATTTCCTGCCTTCTACTCCTCTTTGGTGTATTTGCTTCTTTTTGTTCCAGGGCTTTCAGATGTGCCATTAAGCTGTTAGTGTATTCTGTCTCCCGTTTCTTTTTGGCGGCACTCAGGGCTATGAATTTTCCTCTTACCACTGCTTTCATTGTGTCCCATAAATTTGGGTATGTTGTGCCTTCATTTTCATTAACTTTCAAAAAGTCTTTGATTTCTTTCTTTATTTCCACCTTGACCAAGTTATCATTGAGTAGAGCATTGTTCAGCCTCCATGTGTACATGGGTTTTCTTTTGTTTTTGTTGCCATTGAAGACCACCCTTATTCCATAGTGATCTGATAGGAGGCATGGGATTAGTTCTATCTTCTTATATCTGTTGAGGTCTGATTGGTGACCAATTATATGGTCAATTTTGGAGAACGTACCATGAGGTGCTGAGAAGGTGTATTCTTTAGCTCTAGGATGAAATATTCTATATATATCTGTTAGTTCCATTTGGTCCAAGGCTTCAATTAGATTCACTGTGTCCCTGTTTAGTTTCTGCTTTCCTGAACGATCCATTTCAGAGAGCAGGGTGTTCAAGTCACCCACTATTATTGTGTGAGGTGCGATGTGTGCTTTGAGCTTTAGTAAAGTTTCTTTTAAGAATGAGGGTGCCCTTGCATTTGGAGCATAGATATTCAGAATTGAGAGTTCTTGATGGTGGATTTTTCCCTTGATCAGTATGTAGTGTCCTTCTGTGCCTTTTTTGATGACTTTAGGTTGAAAATCAATTTTATCTGATATTAGGATGGCTACTCCACCTCGTTTCTTGGGACCATTTGCTTGTAAAATTGTTTTCCAGCCTTTTACTCTGAGGTAGTGTTTGTCTTTGTCACTGTGGTGCGTTTCCTGCATGCAGCAAAATGCTGGGTCCTTTTTACGTATCCAGTCTGCTAGTCTATGTCTTTTAATTGGGGAATCGAGACCATTGATATTAAGAGAGATTAAGGCATAGTGATTATTGCCATCTGCCGTTCTTGACGCTATCTTTATGTTTGAGTGGTTATCCATTTTTGGGTTTGATTCAAGAAGGTTATTATCTCATTTTTTCCAGGGTGTTGTTTCTCTCCCTGTATTGGAGGTTTCCACCTATTATCCGTTGCAGGGCTGGATTTGTGGAAAGATATTGTGTAAATTTGGTTTTATCATGGAATATCTTGGTTTCTCCATCTATGGTAATTGAGAGTTTTGCTGGGTATAGTAGTCTAGGCTGGCATTTGTGCTCTCTTAGTATCTGCATAAGATCTGCCCAGGATCTTCTGGCTTTCATAGTCTCTGGTGAGAAGTCTGATGTGATTCGGATAGGTCTTCCTTTGTATGTTACTTGGCCCTTTTCTCTTACTGCTTTTAATATTCTTTATTTGTTTAGAACATTTGGGGTTTTGATTATTATGTGACGGGAGGTATTTCTGTTCTGGTCCAGTCTGTTTGGAGTTCTGTAGGCTTCTTGTACGTACATCGGCATCTCTCTCTTTAGGTTAGGGAAGTTTTCCTCCATAATTTTGTTGAAGATGTTTACTGGCCCTTTAAGTTGCAAATCTTCACTCTCATCTATACCTATAATCCTTAGGTTTGGTCTTCTCATTGTGTCCTGGCTTTCCTGGATGTTTTGGGTTACACGTTTTTTGCATTTTGCATTTTCTTTGACTGTTGAGTCGATGCTTTCTATGGAATCTTCAGCACCTGAGATTCTTTCTTCCATCTCTTGTATTCTACTGTTGATGTTTGCATCTATGACTCCTGATTTCTTCCCAAGGTTTTCTATCTCCAAAGTTGTCTCCCTTTGGGATTTCTTAGTTGTTTCTACTTCCTTTTTTAGTTTCTGGAAGGATTTGCTGAGATCCTTCACTTCTTTGTTTGTATTTTCCTGTATTTCTTTAAGGTATTTTTGCATTAACTCTTTCAGGATTTCTGCCTGTTGACCCACGTTCTCCTGCATTTCTCTGAGCGATTTTTGTGTTTCCTCCTCATGGGACTCCATCTGTTGATCCATCATCTCCTGCATTTCTTTAAGCAGTTCTCGTGTTTCCTTTGTAAGGGCATCTATCCGTTGATTCATTTCTTTAAGCAATTTTTGTGTTGCTTCCTTATGGGCATCTGTCTGTTGACCCATATTCTTCTGCATTTCTTTATGCAATTTTTGTGATTCCTTTGAGAGTGCATCTAACCGTTGATTCATCTCGTTAAGCGATTTTTGTGTTGTCTCCTTGTGCGCCTCCATCTTTTGCTCCATGTTCTCCTGCATTCCTCTAAGCGATTTTTGTGCTTCCTTTGTAAGGGCTTCTAACCGTTGGTTCATGGTCTCCTGTAATTCTTTATTAGTTCTATTTGTGTCCTTCTTGTGATCCTCTAATAGCATCATGAGAAGTGATTTTAAATCCAGATCTTGTCTTTCGGGTGTGGTGGGGTATCCAGGACTTGCTGCTGTTGGAGAGTTGGGTTCGGATGGTGCCATATTACTTTGATTTCTGTTAGTAACATTCCTACGTTTGCCTTTTGCCATCTGGTTACCTGTGATGTTAGTTGGTCCTGCTGTCACTGGCTGTTGGTTGGACCTCCTGTGAGCCTGCAAAGCTATTTCTGACCCCCCTGGTTTACCAGGATTCCCCTGGCACAGATTTCTGGGGGCTGCCCTGCTCCTGAGTGACTTTGGAGCCCTGATGTGCCTTGCCCCAAGTGATGTTATATTGGGGAGGCCTTGCACATCCAAAGGCTCAGCCTAGTGGATTCCTGGAGCAGAGGTCGCCAAAGGGAGGCTGGTAGGCTCCTGCCCTGTGCAGGGGTGTGTGATCTCTCCTAGAGTGGCGGGGGAGGGGCGTCCTTCTGCCAGGCAGAAGTCCCACAGCAGAGCTGGCTCACTGGTTACTGCAGATCTGCCCAGCACTTGGGAGCCGCATACACACAAGTCGCCTGAGACCCAAGTGATATTATGCCTGGCTGTCTCAGAGCCTGGCAGTCCCAACTACCTGGCCACTGGAGCAAAGATGGTGGAGTGCACTCTTCACTCTCTCGGTGGCGCTCGTCACCCTGCAGAGGGGATGGCCTACAGCAGATCTGGCGCCCAGAGGACCACAGGGCTGTCCCGTTCTTGGGAGCAGATGGAAGCCCCAACAGGCCGTGTCCCAAGCGATGTTATATTGGGAAGAACCTGGGTACCTGTCTCTTCATTGCAGTCTACCGGAACAGAGGTCGCGGAAGGGAAGCTGGTAGGCTCCTGCCCAGTGCCGGGGGGAGGGGGGGTCCCTCTGCCAGGCAGAAGTCCCACAGCAGAGCTGGCGCGCTGGTTACTGATTCTGCAAGATTTATGTTTAAAATTATATTTTACAGCACTTGGTACTTGGTAGGAACTCTGAAACAATGGATTAGGATTTGAGTAAATGGGGAATAAAAAAGTCACATGTATATATTTATATGTATATATGTATATAATATATACATACATATATTGTTTAAATGTTGAATGTATCAGTTTGGGTATAACAAGTATAATCTAGAAATGATTTGTTATAAATCATACTACTAAACCTCATTAAAGTTTAAATAGCATCTCTCAGGAACCTATGTTGTCTGCAAGACATCAGTTCCACAGAAGAGTTCCTGAGTAAATAGTATAGTTTTTGACCCTACATATTACATTATTCATTATGATTGTCTAACAGCTATGCTCAGTTCTGTTCAATGACAGTGAATCTACCTATTAAAATTCTAGCAACTATATCAGTATATTCACATCCAGCTAATTAAATGGTGCAGATCATGTTGATGCATCAGTGTGGCATCAGGTCTCGCAAAGTCACTATTTCATTATATCAGAGAGTTGTTATGGGTAATTAAAATTTGCAAATATATTTCTGTAATTCATTCTGATGATGATGATTTTACTGTGACAAGGAAAAAAAGGCCCAGAATATCAAATGATTCTATACAAATGTGACAATTACAAATCTAAGTCTACCCATGCTGCTTCACTCTAAATGGAAACCAGGGAGAAGTTCCATTTTTAGAGAGTTAAGCTATTGTAAAATAGAAGAACATACAATTTTACATGTATTTTATATGATAAATATGTTTTTTCTTTATTTGTTTTAGTTGTCTACGTGTGTATCACTTTGTGCATAGCTATGTGTATTTGCAGAGGCTAGAGGTCACCACAGGCATTCCTTTTAATTTTCTGTTTTTGTTTTTGTTGCTGTTGTTGATGATTTCTGCTTTGTTGTGAAATAAGTTCTTTCACTGGCCTGGAGATCACCAAATATACTACATTGGCTGCCAATGAGCTCTATGAGTCCAGTCCTAGGATTTTGAAGGTGTATCATCACACTGATTTGTTCACATAGAATATAGGAATTGAAATTATGTCCTCAAATTTTGCAGAAAGCATCTTACTGTCATGTGGTGGTACAGTTTTATGAAAATATCTTTTCCATTCTAAGAGGTTCGACTTTTTTTCTGGACCTCACACACAAGTTAATAATATACTTTAAATCTAATGAAAAATAAAGTCTGATATTCTGATGTTAACTCTATTTGTTTAGCATATATTTTTTAGGACAATGTAACAATCAAATTCAGATTTTCTACATAATTAGCTTTTATAACATAAACTAATACATCGTTATAATCTCAAACTATAATACTTTTCATGGTCTTATTCTAGAAAGCAATGCTTATGTGCATATATGTGTTATGATAATCATTTGTTGAAATCAGCAAACAGGTAGAAAATTACATTATATAACAGATATCCTCTACAAATATTAGAGACAACAGATGATATCGCCTAACCAATGCATTGGCAGTGCTTTGGGATCAGTTGGGCTAAATAGCTTATAAAACTCAGGTAAACATTTCGTCAAAGTGTGCCTTATTCCTTCTCGTATCTGATGCTTTCTGTGCAGTTCAGTAAATATGAAAAAATTCCTTTTTAGTGAAAGAATTTCGAGAAAGCAATAGAGGCCATTAGACATCATGAAGAGATGGACGCATATAAAACATACTAGATAGAAGTCAAGACCCACAAGCTGCAGAAAGAGTGAAGACCTGGGGAGAGGTGAGAATCCAAACCTGGGCTTGGTCTTGATCAAACAAATAAAAAAGAAAGTACTTTTTCCCCCTCAATGTGAAACAAATACATTTAGTTGCCTCTGAAAATGTTTTTAATACTAAAGCAGATATATCTATTGCATTATCTCCCCTGTATGTTAGGTTTTTGAGACAGCAGTTTTGAACTCATATTCCTCTTTACAAGTGGTAAAATTACAGGCATGTGCCATCTCATGAAGCTCCAACAATGTTTCTTTATCCATCATATAGTTCATGTTTTATAAAATGAACCTTGTTCCTTGTGGCAATAACTTCAAAATTCCAAAATTGCTGTTCATTAAACATAACCAATCAGTTGACACCAGAAGCAACATCACATACGCATGATGAAAATGGATCATGAGCTTTAGTTCATATCGGTCCTGCCATTATTTTCCATTAACTCTCAGATATTATGCTTAGAGCAAGAGTGATTCCCTATGGAATATTAAATAGTATATCACTTAGAATAATTTTCAATTAGCTGTAGGAAGCACGTTTTTCTTATTTTTTCTTCAGCAAATTTATATTGTAAATTTTTTTTGGTTGTAATTACTATTAAAACTTTTTTAAAAATACATGTATTTTTATTGAGTTTATGCTTTATCCCCCTCAGGCCAGTTTTTTATTAGATATATTCTTTATTTACATTTCAAATGCTGTCCACTTTCCTGGTCCTCCCCATCCCCTGAAAATCCCCTAATCCATCACCCCTCCCCCTGCTCACCAATCCACCCACTCCTGCTTCCCTGTCTTGGCATTCCCCTATACTGGGGCATGTAGCCTTCTCAGAACCAAGGGACTCTCCTCCCTTAATGTCCAACAAGGTCATGTTCTGCTGCATATGCATCTGGAGCAATGGATCCCTCCATGTGTACTCTTTGGTTGATGGTTTAGTCTCTGGGAGCTCCGGGCGGGGAGGGGGGAGTACTGGGTGGTTCAAATTGTTGTTCCTCCTATGGCGCTGCAAACACCTTCAGCTCCTTGGGTCCTTTCTCTTGCTTCTCCATTGGGGACCCTGTGCTCAGTTCAATGGTTACCTGAGAATGTCCCCCTCTGTACTTGTCATGCACTGGCAGAGCCTCCCAGGTGACAGCTATATCATGCTCCTGTCAGCAAGCACTTGTTGGCATCCACAATAGTGTCTGGTATGGACTCATTGATAAGTGGATATTAGCCCAGAAGCTTGGAATACTGAAGACACAATTCACAGACCAAATGAAGCTCAAGAAGGAAGAACAAAGTATCGATACTCTGGTCCTTCTTAGAAGGGGGAACAAAATGCCCACAGGAGGAGATACAGAGACAAAGTGTGGAGCAGAGATTGAGGGAAAGACCGACCATCCAGAGACTTCCCCTCCTAAGAATCCATTCCAGATGCAGTTATTATTAAAACTTAATGCCAGCTACCCAGAAATATTCTGAGTATGAGGGGTAAGACAGAAGAATGATTATTTTATGATAATTTTTTTCCTATCATATTTCCTATGATCATTTATTCCATGCCTCAAATACTGGTTTAAGGGGGAATAATTCCTGAGCAATTACAGTGCACTTGTTAAATTCCTCTGAGCATGCCATCATTTTACCCATATTATAATGTGAATTATAATATATTATCATGTATACATTATCATAAATATAAATATATCAATAAATATAATACAACATACATTTTAAGTACAAAAATTGGGATACAAATGGCAAAAAACACATCTAAGATCACAAAATTAATAAAGAGATATTATTATTCAATTTGGTAAATGGATAATGATGTCTATCTTGAGTAGATAGAAAGTATATACTATTATTTATTTTGTCAAGTCTACCAAAAATAAGGGAAGTAGAAATTCATTTAATCAGTTTTGGTCAGCTTTTGTCAGAGAAACTTCCTTTATGTACTGGAGAGCAGTCAGTAGAGAGATGATCCTAATCTAAATGCTGAGAAGAAGAGACTGATTGCTCAGTCCTTAATAGGAAACCTGTATCACCCAAGTACCACCAATACCACTATAAAATAAGGAACAGTACAGAAGAGCAGAAAGAAAGTAAGAGCTGAAGGATGTGCAGATGTACTATAAAACACTTGCCTGGTTATCATATGGCTAATACATAAGAACATTCAACATAAGAGGTAACCTGCACAAAAGCTGCACATTTTAAAGCCAGCCCTAATATCACCCCTGTTGGCATAAAGATCTCTAGGTCCTACTCCTTACTGAAAAACTTCTGGACACTGATAGCTGTTATGAGAAAGAGAACCAACAGCTATATTTTGAAGACATGGACAGTGGTAGAACAGATGTATTCCAGTAGCTGATTCCACAGCCATGCATATATGGGCAGCATTAACTGAATCTAGTGGGTTATTCAAAAAAAAAAAATGAAGTGTAGGTGTGTGCTTGTTGAGAGGAATATAGAGTAGTAGAGTATAGGTAGGAAGTTGATATGATATGTAATTGTACACATGTATAAAATTCCCTTAAAGAAAAACAAAAAGATCTATTTATACAAATTAATGTATGTATTGATTGGAAGAAAGAAAGAAAGAAAGAAAGAAAGAAAGAAAGAAAGAAAGAAAGAAAGAAAGAAAGAAAGAAAGAAAGAAAGAAAAAGAAAGAAAGAAAGGGAAGGGAGGAACTTGTCAGCCAATATATCTTCATCTGTGCAGCTTCAAAGATGTATGAAACAAACTATTGTTTCTAATCCAATGATTATGCTACATACTTCGATTGTACATCAAATATTAAGTGTAGAATCACTTTTTTGGAACATAAAAGACAGAGGCAGGATCCTCTTTTAAAAAAAAACCTCCAGGTAAAATATATTATTTAATGCATTCTTGAAGAAATTTAAGGAATATCACAGCATTTTAAATCTACAGATGCATATTGGGAAATACACCCAGGATTAAGAAGATGATGGCGATTTATAGCAGTTAATCAAAGCTAAATTAAACATCACAGGATCATATAATTGGAATCGGGCACTATTTATTTTAGTGCCGAGTAAGGACATAGTCTGCTCACCGGAAAGATCCTTAATAAATCTGAATGTTATCCTCATTGGTTCCCTTTAGCCCAAGTTACTCATCTTATTGCTGAAAATATACACCCTGCTGTCAAAAATTTAGTATCAATCAACAATCTCTTTGCAGCCTGGTCTTGCTTTGCAAAAACTTGGCTGAAACATAGATAAATCTGTCTTTCTGTGTATATGTTTATGTTCACAATACCTGTGTGAACTAAAAAAACAGACAGAGGCTGTGAATTAAGGCTATGCACACAGTAACTCCTACTAATGTGAACAAAGGAACTTGGAATCACGGTAGTAAATAGCAGTCCCAGTAGGTAGTAGAATCAACAGAATTATGTTTTTAATTCAAACCTGTTCCAAGCTAGGTTGTCTTTAAGCAAGGAGCCTAACTCAACAGAAATTCATCTTGCTTAAGGCTTAAGCAGAAAATTAGAGTGTTATGCTCTTCTGCTCCATTCTGCAAAAACCTAGTGATTGATTCTAGAGTCAAAATTAGTTTTCTCTGACATTGATAATTTAAGTGTGTTCTATGGACAACAGGCTATGTAATCACTAAGGAGACAGTTAGGAATAAACATTGCTTAACTTTTTTATTGACATATTCATATGCCCTGTAGTGGAATCTGATTTTTTTTTTAATCAAGATTCTTACTTAACCTATAGAAACTTGGAGTTTGTTAAGTCCTTGTTTAAATACCAAGTTATGCTAATAAACACATACTAGGAAAATTTATTAGCATTAATCTGTTTGGTTTCCTCTTTAATCCTAAGCAATAGATACTGTAAAAATAACAGTGGTGGTGAAAGCAATAGGTGTTCTTGTAGAGGACTCAAGTTTGATTACCACTGTTCACATAGTTGTTTACAACTATCTGTAACTAAAGCTTCAGAGGATCTGACACCTTCTTCAGACCTCTGTGGTCATTTGAGCCTTATGTCACACAAATATATATGCTGTAGATATGAATAAAATAAAATAAAATAAACAAAATAAAATAAATCAAATCTAAACTCTTAAAATATTAATTCTTCAGACTTTTAAAAGAACATATCTTAGATTTAATAAACTTTTAGAAATATGTGAAGTGTCACAACCTTTAGTTATCTGAGACTACAAGTACATGACACTTAGTTGGTATCTTATTCTTTAATAAAATGAGGTAAATCATATTTTTTTAATAAATTCCTGACCAGAGGTATCAAAAGATAGTAATTCTGACTTTGAAAGTTAAAAATGTCATGCACTATAGTTCATGAAAACCCTCACTACTATATTGGTCTTCCTTGGTAAGAATCATCAAACAGGAAACATTCTCCCAAACAACGTCTGGGTAACTACTGAGGTACATTCTGAAAAGTTAAAAGAATGTAGTTCACTGGTGGCATGCTTATATTATACACAGGAACCACAGCACTGAAGATGCTATAATTTTAATCAGAAGAGCTCATTGGGAAAAATAATTGATTAGATGGCTATATTAAAATTAATCATAGGATTATCCATACAGCATTACAACCTGTCATGATATGACTCTTGTTTTGAGTATAAGGTTATTTAAATAAAAAAAATGCCCCATAAAATCAAGAGTTTGAACTCCTTGATCCCATTGATGGTACTATTAGGGAGCTTATAGAACCTTTTAGACATGAAGTCTTATTGGAGGAAGTATGTCACTAGGTATGAGTATGAGTTAATAAACTCATGCCATCTGCTGTTTCCCCTACCCTCCTTTGTTATTCTGTAAGGACCTGCTCCTGCCTACCACCAAGCCATGCCTTCCCCACCACAAAGGTTTCTCTATCCCTCTGGAACTCTAAGCCAAAAATGAACATTTTCTCCTTTAATCTCCTTTTGATTGGTATTGAATTCAAACAACATAAATGTAACAGTTATAAAACTGTTTGTTCCCAGACTGTGGGGCTGTTTGGCTTAGGGGACTGAGTCTCACTTATGGAATTAGGTCACTAGTAATGGGCATTGGAAAGTTATACATGACCAGGATATAAACTGTAACAACTGCTTCCTGGTTCACAGGCATATGGATAGACATTCCACTTCAAACTTCTAATACGAGAAACAGAACTGTTCCACACCTTTTTGCATTTCCCAACCTGATGAGGTCAAGTCCCTCTCAACACATGAGCCATACTGAGCCTGTTCAGTTCGTTCCCTTGTGTATTTGGTCACAACAGTGCAAAAGTAAATGATCCACAGATGCATTAATTATCCACAGACCTGTATACAAGGGAGTCTTACTTCTCTTTGCACCACAAATGAACTCAACATTTTTCACAATGGAACTTTTTTTACTGAAATACAGAAACTAAATCAATTCTGAAGAAGGGTGCCAAAGAATTATATGAATACAGATCATGGAATGCTCATAATAAATAAAAAATAAGTTCATAATAAATTGTCAAGTAGTTCATAATAAATTGGAGACTGCAAAAGAGAACAGGAAGACCACAGAGAATATGGGAGCTAAGCATAAGAGAGGGAGTGGAACAGGTAAGTAGGGATAGAGGGAAGAAATAGGTTTGGGGTGGACAGAGGGATGCAGTGAGGAGATTATGTAGATGCGTACAAGCTGAGAGCAAGCAGAGTTCAGAAACCCAGAATCATAACCAGAGTCCCGACACAGCACAGCTATCCATCCATCCATCCATCCATCCATCCATCCATCCATCCATCCATCCATCCATCCATCCATTCATCCATCCACCCATCTATCTATCCATCCATCCATCCATCCATCCATCCATCCATCCATCCATCCATCCATCCATCCATCCATCCATCCACCCATCTATCCATCCATCCATCCATCCATCCATCCATCCATCCATCCATCCATCCATCCATCCATCCATGCGGTTTCTATAAAGTACTTTAGATTTTCCCAGTAAACAGACTGGCCTAGTTTAAGGAGGTTTTTCTTTGTCATAATTAGGATTTCTTGGCAAACACAGAGATCTGATGTATCCATGATAGGATACATGTGCTATATATTCTGATAAAGACCATCACCATCACAATTGTCTAGCTAATTATGGGAATCACAGGATGATCAGGGCAATATATCTTTAATTTTGTACATCTCTGTATTTTTACTCTGAAAAAAAAAAATAACAGACAAAATCCTATGATGATGCCTGACTTACAAGTTAGAAGTTGGGAGAAATGCTGAAGCAACATGGAGGGCAGGCATACTGTGCATGATTCAAAGATGTCCCTAAGCAGTGCAGGCTTGCCAGTATTAAAGCCATCCCTGGCAACTTTAAATAACTACTACAGATTCAGAGGTTGTCCAAGTGCTAACACAGCATGGTTTATCCTTTGGAAGGCTATGACTCACTAACTCTCCCAACTCCTGGATGCAATCTGACACAGTGTATCCCCAAGACACTCCCTGCTGCTAATGTTCCTATTTCTATCTTGGAGCCTTTTAATTTGTATATTCCCCAAATGGCTATGTCTGCTTGTCAAGTGGGATTCTCACCTCACTTGGAGCTTCTAGCTCTTTGATAAAGAAGAGCAGGCTGGGAAGAAGAGCTGGCATGCCACAGAAACCCATGTAAGCAATCAACAGCTTATTTTCAGCAAAGTGCATTTTTTTTCCTATAGCCCAAACCAAAGGCAGAATGGCATGAATGTCTCTTGCTAATATCAGGTTCTCATATAAAGGAGCTGTGTTAGTTCTATAACAGATGAGAGTTTGGGGAGCTTCGACATCAAACCAGCAAGTGCATTTTTTAACATCTGTTAACATTACCCCTTCTTGCACTTCATTCAGTGCAAGATCCCCAAGTTTCTGTTCAAAGGCAAGGATAGAAGCATTATTTCCCACTCTGCCCCTAGAACACAGATGGAAGTGTCTCTCATTCCAACTCTATTGGAGAGTGACAAGAGAGATATGGGGAGGTTTATATAAGCAATCTCAAACTCAAACTCTTATACAATAATGTGGAGAAATGTAGAATCTACCTTTAGTCTTGTCCATAATCGCTAAAGAAACTATGATTAAAAGAATCTGAAAAGTGTTTGCTAAGCAATAACACCCAACACATGTAATTTATAAAGGCCCCTATTGATTGAGAACTGCTTTAGCTTTTGTTTTAAAAAGCATTATTCAAAATGACAAAGAATGATTTATTTATAGCGTTATACAGTACAGTGTTCTGTAATCATATATCTCATTTACAGTATAGAAAGATAAAATAAAATTAACAGTATAAATGCAATAACACCACGTTTGTGTGGTGAGAAATTTAAAGTGAAGTAGGTTATTAGGAAGTTTATACTATGTCAATTATAGGCACCTACTATACAATAAATCTCTAGATTCAATTAATACGTCTAAGCAATGTGCCCTTGGACCACCATGCCTCAATTCCTCCATCATTCTGATCTTACTAACTTTACATGTTTAGACTCCCCAAACAAGTGAGATAATGAACCATTTGCTTCTATACATTCACTGTATATTCTTGGTATATGTTACATACAATTGAATATTAATTACTAAGTCCTTTCGTGCTGAAATTGTCAATCTTGTTCTTTCTTAGAGAGAAAAACACATTTGGGGAGTTAAATTTTACTCTCTATCCATTGTATGCCAAGACTTTGATAGAACTTTGTAACAAAGAACCGTTTCTGAACCCTGTTTCCTCTAAGATGTAATGGCAGTCTTGGCAGGGAAGGCACCCAGAGTACATTTTACTTACAATGCTCTATGAGTTTTATTTTTCCAGCTTACTCATTAAACAATTTCATATTCATGGGCTAGAGAGTACTGTGCAGTTTGATACTTCTGCAATAAGCAAAATTTAATCTAGAAAATGATTGTGATGGAGGAAAAGTCAATATCAGGACTCATCACAGGCAGTATTGCTACAACATGGTAATACTATGCTGTGAAGAAATTAAGGGCATAAGCAGGGCCATTTTCATTCCAGGCTACGTCACATGCTGTGGAACTGTGTTATTTAGGATAAGTTAGGCTCTGCTATAACAATACAGAAAGCAATGACGTCAAACATTAAAATTTGATGCTCCACTGAAACGCTGGTGCTACTTGTTCTGTCACCTTTCTCTCTCTCTCTCTCTCTCTCTCTCTCTCTCTCTCTCTCTCTCTCTCTCTCTCTCTCTCTTCTCTCTCTATCTCTCTCTCTCTTTTAAATATTGAGACAGTTCCAGAAAAATTCAATTTGTAATCATCAATTAAATATTGATGAAGGGCTGTACATTTCTAAGGATTCCATAAACATAGAATGAAAGAAAAGGTATTAGGCAGGATATAGGCCCTCAGCAAGTTTTAGTTTTGCATGTGCCTTGAAGAAACACATCCTGAATTTCACTCTGTCTTCTTCTTTACTTAGATATACCTACCATTGAGTTATCTTCTGTGCATAAGCTGTGCTTTCAGCAATTACCTGCCTCTTTGATTCAAATTATTAATGCTAGACCTGTCTGTGTGCACCCTTTGATGTTCCTTTTATTTCACTGCCATCAAGCCCTTAGTGGCCATTTTTGTTTACCCGCCATTCTCCTCCCTGCAGAGTGCAGGTGAAGAAGATTATTCTACAGCTGGGTCCAACCAGCAGCTCTTTAAACCCCTGTTTTTTCAAGCTCATAAGGTTACTTCTGGAGATACCTTATATTATGCCAGTACTAGCATGGTTAATCTTGCCATTCTCTGAGACTCAGCATCCAATGACTTTGAAGACAGCTGTTCTACATTGAAACACAATTTTCTTTAAAAAAGTTTCATTCTCCTACTAAGGATCTAGTTAGCCTTCCTCATATCTCTGATTTATTTTTTCTTTCAAAGGTAAATGAAAAGGTAAAAGTACCAGAATCACTTATCTGAGACATTCAGTCTTTGACCTTAGAGGCAAGTGCAAACCCCACCCCAAAACAGATCTTAGTAGGCAATGTAGAATAACTCTTCCTCGTCCAACCTGCAACCTTTGAGAATCTTGAACACCATTCCACTCTTATTTCATTCTGTTCTGATAAAGTTGGCTGCTGTTTGCCTTCCCTGTTACAGTGTGAGTTCCCAGGCTGAGGCTTCTCAAATTTCTGTAGCTTGACTCTGGTTGGTTGTTTTATTGTTCTCTGTTCTTTTCTTTTCTTTTTTCTTTTTAATTTTTTTATTGGATATTTTTTATTTACATTTCAAATGTTATCCCCTTTCCTGTCCTCCCAACCCCCATTGCATCCCTTCCTCCCCCTGCTTCTATGAGGGTGTGGCCCCACCCACCCACCTACTCCTGCCTCCCTACCCTCGAATTCCCCTACTCTGGGGCATCCATTGAGGCTTCACAGAACCAAGGGCCTCTCCTTCCATTGATTCTTAACAAGGCCATCCTCTGCTACATGTGTGGCTGGAGCCTCGGGTCCCTCCATGTGCACTCCTTGGTTGGTGGCTTAGTCCCTGGGAGCTCTGGGGTGTCTGGTTGGTTGATATTGTTGTTCTTCCTATGGGGTAGCCAACCCCTTCAACTCCTTCAGTCCTTTCTCTAACTCCTCCATTGAGGACTCGTGCTCCGTCTTATGGTTGGCTGAGAATATCCAACTCTGGATTTATCAGGCCCAGCAGAGCCTCTCAGGAGACAGTTATAGCAGGCTCCTGTCAGCACGTACTTCTTGGAATCCACAATAGTGGCTGGGCCTTATATTGGTTCAGCAACACTCCATCTGAGACCTTGTTCCACTTCTCATCTGCGTGTCTCCACTGGTCAGTATTATCCAGTCCTTATAGGCAAGTAAAAGCAAAGCCATGCTGGTGTTGGTAATACATTCCCAGCTCCAGGGCTATACAAAAGACTAGGCAAATTCATTGAATTTAATATTTCTTTCCTTCCCACTATCTTTTTAAGTATCTATGTTATAGACTCTAATTACATCATTTTTTTCTTTCCTTCACCCCTCCCAAACCTCCTATCTACCCCTCCTTGCTCTTTTTCAAATAATTTTTTCATTAATTGTTCTTATATTTATGTATATTCCTAATACAAAGGTACATCCTGCTCAGTCTGTATGAATTTACTTTCCTGTGTGTTTTCAGGCAATTTGTTATTGACTACTGGCTATTGGCTATTGGTAGGCTCTTTCTGTGAAAAGACTGTCTGCCCTCAGATTTCCTAAGTACTTCTGTTTGGTGGATGCCCTCCACCATTCCAGTTACTATGACTATTGCAGTTGTCCTTCCTTAAAACTTCTGCTCAAGACATGAATTGATCACGATCACTATCTCCCAGTGTTATATCAGTGAGTATTACTACACAATACTCATATCATTAGGGCTATGATTTTGTGGATTTTCATTAATTTTATAATTGATTTATTTTATTATTTTTTCAGTGCTGAAGAGTAAATCCAGGATTCTTTGAATGTTAGCCAAACAATTTACCTATGAGTGCAGTCTTGGGCCATTTTTGGCTTATGTTAAAGGGGGAGTACTTTTAAATTGGAATTATAGTGTATATTTTATGATGTATAATATACATATATAATATACATATATATATATATATATACACACTCCTTCATTTTACAGGAAATGGATTAAAAGATTTGCAAAATATTCTTTTGTAATTTTGACAAGCTACATATATCTGAACTGAAATGTGACAAGGTAAAAATGCATCTTGCCTTATTTTTCTGCATGTAGAAATCAGTAACATAAGCATATTTTGGCAGGCCATATAAAAACCTATCTTAGAGAAATCAGCAAAGATTTTATGCTAATGCCATTTCTCGAGCGCTATTAAATAGCAAGCCCAACCTCCGTCAACTCTAGGCTCCGGAAGATATTATTTTTCTTTCCTGAAAATGCTGTAGTGACATGTCTTTTGTAATAATATCACCAAAAACATCTGTGGGAAATAATCAAAATATTGAATATCAAAATTTTGAGGAGAGTGTACGATCTTTCTTTAAATGTTGTCATATCTAGATTTATGTAGTTTAGAGAAGAGAGTGCATTTATTTAAGGTACTAACTCTTGTTTCTTATGTTACAGATTGAAACTTTAATTTCTTTCAACTTTATTATTAATGATGTTTCTTAAACACTTTAACCTCCCTTGTAGTCCATCATCCACCAGAGGTAGTGGAAAATAAAGGATACATGGAAAGTTGATCTATTTAGAAATGTTCTTTGGAGCAACTCCTGTCTGTGTTGTCAGAAAACTGGCAGTTCAGTTCACAGGTTAGCAGGCAGCAGCAGCTCTCTATACATACACACACACACACACACACACACACACACACACACACCCCTCACCCCCACACACACACACACACACTTCATAGATATATCAGCAGTCCAGTTTAGTAGAGTCGGGTTAGCAACTGTGGTGAAAGGACCTAACAGAGACCAGTCAAGCCTCAGCCCCAGCTTGAGTCAGCAGGATGGACCAACAGGACCACCAGGAAAGGCTATGCCTCTCTCAGGGAAGCAAAGATGAGCGAACCTGGAGACACACAAGCGTTGTACAGCTAGCTATTCCAGCAAGCCAAACTCTGTCTCCATCACTCCGTGGAGTCCTATTTGTACCCTCCAAACATTAAGTGTCCTCCATGTGCCTTGCCTCTGCTTGGGTCTTGCCTCAGCAAATGCACCCCATCAGCCCAAGTCCAGGGAAGCAGGAAGAAACTGCAGCTTACTACCAGAAGATTTTTGGTGCATTTCTTACTATGGAGTACTGACAAATGCAGATCATCTACACAATATAAGGTGTACCAATACATGCATGTTGTTAGAATCCTTTATCACGTCTTTTCATATGCTTGCCTTTACAGAACATCTTCTCTCCAGTGTCTGCTTCAGTGAAACATTTCTTCATGAGTCTGCCTTAGCCTTTCAACCTGTATCCACTTTAACGAAATGTTCTTTCACATGTTTGCCCCCAGCAAAACACCATATAACCATCTTTCAAAAGAACCCTTAGGTTTTCACTTTAACAGATGGGCAATTTGTGTCCAGCTTTTGTTGAAGAACTTTTCTAATGTGAAACAACTGCTTGAAATCAAAGCAGAAGGAAAATAAGAGGTGTAATATTCCTTCTTCCTTTTTTTTTCCGCCATTAGTTTATAAAGAAAGATGCATTAGAGAACACAGTAGTAATGTAATCAGAAAACTTTTTCAGGAGCGTTAGAAAGTTGATGTCCAGAACTTTCAGTTTTCAAAACATGACAGACTCATCTACTGTAGATGGGCAAACACATAAAAATAAAACACAGTCCCAAGAATTGCTGTGCAAATATTCCTTCCAAATTGCAATGCTCTCTCCTGGAGATAAGAAAGAAGCTCCTACAATCTGTCAGGCTTGGGATGTTCAGAAAGTTCTAGAAGATCCTCAGGGCCTTTTCTCAAGGTTAGTAACAACAGCTTCAGAGTCCTGTACCCAGGTCACACTAGTCAGCTGTGTAAGAAGTGCTGGAAATACAACTTCTTTGAGTCATCATATATAGTAGGGTCATCTTTTCCTTGATGGAGCTGCCTTTGAGTTAATTATGTCCCTGATAATAACCCCTCATTTATGACCCTTCAAGTAATTCTGATAAATTCATTGGTTCACATAAACTCTCTTGGGCAAATATGTTATTTTGGTATGTCATTGGTTGCCTAACTTGGGTGAATGGTAAAAGTTAAGGGAAAATTGAACTAGACTCATGGCTTTACTCATTTATTTATTGTGTTGGGTATTAAATCTAGGACCTCATGCATGCCGGGCAAGTATTCTAACACTGAGCTACACCTTCAACTACCAAGAATTTAAAAAAAAAACCAGAAAAATTATATATGCTTAAATAAAACAAAACTATGTTGAAACTGTCATAAAAGAACTATGAAATCCAAGTCTGAGTAGTGTGTTTTGGTGCACTTCCTAATGAGTGGGTTAGCATTGGTAGTCCATGCCTTTAATCCCAGCACTTGGGAATCAAAGGCAGGTACATCCCCAAGTTTGAGATCAGACTAGTCTGCAGACTAAATTCCAGAGCAGTTGGAACTGTTACACAGTAAAACGTAAAACCCTATAGCAAACCATGCCCCCACCAAAAAAAAAAAAAAAAAAAAAGAATATATTGGTTCTTGCTATATGACTAAGAGATTATGGTTCAAGGTATTGACATCTAAAATGGTAGAGGAGACACAGCCATGGAAGACAAGGGGATGGATAGGACATCTTGAATTAATACAGAGCCCTTCAATCCAGAAAAGAAACTAGCAGAGCTACACAAATTGCCAAATGAAAAAGTACATTAAAATTCTTGTTTTTTTAAGTACCCCCAGTAGGAAGTCCAAAACTTGGAGTTCAAGCATGAATATATGAACATTTGATCAAAACATTCATGAGTTGTAGTAAGTTAATAAACACATCAGCCTAGACCCTTTGGATCTTAAATCATTAACAAAAGAAAAAGGAGTTATGCTTTGGGTAATATATACACAGCACAGGAACAATGAAAAGGAATATCCTTACAACAAATGAGCTCAGGTAATAAAACTGCAAACTGTATGTGGGGGAAATGCTACAAAAATAGACAGATAGCATAGTAAAAAGATACACAGTATCTACAGAAAAATAATGATTAAAGAACTTTAAGGGAAATTAAATATAGAGAGCTACAAAAGAAATTAATGAAACCTTAATAAAATGAACAAGGGTTAAATGGAAAGAAAACCTATGAACCATATTTTTCTAAAATCTAGACCACTAAGATAATGATGGAATGATTTGGACAAGTGGAAGTTTAGCACATCCATTCAGTGATTTCATATATACTAAGGGCTTCCTATATTTTCTGCTATTATGTTCTCTGTGGAGTCATGACATTGTGACTTCAATGGAATTTGAACAAAGATTTCATGAGTTGACTTCAGAAACTGCCAGATTCAGTTCACAATCTCCCAAGTTCTCTGTTAAAAGACGGAAAATTCTCTGAAAATGCTTTATCAGCATGAGGGCTTAATTAGATACAGTGGGCAAAGTTAGATATCAACTTTATTAAGTAAGTAGCATGGAACAAAACAAACAAGAAAGACACAAAAAACCTACTTGTTCTGAGAGCTTGGTAATGCAACAACCAAGACACGTTGAGGTCAATACCAGAAGAAACACTGGTGAAGACACAATTAAGGCATTGACAGATCGGAGGTGTTTGTTCACCTATTATGCAAAATGGAAATGTAAAATAATAATGACAGAAAATATATAAAAAGTATGGGTCATATAATTATTGGTTCAAAATATATCTGAAATATGCAGAAAATGGCAACAAAAAGTAATGTGAGAATGTCAATATTTATTTAAGGAACAGGAGTTTCTAAAACTTAAAATGAAGATATCCTCTGCCAGGAGCCGACCGCAGCACAGGTTCTCTCTGAAAAGCAGCTGTGGGGTGAGATGACAGAGGGGCAAAACATGGTTTTGAGAGAGTAAAGGTTTATAAATGATATTTTATCGCCTTGATTCTTCATTATTCTGGAGCCAGAAGCAAGGGCTTCAAAGGAATTAATGCCAGTTGTTTAAGGAAGGGGGGTTGATTAAGTAAAGAATTATTGCTAGAGCTCCTTCCTCTGACCAGTCCTTAAGCGCCCTTCACTGATCAGGTTGATTAACTCTTTGTGAACCAGAAAAGAAAGAAGGAGTTGCATAGAAAACACACACCAGATATAGATAAAAAATGGCTACACCACTACATTTGGATGGACAGATGGATGAATGGATGGATGGATGGATGGATGGATGGATGGATGGATGGATGGATGGATGGATGGGGCAGAGCTCCCCAAGTCAACAACCCATCATCTTTATTTCTTTTCTCTGGATTTTTTATGGACGAAAGTTCATAGAAAATTACCTCACAGAGAAAATGTTACACAAAATGGGAGTTACAAAAGGATGTTCATATTAAGTTCAAAACAGTGTTTTATTCTATAAGCTTGCTATAAGTTCAAAGGAACAGGTTCACATGGCCTTGTCTTATAATCCACACCTGTCACTTCTTCCTTGGATCTGACCTAGAATGAATGTTTTTCCTTGAACACAAATTTATCCCAATCTTATTTCTCTTATTAGTGTAATTATGAAAGCTCACTGAATTTGTTATTATGCAGCTTTTTCTTTCTATTATGAGGAATGGGCACATTCTATTCTTCATTTTAAGTTTGTGGCACATTCTACTCTTGATTTTAAATTTTTCACATCTTTCTGGCAAAACAACTAAAACCATCTCTTAAAGCTTTCTTCCTAGGTTGTTAGAGTCAAATCAGGAACTCTATAAAATCATGAATTCATTAAAAAATTAACCCATTAATTCATGAAAGTTTATCTTTCTATTGATCTGCATAAATCTGCTCAAATGCCCAGGGTTTATTATATTAATTTAATAATGACAAGAACAGCGTATTTGCTTCATAAAACAATCCTAAGATAAAGTCTCTTTGAAACCTTGGTTCTCAGACTTCACTTATCTTAGTCCATGCAAAAAGGTGGGCTATCTCCAGGAAGTTCACCTGCTAGCATTAACTCCTCCTGGATGGTTCCTGACAGTCCTCAGACTGAAATTAGGGTACCACAGGCTATATATGTGTAACTAAATGTTTCATAAAAATAAGTATGCCTCACATCATACAGAGAAAAACCTCAAAAAATTTCAAAAGAATGAAAAGGGCAGGTCATGCATGAACACAGAAGTTTGACAAATAGCACATCTCATTTTCTGTCCTAATAAAGGATAGAATAAAGTGTGGCAATACCTTGAATGTTTTGAGGAAAGAATATTCTGCCATATAGTGATTCCAAACCTATCTTAATAGTATTCAAAATGGTGGTAAAGCTCGCATTCAACAGTATAGTACAGAAATGTTAATATTAATATAACCCACTGAAATAATTACTGGAAATTTTGACCAAAACCAACCGAAACTCAAAGGAAGTTGATTATTCAAAGCAAATAAAATTAATCTGGTAGGTTGGAGAGTTGGCTCAGCGATCAAGAGCATTGGCTGTTCTTCTTGGGGTCCTGAGTTCAATTCCCAGAAATCACAAGGTGGCTCACAACTGTCTATAATGTGAGCTGATACCCTTCTCTGTAATCTCTGTAATGCAGGTGTACATGCAGATAGATAATTTATTTCAAATACATAAAATATAGTACATACATAGGAACATGAAAGAAATTTAAGCATTCATGATATTAAGTGTTATAATAAAAATCACTAGCTAGTAGAAAATTGAGCTTAAAAGATATTTATTGAATGATTACTTTGAAGTTTGAGGAGCTGGATAGCTATAAGTTTTGGGGTCATATTAGAAAACACTGTTAAATCTGGCTCTATTAAGATGAAATTTTGATGATGCCTACTGTCTTGGTTCTGTATGTCGATTTGACACAAGGTAGGGTCATCTGAAAAGAGGGAAACTTAATTGAGAAACTGCCTCTAAAACAAACGTACACTGTAGAGCATTTTCTTAATTAGTGATCGGTCGTGGAGGGCTCCGCTCACTGTGGATGGTGCTCTCCCTGGTGGTTCTGAATCCTTTAAGGAGGCAGGCTGTGCAGACTGTGGTAACCCAGCCAGTAAGTAGCATTCCTCCTAGATCACATCCATTTCTGCCTCCGGGATCTGACTCTGTACAAAGTCCTGTCCTGGCTTACACAGATGATGCAAAATATGGAAGTATATGCAGAATAAACCCTTTCCTCCTCACCTTGCTTTTGGTCATAGTGTTTCATGAGAGCAACAGGAACCCTAATTAAGACACCAACCAAAACTAGAAATAAAGAGAAAAATCCAAAATAATACAAACGATGTTTGTGGTGGTTTCCTTGAGAAATATCCCTTATAGTCTCTGGCACTGAAACACTTGGTTCCAGTTTGGGGAGCTGTTCAGAGGTAGATGAACCTTTGGGAGGTGAAGCCTTCCTATGAAAAGTATGGAGCAGGAGTGGGTACAGTCCTGCTGGTAGAGGAGGCGTTTTCAAGCTTGCTCTCCCTGCTTTGTGATTGTGATTCAGATTGTGAGCTCTCAGCTTCCTGCTGTGGTCACCATGTATGCTGCTTGCAGCTATGCCTCTCTCAGCTATAATGGAATCTTATCCCTCTGGAATTGTAAACCAAGATAAACTCCTTAAGTTGCTTTTGGACATGATGTTTTATCACAGCAACAGAAAAGCCACTCATACAGTATTTTATAGAAAATTCAGCTATGCAAAAAGAAAGCAAAGACACATGGAGAAACAAAAAAAGTCATCAAAGAAAGAATAGTCCATATTTCACAAATTAAAGTAAGCGCAACCAGAAAATCAGAAATAATTTTCTTCTTAAAAAGAATAAAAGGCCACAAAGATATAGCTGCATGCTATTGAAAGAGAACTTCCTGGAAAGAATTATAAGATGTTGCAAACAAAATAAAATGTCAGTGTCAGACTGAGGTAAAGTCAAATAAATCAAATTCAACACCATAGTATCATATAAAATACAAGTGAGAAAAAATCTGGAACCTAGAGAGATGGCTTAGAAGTTGAACAGCATGACGCTTGTTCAAGCAAACCAGAGGTCAGATCCTAGCATGCTGGGTTTCCATGGGAAAGCCTGTTATTCTAGTTGTAATGTTCTAATACCCTCTGTTGCCTTCTGTTTGGGCACACACACACACACACACACACACACACACACACACACGTGTATACACTCTCTTATACATACACTGATACAGACAGACAGACACACACACGCACCTACACACAAGCAAAATAAATTGTAAAAGAATTATTGACAAGCGATAAATCATACAATCACAAGCAAAGACCAAGTCATTATAAAATAGATGGCTGATGGCACCTGTCAACTTGCAAGTCAAGAGCCAGGTAAGCCCCTAGTAGTGCACAACCACAACTCCATTTATTATTACAATCTTTCACTGTTTTTGAGAGCATAATTGTATAATTTTAAGTTTACTTGTATGTGATCTCTTTTCTCCAAGAAATATGAAACTCAATCCTCAAGGGCACTTAGCTATTTTATTTCTCATGGTACCATTAATCCTATTAAAGATTCCAGTATATTGGCTTCTTGAATATCACTGTAGAAAAAATAAATGAACCTAGTTCTCCTGATATTCTTTCAATGCAACATTTCCCATTATCCTTAAGGAAAAGTAGACAGGAGAAACTGGACTAAGGGATATAATCCATCCAGACATATTTTCATGACTGTGATGAATAATTTCTATACATCACTTATAATCTTTTAATAAGTACCTCTGAATACATATATGCATTATTTTGCAATTGTAGGACTTTTTAATCTGAATTTCTAAAAACAGAGTTATAGCATAACTGTCTCCTGAGAGGTTTCATCCAACAGCGGATGGTGGCAAATGCATGGATCCATGGCCAAACACCAGGTAGATCAGGAGAGTCTTATGGAAGAGCTGGGGATAGAAGTGAGCAATATACAAGTCAGAGTTGTCAAGCACACTAAAAGAAGACCCACAGAATCAACTTACCTGGGACCACACGGGCTCACATGACCTGGGTCACCAATCAGGGAGTATGCAGGAACTGTGACTAGACTCTCTAAACATTTGTAGCAAATGTATAGTTTGGTCTTCCTGTGGGTCACATAACAAGTGCAGCAGGGGCTGTCTCGGTCCCTGTTTACTGTCATTGAATCCCCTTCCCCATTGCCTGGTTGGGCCTCAGTGGGAAATAATGTGCCTAGACATGCTGGGACAAGAAGCCTCATGGTGGTGTGGTACACAGGGTGGGAATCCCCTTCAGGAAATGAGGAGAGGGATTTGTAAGGGTGGGACTGAGAAGAGAGGAGGGAGGGGGCTATGATCAGGATGTAAAGTGGATAATTTTTTTAAAGATCTTCACAATGTTACTGAACAGAAAAATCATAATAACATTGATAGACAAGTAACATGTATATTATCAGGCAACAGGCTATTTTCTTATTGGTAGTAGCCTAAATTTCATTCAGTAGCAATGGAAACACAGGCTACAGGGATGTGTTTTCAGTGTTCTAACATTTCTCTCATGGTATGTTAATGCATCTCTCAGCACAGGTAATGTTACCTCTACTAGTGAAGGCTACACCAGCTATGAAGAGAAACACAGAATGAATAGAATACAAATTCTGCTTCTTGTTAAATATTTCTTTGCTGTATCAAAAGTCCCTCAGGGGCTGATTGAATTCATTAAGAGTGAATAGAAATGTTAGCCGTTCTTTTCTTTCTGGCCAAGATGCCAGTAAGAGAAAAACCAACAGTGGATCAGTTTAACTGCCAAGAATCTAATGCTATAGCCTAATATTTACCACCGAATAACAGTAATTATAAAAGTATCAATTACACAGTGCCTGGCACCACAGCAAGTATTTGGCTTTCATGCTTCATAAACCTATACCATCACTATTGCTGTTCTTAACATTTAGTTTTTAAGAAACTGAGGCTAGAAGCAGCAATTGGCAAAGAGTTTGAACTATCAACATGCCTCTCTTCACTTCATCACTTAAAACCTTTCTATGAAACCACAGATCCTAGCCGCAGTTGGATTTGCTCTTCAGTCTTGGAGGACAGACAGGGCAGAATCTCATGATAGCTGAAGATGAAATTTGTCTACCCAGAATACACATTTCCATATTACCTTACTAATGTGATTCATATATCATAAAACTCACTACTCAGAGACAACTCTTTAACCTTTAATGTATCTACAAGTTTGTGAATTGATTACTATTATCACATTCAGAACATTTTATCAGTACCAAGTACCTTGCCATAATGAAAAGACAGTCCCTCTTCAGTCCCCTTGTTTCCTAGAGACCATTAAATAACTACCTTTATAATTCTATTTCTCTCTATATTGAATATGTATGAAGTCATATATTAACTGGCATCTGAGTAAAACTATTTTACTTATAGCATATTCAAGGTATATCTATACTGTAACATAGTTAGCAGTTAATTACATATTGTATTTTAATTGCTGATATAGCTTAATGGAAGATAATCTTATCTGTACTAATCTAGGGAGGAAGAATGTAAGCTTCCACCATTTCTTTGGTTCCAGGCTAACCTATATCTGAAATATCAATGAAGCAAGCTAACATGACAAAAGCCTATGACAAATATTACCATCTCTCTCTCTTTTTTTAAGATGAGAGAATAGGTGTCAGAGACCGAGGCTATCTACTCAAATATTGGATCAAAATTCAAAGAAAGCACTGTGAACACAAGACTAAAATGAGTTTGCATGTAGCTGATGGACACATGATAGGGACAACTAAATAGTCCATTCAGGCACTGCACCAATGATATTTTTTTCACCACAGAAACTTAGGAGGTGTGCTAAGAATTCATAGGTAGCTACCTCTGTGTCCGTGTATAACAAGGAGACTGAACTCAGATGCTTGTTGAGAATGTATATAGAACAAAATATAAAAACTAGATGATCAAAGGCAGGAACATCGAACAGGAGTGTTGACACATTCTTGCTCTCAAGGATTGTACGTAAAGCACAAAGCCATTCTGACTTCTTTTAAGATAATTAATAAAATGTCCTTTAATAAGAGAGACAATTATTTCTAAACGTTGGTGTGGTGGTTTGAATAGGAATGTCTCCCATAAACACATGGGGGTTTGAGTTATTGACCCATAGAGAATAGCACTGTTAGGAGGAGGTGTTTACTTGTTGGAGGGGGTGTGGTTTTGTTGGAGAAAGTATGTCAGTTTAGGGTCAGGCTTTAAGGTTCCAGCTAGGTTTGTGCAGCTCAGTCTCTCCTGCTGCCTGTGAATCAAGATGCAGAATTCTCAGCTCTTTCTGCAGTAGCATGTCTGCCTAAAGACTGGCATGTTTCCCTCCATGACAATAATGGATTAAATTTCTGAAATATAAGGCAGATCCAAATAAATATTTTACTTTATAAGAGGTGAGATGGTCATGGTGTCTCTTTACCTCAGTAGAAATCTCAAATAAGACATTTGGTAAACTTCACTGTATGCTTTATTATGTAAAATGAGTAGTTCTAGAAATAAGTATTTTCAGAAATTAATTAATATTCTATTTTGTTGCTAAAATCATTTTGTTTTATAAAACTAATGGGCAAAAGGGTGAAGAAATATATTCCACATACTTTTCCCACAATGTGAAATACTAATGTTTTTGACCTGCCAAAGTAATTTGACTACCAGAAAATCTACACCAAGCATCTTCTGCAAAGAAGTGGGAATGGCCTCTGTTACACAGTTGCAGTATTAACTTATGTAAGTTCACCAACTTAATTAACTACATCACTTATAAAAACAAGTAAAAGGAATTCATGGCTTCATTTGGAAAGGGCTTGCTTTCTATATTTCCATAAAAAATAAGGATACTAAGGAAAAGTAAGTGTAGATAAGAAAACCATCCCTTACAGGGAGCTTACCTTTTAGGACAGCTCTGAGAGCCACATGCTGTGGAATTACTATGTGTCAATAATCCCTACAATAAAAACAGAATGCACAAATTAACACACCGTCCAACCCAGGCTTGAACACAGTTCATATTTATTAGATTATCCCTTCTAAAATTCAATTAGGAGGAAATGAACATTAGATACAGCTGGCTTTAGCTTCCAAATTGCATTCTCTGCTGTGTCTCAGTAACCAAATGTCTTGAACAGTCAGTTCAGGACTTTCTTCAAGTCAGATGAATGGCTTTAGAAGTTGGTAATATTTTTTATTCTGTAGTATTTGGATTCAATGAAACAATTATTTTTGTAGTGCATTAGACAGCTTTAAAAATAATAAAACTAAAGTATTGTATATAGTATAAAGGGATTTGCTTGTTTGTTTTAGGTAAATGAGTACATAAAATACTGAGATAACAAAAACGGCAAAATTCACACTTCATTTAATTATGGCATGACTTATCTCAAAATCTCTAAGTTAAAATTTATTTGTGAAAGGTTTACAAGAAATCATTAAATTCCTAAAGAACTCACTTTTTCCTAAAACCTAAAGAATTATGCCTCTACATACATATGTTTGCTTGTATACCCTAATCTAATTTCTATCCAAAATACATCACTTCTAGATAATTGTGTTGTTTCATTAATTGCAAATGTTATTATACACATGGATACACTCTGCATGTAATATATATTATTTATATTACTATTTTCTATAAAGAAAGACCTTAGCCATTGAAAAAATCTTTAAGTGTATAAGTGTTAAGAGGAAAATTCTTTACACTGATTAAGTCCAATAGAGGTGATAATAGCAAGTCAAACAAAACCTATTCTTGCATCTGGTCTCTCCTAGAGCCAGATCAGCTTTTGATATTTGGAACCAATTGTACAATCAAACGGCATTTACAGGGAAATGGAAATATAGCATAAATGCCTTGAACCCACTCATTCATCCAATTCGCTAACTACAGTCTAACTAGTTAGTTTGAAACTTAGCTCATTGTATGTGGAGCCTCTGTCATCTCTCAATGAACCTACATCCATTTGTGTGTATGCGCGTGCGCATGTGTTAGACTTACTACAGGTCCTCAGTTCCAATCTGTGTGCTTCTAAAAGACATGTAGTCTCTGAATGGCCTTTGCTTCAGTCTCTCTCCACACTTTGTCTCCATATTTGCTCCTGTGAGTATTTGTCACCCCTTCTAGGAAGGACCAAAGTACCCACACTTCTTGAGCTTCATGTGGTCTGTAAATTTTATCTTGGGTATTCCGAGCTTTTGGGCTAATATCCACTTATCAGTGAGTGCATACCATGTGTGTTCTTTTGGATCTGGGTTACCTCACTCAGGATGATATTTTCTAGTTCCATCCATTTGCCTAAGAATTTCATCCCACTGGGGGATCGATCCCATATACAGTCACCAAATCCATACACTATTGTGGATGCCAAGAAGTGCATGCTGACAGGAGCCTGATATAGCTGTCTCCTGCGATGTTCTGCCAAAGCCTGACATATACAGAAGCAGATGCTTACAGCCAAACATTGAACTGATCACGTGGTCCCCAATGGAGGAGTTAGAGAAAGGGCTGAAGGAGCTAGAGGGGTTTGCAACTCCATAGGAAGAACAACAATGTCAATTAACTAGAGATTCCAGGGACTAAACCATCAACCAAGGAGTACACATGGAGGGACCCATGACTCCAACCACATATGTAGCAGAGGATGGCCTTGTCAGACATCAATGGGAGAAGAGGTCCTTGTTCCTGTGAAGGTTTGATGCCCCAGTGTAGAGGAATGGGAGAGAGGCAGGAGTGGGTCGGTAAGGTAGGGGCACAGCCTAATAGAAGCAGGAGGGGGAATGGGATAGGAGGTTTCTGGGGGGGGATTGGGAAATGGAATACTATTTGAAATGTAAATAAATAAAATATCCACTAGAAAAAGAAGTAAAGAAAAGACATGCATTCTGAATTATTTTTAAATACATAGTACATTATAATTAATTGGAATAAAAATAATGCATTTTATTGATTAACTATAAAAATGACATCACATAAGTGCATAGTTTCTGCAAGATGTTTGCAAAAAACATATGTTGATACTTGAAAAGTAAAGATCAAAGCCCTGTTCCTGACACTTTTAATATGTGACTCTTCCTTACATATTTCAAATTACAACATTCCACATATGATTGTGCCAAATATAACAAAATGTTACTTATAGAATAGTAAAAACCTTCCCTCCTATATTCATGTTAGATGAATCACAAGTATATCACCATCTGTTTTATTTGAATATGGTCAGTCACCAGTTGTATGAGTTGTCTACAAAGTTTCAGGATATAATTTAAATTGGATTTTATCTTCTTGCATGAAGGACAGCCTCTAACGTCACTAAAGCTCTGCATTGTTTGAAGCTTCAGAACCGTTTCTAGCTATTGGAACCATCGACCAATAACAGCAGCATCAAGAGTCATCTAAGAATCCCTGCACACATTGGTCAAAATTCTTTGAGAGAATTTGAGATAATACTAGGAATCTCTCTCTCTCTCTCTCTCTCTCTCTCACACACACACACACACACACACATACATATATATGTATACATATACATATATATATATATATATATATATATATATACATACATACATACACATGCACATTCATAGAATCCAAATCAAAGTAGAGATTATCCTGTTAAAAATAAATACTTAAAACATTAACGTATACTTATAGTAAAATGTTTTTCTTTAAATACTCAGGTTCTTGAATAAATTGTTAGCACGACTTAATGATTCAATTATTTACTAGCCATATATGATCTTCCTGAATTCTTTAATTAATAAAATCTTCAGTTTTATCCACTCATAAAAAGTAGAAAGATGCAAGATGTTTGCAAAAAACATATGTTGATACTTGAAAAGTAAAGATCAAAGCCCTGTTCCTGACACTTTTAATATGTGACTCTTCCTTACATATTTCAAATTACAACATTCCACATATGATTGTGCCAAATATAACAAAATGTTACTTATACCCCAAAGGATACATAAAGGTTGTGGATGTCTGAATAACAGAGCAGTTCCCTTCCATGCAGAAGCCTGTGGTTGATCCCATAACTATATAAGACTGAACATAGTAGTACCTGATTCTAATACAGGCTCTTGGGAGGTGAAATAGAATGAGAAACTTAAGGTCATCTTTGGCTAGAAAGTATTCTGAGGTCACTTTGGGAACCATGAGATCTACTGTAAAACAAGCAACAGTAAAAGAGAGCAAAAATAAAATGAGAGGAGACAGATGATTTAGGATTTATCTCATGAAGACTTCCTTTGGTATTACCACTAAGGACACTCTGCACCTTGTAGTATACCTTTCACTGTAATTGGCTACTGCTTTCGAATCACCAATAATTAATATTAATTTCACTCTAAGTCAATATGATTCTCTGTTTTATAGCACTTGAAAGGCAACACTGAGAGCTTGAAGGGTATAAAGCAGGAATTTTTGACAGACAAAGCTAGTTTGTTGAGAGGACAGGAGAAAGAAACAGTCTAAGAATACCAGAAATAAAATAACTCGCATACTTATTCCTGACCCCCATGAGAAGTGAGGCTTTAAAATTAGGGTGACAATGTGATAAGTAGCCATATCTCCTTATGTATAAAGCCAAGAACATTTCATGTCAGATGTTTTGTAGCTTTCAATTCTTAGGTTGCTATCATTTTGCCAGCCATGAGCTTTCTATAGCTCTTCTCACATCAGTTGGTTCAAAGTTTTATATGACACAAGTAAATAAATAGAGATAAGAAAAAGTTCCTTGAAAACAAGATTTCTCAGAGGAAGCACGGAGGCCCTAGTTTGTGTCTAAAGGTACTGAGAATATGAAATAGCAGTTATCAGAATTCAGCCAAAAAATTCCTCCACATACTAACAATGCATGCACATGAATGTGTGTGTGTGTGTGTGTGTGTGTGTGTGTGTATACATCAACTCTCCTGAAAGGAAATGTTCATGTACCAATTCTCCTGGGCAATTAATAAAACCATAGCCAGCTAGATGATAATAACTCTCAGATTTTCTATGTTTTCTTCTATGAATGAATATGTGTGAAGTGTGTATTTGTGAGAATTTACAGGCATACACATGTGTGCATGCATGGAGGCCAAAGGACAATCTCAGGAGCCATTTCTCTGCTTTAATCTACTTTCCTCCTCCTCCTCCTTCTCCTTCTCATTCTTTTTTTTTTCTTCAGAAGGATCTCTTATAGGCCTTGAAGTTGCCAAGCAAATAAGCCCAATGGCCAGTGAGCTCCAGAAATCTACTCACTAGCAGTGCATGCCACCATGCCCTGTTTCTATTATATAGCTTCTGGGAACACATGTCAGGCCTTTACATTTGCAAGCCAAGCACTTTACTGACTGAACCATCTCTCCGGAGGCATTGCTTTCATTTAGTAATTCAGAGAGTATTTAATAATGAAAAAGAAAATAGAATTCTTGATGTCACATGGTTTGCTGTCAAAATGAAACTACTAAGGGCATCCAACGACCCACACAGAGCAAAGGCAGACATCTTCAAAGGTAGAGCTAAGCTGCAAAGGATATTGTTGGAAAGATTCTTTTACCAAAATCTAGGCATTTCAGGATCACACTGCATTTTCAATTTCTTGGACACTTGTTTTATCCATTATATGTTTCTATCACAGTGTTCACCATCATTCCTGAATCCCACTTCTTATGATAGGCAAGTGTAGCTTTTGTCTAATTTGTCAGTTTGAATTAACACAATCAGACATAAAAATAAGTGCTTCTTAAGTGTACTAGAATGATTAATGTCTCCAAATTACAACTTGGGACAAACGGATGTGTTCTACGAATGAGTATTCTATGGTGTATTTTTGTGTACTCTATTCTCGCAAGGGGACTTCTTATGATGCTGAAGTTGGTCCTGAGAAGTCTCTTGCTAACAATCAAGAATTGTTTCTTTCAGTCTCATTAAAAAATACATTGAAAAGTTTATTCACATTAGAAACAGCTGTTTAAATTTAACTTTCCATCCTCCGAGTGCCAGCATGGATAGAGATGAAGTAGTAAGATATACACCCATTTGAATTCCTTTGGATGCAGAATTTCTTCATGTTTTTTTATATTTTATGTGGGAAATGCATTACATTTGTTCTTTCTGATGGGGAAAAGGAAAGACTCAGCACCTTCTAACTTGTAGAGGAATTTTAATCCAGCAACATGGCTGCTCTGGCAAGGGATCACATCCAAAGACCTAGATCTGTGTGATCGTGTGGGAATACTGGCACACACTTAGTACACATGTTGACTCGCTTGGACTGGGATAAAGACACACCTTTAGCATATGCGTTTAACCTCAAACAATGACTACTAATTGAGGAAGCAACAAAGTGACTCAGAGAAAGATTTGACACAAGCAGTCAGAGAAGTCAGAGATAAACTGTACCCAACTCTCATAAGAACAAACAGGAAAGAGAAGCTACTCCAGAACAGTGCAGGGAGAGAGTTTAGTTGAGTTCCTGCAGTTCAGTTTGTGGAGTTCAGAGGCAGTTTTTCCAAGCAAAGTATTTCAGTGAAAAGCCAAGAGAAGCCAATTTGAATCAGTCAGCTTAGAGGGGCATTTGAGCCGGTACAGCTGAGTTAATTCAGCTAGCCAAAGTTCAGAAAGAGCAAGAAAGGATGTCTTTATTCAGCAATAAGTTTTATATGATGAAAACTTTCTACGCTTAGGTTAGCAGACAGAGGCTGGAAGTTAAAAGCTTCAGGGTCTAAGCTTGCAGAAAATTAGATTGTTTGGAGGCTGGAATCTTCCAGGCCTATACGTAGGGATAGTTAGATAGAAATGCTCTGGGCTCAGCCTAAGCCATGTATTCATAGAGCACAGATACAGTTCTCATCTCATTCCTCCCTCTGAGGAAATAAAATCAATATTTACAGTCACTCTCCTTAAGCTTAGATTTTCAGGCTTAAAAGTTGCTTACAAATGATATTTCTACCTACAGAATGATGTAGAGAGCCTGAGACGTACAGATGGAACACTCAATTCACAATATATACAAATAAAAACTAGCTTTATCAATTATCATTAAAGATATAGAAAATGTATTGTTTTCCAGATTTTTTTTCATACTTTAACCTGTTACTTTCAAGAAGTTACTCTTTATCTATATTTTTACCATGAAGTGAAAAAGTCGTCTGTGCAAATGGCATGAATGTGCTGGTGACAGTGATCTGTTTGCATAATGTTTGCTTAAAGTGCACAAAGCCTAGGGCTCGATCCTCAACACAGCATCCACACAGCACAGTGGCGCATGCCCAGAGTACCACTACGTGAGAGAAAAAAGCAAGTGGATCTGAAGTTCAGTGCCATTCTCAAATATACAACAAATGAGAGCCCCTCCTGCAGCAGATGAAAACCCTTGCTCAAAGCCAAAATGAAACAAACAAATAAAAACAGACAGGAAACTGATGAAAGGTGGACAATTTAATAGATGGATGAATCTCTTTTGAGGATGATTGTACAGGCTTTTCATACAGGTGTCAGTATAAACGCAGTAGTAAGTTGTGTTATACCAAAGCAAAACAAAACAAAAACCCTAAATCTCCAAGGTAACTACAGAACCTCACAGCTAAAGCAAAGATAAGGATGTAAACATCTCCAAGGAGTGGACCAGAATGGATAACATTCCTCTGGAGAGTGAATTGTATAGGTCTAGACCCTTTTCAAATGTTTCAGAAGCAAGAAGTGTGCTTGCTATTTATTTAGAACAAAACACCCTTTCCAGTTGACAGGTAACAACATGAAGGTAATTCCAAAGGATGGGTCCCAAGGCCAAATCTCTAATAGTTTTAGTTCACACAGAAGGCATATAGAATTACTCTCTCTCACTCTCTCTTTCTCTCCCTCCCTATCTCCCCCTCTCTCTCTCCCCCCCATCTCTCTTTATTTTTCCCTCTCCCTGTCTCCTCTCTCTCTCAGTATGATCAAACACAAAATCACTTGACATTGTTGGGCATCAATGGGAGAAGAAGCCCTTGGTCCTGTGAAGGTTTGATGTCCCAGTAAGGGGAATGGGAGGGCAGGGAGGCAGGAGTAGGTGGGTGGGGGAACACCCTCATAGAAGCAGGGGGAGGGAAGATGGGATGGGGGTTCTGGGAGTAAAATCAGGAAAGGGGATAACATTTGAAATGTAAATAAAGAAAATATCCAATAAAAATTCACTCTCAAAAAAGAAAATATTACAATCATTTGCAAATCTTCCATAATTGTATTTAGTTATTCTATATTGACAGTGGTGTGGTTTGACTAGGTATAGCACCCACAAACTCATATGTTTGAGTGTTGGCCCATAATGAGTGGCACTATTAGGAGAAATAACCTTGTTGGTATAGATGTGGCCTTGTTGGAGAAAGCATGACATTGTAAGGTCAAGCTTTGAGGTCTTACATGCTCATGTTATGCAAAATTTGAAACACAGTCTCCAGTTGCCTGTGGATCAAGATGTAGAGTTCTCAGCTACTTCTCTACCTCACCTAGCATGCTTCCATGCTTATTGCCATGATGATAATGAACTAAATTATAAGATGGTCACAAATGTTGTTCTTTATAAGAGTTACGATGGTCTTGGTATCTCTCCACAGTAATACAACCCTAAACAAGATTGTGTCCCTTTAGACATTGAATGAAACCATCTGTGAAGACAGATTTGTATTTAAGCTTCATCAAAAAATTGCTTCATGAGCACAATCAATTTGTATTGTATCCTACATATCAATTCACTCAACTCCAAAAGAGACCAAGATTAATGACCTTGAAGGCTCCTTGAAAAGACACTGAGAGAAGATGTGGAAACAATCTAACTCAAGTATATGTTTAATAAATGATAGTATTGTTATTAATATAACTGGCGCATGAATGGGTAGAATGAAGGAGGAATAAAGGTTGCCATTCAATATCTATTCATATTCTGAAAGGACATTTTATTTAAAGGTCTTTTCCTATGTCTAGTCTCTTTTGCTTAGGTTATTGATGGCATTTTCTATCACTGAATCAGCAGGCATTTCACATGGGTATTTACTTCCTTCACAGGTAGTTAAAACTCAACCTGAATTCTCCAAGGGAGGTAAAGGTCATGCAGACTTTAAATTATCCATGCGCATTTCTGGAATTTCCATTAGCTTTGCTTGACATAATTTACTATTAACATCGGGGTTATTAAACTAATACTAAGCAAGAGATTCCATTTCAATGCATTTTTCAGTGGGAAGTAGAATGCATTTCTAATCATGCTGTCTAGCAACAAGCAAACAAATTGTGACTTGATTATTTTACCATTATCACAATGAATAATATCAACCACTGAGATCACTAATGTGTTCCCACACACACATTCAATGTAAACACTCCAATGTGATACATAACTGGCTTTCCAGTTATTAAGAGATAATCACATCCTTGGGATTTTCACTGGACACAATAAGTGGCACCATTAGACTATGGCTATATCTTGATAACAAGGGTTCCTGCAGTTTCCACAAAGTGAGAAAAAGCCATTACCTTAGGGAAAATGTCTTATTTATTTTGCTGAATCATAAAGCTGGCAGTTTTAACTAACAAGCAAAGACTATTCCTGAGATGACAGTTAGTTTTCCTCCAAAGGGTACTCAGGCACCATCACCTTCAATGGTATGGTGTAAATAGCCATATTTTTTTTGAGGATTAATTCTTGGGATTATTGGCTATGAGTAAATGGGGCTCAGTGATATTTAAGGGCTCAGAAATCAGTGGATTTATTTAAGGCATGGAGAACAGCAAAGGGAATGGACCACAACTTATAAGGGTAAAATGTGAGAGTCTGAGCCTTACTCATTGTCTTGGTATGTTAGGACAGTTCATCTGAGAAACTAAGTCAGATCCTTCAGTCTCAATGTTTTCCCAGGACAACTAATCAGTAATATCTGAACAATCAACAGTAAAATATGGATTTCAATTCAGAGACCAGGAACAATAAACAGCCATGAGAATTTGATGCTACTTTATGGGAAAGAAAAAGTCATGGGCACAAAATATAGGCTTTATTTGAAGATATTTTTTAGTAGATAACTGTCATCGCTCAAATTACTTAGAATATTGGTATTATCCGATCTCCCTAAAATACAGAAAATAAGACAGAAGTTAGGCTTCTTGAGTCTTGCTTTTGTAATTTAGAAAATTTGTAAATAAGGTTTGTTGCTGTGGAAACCAATGAAAACACTGACATTGACTGAGTTCTATGACATCCCATGTCTGCAAAATCAGCCCAACTTATTAGATCAAATCCTGGTTAGGCACTTCTGTTTCTGATTTCCTTAAATATCACACACACACACACACACACACACACACACACACACACACACACACACGCACAAATAAAATAAAATAAAATAAATATAAACAAATGCCAGAATCTGTTTTGGTACTATTTGAAAGCTATTTTCTTAGAATGAGTATGTGTAACAGTGCATTTGTTGATACACATCTTTAATCCAGGTACCTGGGAAGTAGAATAGAATGATTGCTAGTTAGAGGACAGCTTGAGATATTGACAAGCATGAGAGAGAGAAGGAGGTGGTATGGATAAAACCCACATCATGCTAGTCAATGACCACTGCACATCTCAAAAGAAAATTATGTATACAATCTATATCCGGGCAAAGGAATAGTGCTAACTGGGGAGGCACCTGTGAACTGACACCTGCTAGTCTGGCTAGTAGAATAAGAGATAAATTATTTCCTGTGGGCAAACTCCTAATGCCAGTGTAATGGCTTCTATGAACTTGAACACCAAACACTTCTACAGATATCAATAATATTTGGAGAGATTACTAGTAAAACCTGGAAATATTACATGAATATATAATTTTCCTTATGTAGGAATTTATTTCTAATGTGAGAATTAATTTATATTCTGTGAGAGACCTGACTTGCATATCTCTAAGAGAGAGTACTATTCAGGATAAGAATATGTATCATACTTCAATATTCATGGGATCTGTACTTGGCACTTGGGTCATAAGTTACTATTCTCAAAATATCTAAGCTTCAAGCTGTAGCGAGCCATCACTGCATTTTTAGTTTTTACAACAACAACAACTACAACTACAAAGACATACATTTTGCATGGCTCTAAAAGAACAATCATGAAGTTAATGTGGCTTTTCAGCAAAGTAAAATTACTTTTGAGTAATATCATTGGGGTGTGTAGGTTTTATCACTTTTTGAATTTCCATTGAAGAAAATAATCAGGTTTGGCAAAGCACATTTTTTTTCTTTCTCATTGTTAAACCATACAAGAAATGTCAGTGTGTTGGCAGTGTGTAATACCAGAAAATGAAATTTCTAGGTTTCACCATTATCAACAAAAACTTGGCACAGTTAGAATGGCAGCCTGTCACTCTATGTTTCTGAGTCATCTATTATGCCAATTTCTGGCATTCCACAACTGTCATATCAAACGATGTGATATAAAATATATTGGACATTTAAAATTGGATATTTCCTATAAGTGCTTGTCATTTATTTGACAGTTGTTTTGTTGAGTAGGGGAAGAATATTGCACCCATATTTCTGTACAGCAAATAGAAGACAGAATGTGTTGCTGGAGAGTCAAGATAGCTCAATGAGAGTGATTTCCTACACTCAAAGAACTACAATACTGGTCAAGCGGTTGATCACACAAGCACTCTCTTCAGGCAAATACCCAAACACATAAAACAAAAATAAGTATATTTTTAAGAATAAAGAATGCCATCTGACAGTTTCTGTAGACTAAAGCAAAAATTCCTTTCATGTAACATATCTGTCCTACATATTCATCAATTTATTTGTGTATTTATTGCAGCAGGCTTATAGCCAATCTTAAATTAATGTAGAGAAACTCAAAGCAATTTCACTAAAATATGGGACAAGATAAAGTTGCCTACTCTTTCCATATGTATTCAATTCACTTAAAGTTTTAGCTAGAGCAATAAGACAACTAAAGGAAATCAGGTGGATGCAAATTATAAAGGGATAAGTCAACATGTATTTATTTGTAGATGATATGATAGAATACAAATATGACCATAAAACTCCCACTATGGAATTTCTCCAGTGATAAGCACTTTGATCAAAGTGTCTGGATACAATTAATAATAATAATAATAATAATAATAATAAAATTTAAAAACGAAAAATCAGTACCCTCCTATAAACAAATGACAAACTGACTGAGAAAAAAAAATCAAGGAAACATCACCTTCCATAATAGCTCAAATAATATTAAAATAGCTTGGTGTAACTCTAACCAAACAAGTGAAAGAGTTGCATGATAAAAACTTCAAGTCTTTGAAGAAAGAAACTGAAGTAGATATCAGATGGAAAGAAGATGAAAAGATCTCCCATGCTCATGGATTGGTAGGATTAATATAGTAAAAAATGCTCTCCTAACAAAAGCAATCTACAGATTCAAAACAATCACCATCAAAACTTCAACACAATTCCTTACAGAAATGGAAAATACAATTCAAAGATTCATGTAGAAAAATAAACAAACAAACGAATAAAAATTCCAGGCTATCTAAAACAATCTTGACTAATAAAAAAACAAAACAAAACAAAACAAAAAAACAAAACAAACTCCTAAAGGTCTCACCATCCATAATCTCAAATTGTACTACAGAGGTATAGTAATAAAAACTGCATTTTATTAGCATAAACAGACATGTTGATCAATGAAATAGAATTAAAGAACCAGACATAATTTTTTTTTTATTTTCTAAGTTTTTTTTTATTTACATTCCAAATCATTTCCCCTTTCCCGTTTCCTCCCTCCCCGAAAGTCACATAAGCCCCCTTCCCTCCCTCTTTTCTCCATTTAACCCCCTCCCTTTCTCTGTCCTGGCTTTCCCCTACATCCAGTCTTTCCAGGACCAGGGGTCTCTCCTTCCATCTTCTTAGAAATCTATTGATATGCGAATTGTGTCTAGGGTATTCCTAGATACTGGGTTAATATCCCCTTATCAGTGACTGCATACCATGTGTGTTCTTTTGTGATTGGGTTATCTCACTAAGGATGATATTTTCAAGTTCTGACCATTTGCCTAGGAATTTCGTGAATTCATTGTTTTTAATTGCAGAGTAGTATTCCATTGTGTAAATATACCACATCTTCTGAATCCATTCCTCCGTTGAGGGACATCTGGGTTCTTTCCAGCTTCTGGCTATTATAAATAAGGCTGCTATGAACATAGTGGAGCATGTGTCCTTATTGCATGCAGGTAAAGACTCTGGCTATATGCCCAGGAGTGGTATAGCCGGATCCTCCAGGAGTGTCATGCCCAGTTTTCTGAGGAACCGCCAGACTGCTTTCCAGAGTGGCTGTACCAGCTTGCAATTCCACCAGCAGTGGAGGAGTGTTCCTCTTTCTCCACATCCTCGCCAACAACTGCTGTCTCCTGTGTTTTTGATCTTAGCCATTCTGACTGGAGTAAGATGGAATCTCAGGGTTGTTTTGATTTGCATTTCCCTAATGACTAAGGATGATGAATATCTCTTTAGGTGCTTCTCAGCCATTAGATATTCTTCAGGTGAGAACTCTTTGTTTAACTCTGTACCCCATTTTTTATAGGGTTGCTTGCCTCTCTGGAGTTTAACTTCTTGAGTTCTTTGTATATATTGGATATTAGCCTTCTGTCGGATGTAAGGTTGGTAAAGATCAATTCCCAGTTAGTTGGTTGCCGCGTTGTCTTTTTGACAGTATCTTTTGCCGTGCAAAAACTTTGTAATTTAAAGAGGTCCCATTTGTCTATTCTTGATATTAGAACATAAGCTATTGGAGTTCTGTTCAGGAAATTCTCCCCTGTGCCCATATGTTCAAGGTTCTTCCCTAGTTTCCTTTCTATTAGTTTCAGTGTGTCTGGTTTTATGTGGAGATCCTTGATCCACTTGGAATTGAGCTTAGTGCAAGGAGATAGGAATGGGTCAATTTGCATTCTTCTGCATGTTGACCTCCAGTTGAGCCAGCACCATTTGTTGAAAAGGCTATCTTTTTTCCACTGGATGGTTTTAGCTCCTTTGTCAAAGATCAAGCGACCATAGGAGTGTGGATTCATTTCTGGGTCTTCAATTCTGTTCCATTGATCTACATGCCTGTCAGTGTACCAATACCATGCAGTTTTTAACACTATTGCTCTGTAGTACAGCTTGAGGTCCGGGATACTGATTCCCCCAGAGGTTCTTTTACTCTTGAGAATAGTTTTAGCTATTCTGGGTTTTCTGTTATTCCAGATGAATTTTTGAATTGCTCTTTCTAACTCTATGAAGAATTGAGTTGGGATTTTGATGGGGATTGCATTGAATCTGTATATTACTTTTGGTAAGAAGGTCATTTTTACTATATTAATCCTGCCAATACATAAGCATGGCAGATTTTTCCATCTTCTGAGGTCTTCTTCAATTTCATTCTTCAGAGACTTGAAGTTCTTGTCATACAGATCTTTCACTTGTTTGGTTAGAGTCACGCCAAGATACTTTATATGGTTTGTGGCTATCGTGAAGGGTGTCATTTCTCTTACTTCTTTCTCAGCCTGCTTATCCTTTGAGTATAGGAAGGCTACTAACTTGCTTGAGTTGATTTTATATCCGGCCACTTTGCTGAAGTCATTTATCAGCTGTAGGAGTTCTCTGCTGGAGTTCTTTGGGTCGCTTAAGTGTACTATCATATCGTCTGCAAATAGTGATAGTTTGACTTCTTCCTTTCCAATTTGTATCCCTTTGACCTCTTTTTGTTGTCTAATTGCTCTAGCTAGAACTTCAAGTACTATATTGAAAAGATATGGAGAGAGAGGGCAGCCTTGTCTAGTCCCTGATTTTAGTGGTATTACTTCAAGTTTCTCTCCATTTAGATTGATGCTGGCTACCGGTTTGCTATAAATTGCTTTTACTATGTTTAGATATGGACCTTGAATCCCTGATCTTTCCAAGACCTTGAGCATGAAAGGATGCTGAATTTTGTCAAATGCTTTCTCAGCATCTAATGAGATGACCATGTGGTTTCTTTCTTTGAGATTGTTTATATAGTGGATTACGTTGATGGATTTCCTTATATTGAACCATCCCTGCATCCCTGGGATGAAGCCTACTTGATCATAGTGAATGATCGTTTTGATGTGTTCTTGGATTCGGTTGGCAAGAATTTTATTGAGTATTTTTGCATCGATATTCATAAGAGAGATTGGCCTGAGATTCTCTTTCTTTGTCGGAACTTTGTGTGCTTTTGGTATTAGCGCAATTGTGGCTTCATAGAACGAGTTGGGTAGTGTTCCTTCTGTTTCTATTTTGTGGAATAGTTTGAAGAGTATTGGTGTTAGGTCTTCTTTGAAGGTCTGATAGAATTCTGCACTAAAACCATCTGGACCTGTGCTTTTTTTGGTTGGAAGACTTCCAATGACAACTTCTATTTCTTCAGGGGTTATAGGACGGTTTAGATGGTCTATTTGATCCTGATTTAATTTTGGTATTTGGTATCTGTCAAGGAAATTGTCCATTTCCTCAAGATTTTCTAGTTGTGTTGAATACAGGTTTTTGTAGTAGGATCTGATGATTTTTTTGAATTTCCTCAGTTTCTGTTGTTATCTCTCCCTTTTCGTTTCTGATTTTATTAATTTGGATACTATCTCTGTGCCCTCTGGTTAGTCTGGCTAAGGGCTTATCTATCTTGTTGATTTTCTCAAAGAACCAACTCCTCGTTTTGTTGATTCTTTTTATGGTTTTATTTGTTTCTACTTGATTGATTTCAGCCCTGAGTTTGATGATTTCCTGCCTTCTACTCCTCTTGGGTGCATTTGCTTCTTTTTGTTCCAGGGCTTTCAGGTGTGCCCTTAGGCTGTTAGTGTATGCTGTCTCCTGTTTCTTTTTGGCGGCACTCAGGGCTATGAATTTTCCTCTTAGCACTGCTTTCATTGTGTCCCATAAATTACGGTATGTTGTGCCTTCATTTTCATTAAATTTCAAGAAATCTTTGATTTCTTTATTTCCACCTTGACCAAGTTATCATTGAGTAGAGCATTGTTCAGCCTCCATGTGTACGTGGGTTTTCTTTTGTTTTTGTTGCCATTGAAGACCACCCTTATTCCATAGTGATCTGATAGGAGGCATGGGATTAGTTCTATCTTCTTATATCTGTTGAGGTCTGATTTTGTGACCAATTATATGGTCAATTTTGGAGAAGGAACCATGAGGTGCTGAGAAGAAGGTGTATTCTTTAGCTCTAGTATGAAATGTTCTATATATATCTGTTAGTTCCATTTGGTCCAAGGCTTCAATTAGATTCACTGTGTCTCTGTTTTAGTTTCTGCTTTCCTGAATGATCCATTTCAGAGAGCGGGGTGTTGAAGTCACCCACTATTATTTTGTGAGGTGCGATGTGTGCTTTGAGCTTTAGTAAAGTTTCTTTTACGAATGAGGGTGCCCTTGCATTTGGAGCATAGATATTCAGAATTGAGAGTTCTTGATGGTGGATTTTTCCCTTGATCAGTATGTAGTGTCCTTCTGTGTCTTTTTTGATGACTTTAGGTTGAAAATCAATTTTATCTGATATTAGGATGGCTACTCCACCTTGTTTTTTGGGACCATTTGCTTGTAAAATTGTTTTCCAGCCTTTTACTCTGAGGTAGTGTTTGTCTTTGACACTGAGGTGCGTTTCCTGCATGCAGCAAAATGCTGGGTCCTTTTATGTATTCAGTCTGCTAGTCTATGTCTTTATTTGGGGAATTGAGACCATTGATATTAAGAGAGATTAAGGCATAGTGATTAATGACATCTGCCATTCTTGACGCTATCTTTATGTTTGAGTGGTTATCTACTTTTGGGTTTGATTCAAGAAGGTTATTATCTCATTTTTTCCAGGGTGTTGTTTCTCTCCCTGTATTGGAGGTTTCCACTTATTATCCGTTGCAGGGCTGGATTTGTGGAAAGATATTGTGAAAATTTGGTTTTATCATGGAATATCTTGGTCTCTCCATCTATGGTGATTGAGAGTTTTGCTGGGTATAGTAGTCTAGGCTGGCATTTGTGCTCTCTTAGTGTCTGCATGAGATCTGCCCAGGATCTTCTAGCTTTCATAGTCTCTGGTGAGAAGTCTGATGTGATACGGATAGGTCTTCCTTTGTATGTTACTTGGCCCTTTTCTCTTACTGCTTTTAATATTCTTTCTTTGTTTAGAACATTCGGTGTTTTGATTATTATGTAACGGGAGGTATTTCTGTTCTGGTCCAGTTTGTTTGGAGTTCTGTAGGCTTCTTGTAAGTTCATCGGCATCTCTCTCTTTAGGTTAGGGAAATTTTCCTCCATAATTTTGTTGAAGATGTTTACTGGCCCTTTAAGTTGCAAATCTTCACTCTCATCTATACCTATAATCCTTAGGTTTGGTCTTCTCATTGTGTCCTGGATTTCCTGGATGTTTTGGGTTACACATTTTTTGCATTTTGCATTTTCTTTGACTGTTGAGTCAATGCTTTCTATGGAATCTTCAGCACCTGAGATTCTTTCTTCCATCTCTTGTATTCTATTGTTGATGTTTGCATCTATGACTCCTGATTTCTTCCCAAGGGTTTCTGTCTCCAAAGTTGTCTCCCTTTGTGATTTCTTAGTTGTTTCTACTTCCTTTTTTAGTTCCTGAATGGATTTGCTGAGATCCTTCACCTGTTTGTTTGTATTTTCCTGTATTTCTTTAAGGTATTTTTGCATTACCTCTTTCAGGATTTCTCCCTGTTGACCCACGTTCTCCTGCATTTCTCTGAGCGATTTTTGTGTTTCCTCCTCATGGGAATCCATCTGTTGATCCATCGTCTCCTGTATTTCTTTAAGCAGTTCTCATGTTTCCATTGTAAGGGCATCTAACCGTTGATTCATTTCTTTAAACAATTTTTGTGTTGCCTCCTTATGGGCATCCGTCTGTTGACCCATATTCTTCTGCATTTCTTTATGCAATTTTTGTGATTCCTTTGTGAGTGCATCTACCCGTTGATTCATCTCGTTAAGCGATTTTTGTGTTGTCTCCTTGTGTGCCTCCATCTTTTGATCCATGTTCTCCCGCATTTCTCTAAGCGATTTTTGTGTTTCCTTTGTAAGGGCTTCTAACCGTTGATTCATGGTCTCCTATAATTCTTTATTAGATTTATTTGTGTCCTTCTTGTGATCCTCTAATAGCATCATGAGATGTGATTTTAAATCCAGATCTTGTCTTTCGGGTGTGGTGGGGTATCCAGGACTTGCTGCTGTTGGAGAGTTGGGTTCGGATGGAGCCATATTACTTTGATTTCTGTTAGTAACGTTCCTACGTTTGCCTTTTGCCATCTGGTTACCTCTGATGTTAGTTGGTCCTGCTGTCACTGGCTGTTGGGTGGACCTCCTGTGAGCCTGCAAAGCTATTTCTGCCCCCTCTGGTTTACCAGGATTCCCCTGGCACAGATTTCTGGGGCCTGCCCTGCTCCTGAGTGACTTTGGAGCCCTGATGTGCCTTGCCCCAAGTGATGTTATATTGGGGAGTCCTTGCACATCCAAAGGCTCAGTGTAGTGGATTCCTGGAGCAGAGGTCGCCAAAGGGAGGCTGGTAGTCTCCTGCCCTGTGCAGGGTTGTGTGATCTCTCCTAGAGTACAGGGGGGGAGGGGGCATCCCTCTGCCAGGCAGAAGTCCCACAGCAGAGCTGGCGTGTTGGTTACTGCAGATCTGCCCAGCACTTGGGAGCCACGTACACACAAGCTGCCAGAGACCCAAGTGATATTATGCCTGTCTGTCTCAGAGCCTGGCAGTCCCAACTTCCCGGTCACTGGAGCAAAGATGGTGGAGTGCACTCTGCACTCTCTCAGTGGGGCTGGTCACCCTGCAAAGGTGATGGCCTGCAGATCTGGCACCCAGACGACCACAGTGCTGTCCAGTTCTTGGGAGAAGGTGGAAGCCCCAACAGGCCGTGTCCCAAGTGATGTTATATTGGGGAGAACCTGGGTACCTGTCTCTTCAGTGCAGTCTACCGGAACAGAAGTCGCGGAAGGGAAGCTGGTAGGCTCCTGCCCAGTGCGGGGTCCCTCTGCCAGGCAGAAGTCCCACAGCAGAGCTGGCGCGCTGGTTACTGCAGATCTGCCCAGCTCTTGGGAGCCTTGTACAGACAAGCCGCCCAAGACCCAAGCAATATTATGCCTGTCTGTCTCAGAGCCTGGCAGTCCCAACTTCCTGGCCACTGGAGCAAAGATGGCGGAGTGCACTCTGCACTCTCTCCATGGCGCTGGTCCCAGACATAATTTCAAATACATGCACACAAAAAATTTCGCATATGTACAGATACATAATTTCACATACGTATGGACAGCTGATTTTTGTTCAAGAAGTTAGAAATTCACACTAGAAAAATAAAGCATCTTCAACAAACTGGATGTCATCATATAGAAAAAACTGTAAATAGACCACTATTTATCACCCTGCAGAAAGTTCAAGTCTAAGTGGATCAAAGTCCTCCCGATAGAATGAGATACCAAATACACTGAACTTTATAGAAGAGAAAGTGGGGAATTGCCTTGAATGTATTGGCACGGGGAGACCATTTTCTCCACAGAACACCATAGCACAGGCACTAAAATCAAGATTTATAAATAGTACCTAATGAAAGTGAAAATCTTCTATAAGGCAAAAGACCAAGTCAATCAGACAAAGCAACAGCCTACAGATGTTGAAAAGGTTTTCATCAAGTCTACATGCAGTAGAGGGCTAATACCCAAAATATACAAAGAACTCAAGGAACAAAGAGCTAAATATTAAACAACCAGAATCATTCAATTAAATATCAGGCACAGATCAAAATAGAGGAATATCAAATGAATGAAAAAGTACTTAAAGAAATAGTCAATATCCTTACCTATCAGGGAAATGCAAATTAAAGGACTGAGATATAAAATGGAAATCTTACACCTGTTAGAAACACAAGTGACAGCTCATGCTGGTTATGATAAAGAGCAAGAGGAACAATACTTCATTTCTGTTGGGGGTGCAAACTTGTACAATCACTGTGGACATCAATATGGAGTTTCCTCAGAAAACTAGAAATAGTTCTACCTCCATCTATCACAGGGACGGTCACTCAACTATGCTCATAGCAGCTTTATTCATAATTTCCAGAAACTGGAAACAACCTATATATCCCTCAACTAAAGAATGGATTCAGAAATTGTCCATTTAAACAATGGAGTTTACTCATTTCTAAAAATTAAATAAATAAAAACGGGGACAAAATGATAGAACTACAAAAAAAAATTATCCTGTGTGAGATAACCAAGACCCAGAAAGAGGAACATTCTATGTATTCACAAATAATTGGATATTACCTGTTGAGTAAATGATAATAAAGCTACAATCCCCAGACACAGAAAGTCTAGGTAAAGAGGTGGTATTACAAGATAGTAGCATAAATCTTTGTGGGTAGGGAAAATAAAATATATTTTATGAGTGGTCTGAGAGTAGGCGGAGACCTACCAACCTTGGGGGATCAGAAGGAGGTAGGTAGAGAGAGTGCATGTTAGGAGAAGCAACTGGAAGTGGGGTTATTTGGCAGAATGCTGATGAAACCTAATGCAGAGGAAACATTTGGGAATCTGTGAGGATGACCCTAGTGAGGACTCCTAGTAATCAAAGATATACAGTCAGAACAGGCCATCTTTTGTAGTCAGGCAAGGCTTCCAGTGTTAAGACTACCAAGTTGCACTAGATTGAGTTATTAGAAAACGGGGTACCATTTGTCAAATCTTGATCCGACAGAGGGCTAATATCCAATATATACAAAGAACTCAAGAAGTTAGACTCCAGAGAGGCAAGTAACCCTATTCAAAAATGGGGTACAGAGCTAAACAAAGAGTTCTCACCTGAAGAATATCTAATGGCTGAGAAGCACCTAAAGAGATGTTCATCATCCTTAGTCATTAGGGAAATGCAAATCAAAACAACCCTGAGATTCCATCTCACACCAGTCAGAATGGCTAAGATCAAAAACACAGGAGACAGCAGTTGTTGGCAAGGATGTGGAAAAAGAGGAACACTCCTCCACTGCTGGTCGGATTGCAAGCTGGTACAGCCACTCTGGAAAGCAGTCTGGCGGTTCCTCAGAAAACTGGGCATGACACTCCTGGAGGATCCGGCTATACCACTCCTGGGAATATACCCAGAGACTTTACCTGCATGCAATAAGGACACATGCTCCACTATATTCATAGCAGCCTTATTTATAATAGCCAGAAGCTGGAAAGAATCCAGATGTCCCTCAACGGAGGAATGGATTCAGAAGATGTGGTATATTTACACAATGGAATACTTCTCTGCAATTAAAAACAATGAATTCACGAAATTCCTAGGCAAATGGTCAGAACTGGAAAATATCATCCTTAGTGAGGTAACCCAATCACAAAAGAACACACATGGTATGCAGTCACTGATAAGGGGATATTAACCCAGAAGCTCGGAATACCCTAGACACAATTCGCATATCAATAGATTTCTAAGAAGATGAAAGGAGAGACCCCTGGTCCTGGAAAGACTTGATGTAGGGGAATTCCAGGACAGAGAAGTGAGAGGGGGTTGAATGGGGAACAGGGCGAGGGAAAGGGGCTTATGGGACTTTCGGGGAGGGAGGAAAAGGTAAAGGGGAATTGATTTGGAATGTAAATAAAAAGGAAATAAAAGGGGGTACCATGGTGATCCCTAAACAATCTGGTCTGATGCTAAGATAAATGGTTTCTCTCTCTCTCTCTCTCTCTCTCTCTCTCTCTCTCTCTCTCTCTCTCTCTCTCTCTCTCTCTCTCTCTCTGTCTCCCTCCTTCCCTCTCCCTTTCCTTCCCTTCCTCCCTCCTTCCCTCCCTCCCTCTCTCTCTCTCCCTCATCTATCTATCTATCTATCTATCTATCTATCTATCTATCTATCTATCTATCTATCTATCTATCTACACTCTACATATCATATCTATCTATGTATCTAGTTAGCTACATCTTCCCACACTCTCTTCACTATCCCTTACCCATCTGCAGTGGTTTTAATGAGAATGGCTGCATTGTCTCTATATTGGAGAAAATGATCTATAATTGGCAAAACAGTTTGGGAAGGACTAAAAGGTATGGACTATTGGAAGAGGTTTGTCTCTGAGGTAGAGATTTGAGGGTTCAAAAGCTCAGAACATTCTTAGTTATTGCTCATTATCTCTGTTCCTCATCATTCTTGTTTCAACATGTAAAGTCTCAGCTACTGTCATTGTTTCTGCCTGCTGCCAGATCACCTACTTGCCTAGGTCATTTTGTCCCTTCATGGCAGTAGAAGAACTAAGACACTATTCATCCACCAGTTCATCTACCATCTATGCTGGTTAACTTTTTTTAAAATCTTTTTTTTTTTACACTCTAGATTTTATTTCCCTCCCGGCCCACCCTCTTAACTCTTCCACATTCCATACCTCCTCCTTGCCACCCTGTCTCCAAGAGGATGTCCCCACCCCCCTACCTCCTACCCCAACATAGCTCTAGATTCCTTGGGGCCTCCAGACTCTTGAGGGCTAGGTGCATCTTCTCTAAATCTAGACCCAAGAATCCTGTGATGCATATGTGTTAGGGCCCTAATATCAGCTGGTATATGCTCCCTGGTTGTTGGTTCAGTGTCTGAAAGATCTTAGGGGTACAGGTTAATTGAGACTGCTGGTCCTCCTACAGGGTCACCCTCATTGTGTTCACTCCATAATCTCAGTAATAGTGTCAGGAGATTTTTCAACTTAACCAAATCTAGATTCACTTAGGAAGAGCATCTCAAAGGACTATGAAGGTCAGGTTGGCCTGTGGACATTTCTTTAGTGGATCATCTTCATTACATTAGTTGATATCAGAAGACCTGCCTACCACTGGTAGCACCATTCCCTAGGGATGCTATCCTAAACTGTACAAAAGCTCAGAGGGTACGCTGAACATTATTCCTCTTTGCCACTTGACTATGTAAGCAAAGTGATCAGTTTTTCAAGCTCATGCCATGCTGTGACTTTCCAAGAATGAAGGATTGCAGTTTAGGACCATGAACTAAAGTAAGCCCTTTCTCTCCTATGTTATTTATTTTATTTTTAGGATAGTTTATCATAGCAGCAAAAGTGAAACTCAGACTCATCTATCTAAAGATCCACCTATCCACCTAACTATTATACCTTCCACTGTGCAGATACAAAATGTATTAACCACATATCCCTATAATTACTACACTGACATGCCTAAGGCAATCTGAATTAAGTCTATAATCTATCAAATACTGTCACTAAGCTATTATACTCCTAGCACATAAAAGCCCCAAGGTAAAATAGGGACACAGGACTATATTTCTGTTATCCATTTCATATGAACCTTTCTCAATGTTTATCATTTCTCAATGTTTATCTTAGTTCTATAAAATTTAAAATATTATTAAAGTACTGGATTAGTGCTATTTAAAATACTACCATCTACCATCTATATATTTTATTATCATTATTCATGGGCATTAAAGACATTAGTGTAACTTTTTTTGTTTAACAACACAAGGACTAATTACATAGTAAAGTATTTTGGAAGCAAAATATCTGAAATACATGCAGATTATGAATTATGACCTGGTTTTCTTGCCTAAAGAAGAGATTTACTGCTGTAAAACTTACGTGTCATGTGAACTATGAAACAGTTCTAAAACAAATCTTCAAGATCAGTATGCCCTTCCAGTATTGTTGACTATTTTGTTATTACCCTGAAGAATGAAATAGCAACTAAACAGCATAAAAAGGGATAAAGGAATAATATTTTACAACTTCCTGAATTGAGCTACATACACAATAATTTCCAGGATTGATTTCCTGCCTAATTTTGAAGCAAATAGCCATCAATTTAGAAATCTTTGCACAATACCACAAAGAATGCAAATATTTCTTACTCTGTGGGGAATTTCTTTCCCCTATTTAAAAAGAAACTGAGCACTTTAAAGGTACACACACATGAAATTTTCCTATATCATTATTGTCTGGTACCTAGTTAGAAATCACTATTCTTGAAGGTCAGTACAGATGGACCCTCTCTTGTACAATCAGAGTTTTGGGCACTACCTCCTGCTATATGTTAACATATAATTTTAACATATATCATAAAGAAAGGGAGCAGTATTATAATAGGCTCCTTCTCAGGACTTGAAATACTATAGGAAAGGCTGGGGTGAGGTGGAGGTAAGAAGGCTTTGATGTGTATTAAGAGAATGCTATTTCCTCCTGGCAAAGCATGGCTATTTTTGTAGACTTACTTTTCATTCCTTAATTCTTTTTAAATCTGCTCCACTACATGAAGTTTTTAGTCAAAAGAATGGATCCCAAATTATATCTGTCATCTTGGGTAGAACATGCCTTTCTGCTAAAGAACAAAACATACAATTGCCCTCTCCCCTCAGAGTTAATCCAAATGGGCCTGCCAATCATTTGCAAGGATTAAGTGCCTCAGGAAGCTTTCCCTTCATAGAATCTGAGAAGGTAGTATAAATCCTACTTCAACATGAAGTTCTACACAGAGATTCTCTGCTTTGTCCATTCTCTCTCTAAAAATGTTTCCTTCCTAAAGTTCCTTCTGGCCACTTCTTACACTTACCCTTTATCACAGTATAACGGACTATCATCTACACTCGACCTTATGAGTGTTATCTCAGTTCATAAGACAGAGCCTAGAGGATGTCTTAGCTAGCTCCCAGCAATAATTATAAGCCCAGGGTATGTTAAATGAAGTTCATGTTAAGGGATGCTACATTTGTGTTTTGAAATGTATTTTAGGTTTTTAATCTTCGTAGGTAAAATATATAGCTTATGGCTATTAACATACAATGATCTTTGTAGAAAGCTAAACGGTTGTAAAGTTAAAGGCTTGTTGAAATCCTACCTACCTCACATTTTTCCTACAGGAATTGGGCAGAACAGTCATACTCAGCTTCAACTTCTGCATTTGATAAATGAAGACCAGTTGGAAGTGGTGGTGAACAACATTAACATTAGCATTTCAGCAGCAGAGGCAGGTAAATTTCTGAGTGCTTGACGTGATCCTGTTTTACATAGTGAATTCCAGAATATTGAGGCTATTCATAGAGAGATCCCATAGTTTTTTTTTTAAAGAAATAAAGCTAAAATAAGGACCATAATAGAGTTATTGTTCAGGGCCTAGCACATAATACTGATTCAAAAATAATGGCTGGAACTACTATTCTTGCTTCAAATGAAACTTTATTCTCCTACTCAGCCCTTGTTAGAGTTACTCAGTGATCACAATGAATGACTTACCAGTTGAAAGTTATCACAATCAAAATTGAATTTCTCCTTGTAGAGTTTTAATGTAAGAGTCCATTTCTTGATGATATCAAGTCAAGTTCTCAGATTAATATGGAGTCTGCACAGAACATTCTACAAAGCTGATCAACTGATCAGTATTTCAAAGGTTGTAGAGAGATTGTAAGGATGCTGGTCTAGAGTCAAACTCATTAGCACTTTCAATAAGCATTTATTGGACACTTTTGTGTTTGACCTACCTCCTGTGACCATTATATAAATCACTGGAGATGGATGTACAGGCCCCTAGCTTCTATTAACCCAAAGGTAAAAAATGTCATTAGATTGCATTTGAGTACTATAACTGAGATTTTCCCAATTTGCTATAAACTGCCTACTTGGTGTACATAATAAAATATGTGAAAAGTGTTTACATTTATGACTTTTTTTGTTCTGTTACTAGAAAAATTAGGGCAAACTAAATCTTAATTCATAGGCAATGATAACTTATATTTTCAGAATAAACTAACATACTTCTTAAAGACATATATAGCTTTACTGGGCTATTATACCAATTTATATAAGGAATTCAAACATCTGTGGAGTTGAGTATTTGTGTAATCAATTACCCACAGATACCCAAGAAGATAATCTATTATTATTCTATACATACCCACCCACAAAAATATTTAAGCAATAATAGTGTTTACATGATTGCAAATATTTTTAGTCCTTCAACATCAGGGAACAGTGGTATCTGCATTCAGTCTTGTGTTATATCAATGTAGTGTAGTATTTGGTAAAATCCAGTACACATAAGCAAAAGGTGGCAACCTAACCATTTTATTAGTGTAATGGAAATGTCTTTTATATTATTGACCACATGGAAGTTTTCACTACTCCAGGATCCCCGGGACCAGACTTGAGGAGTATTATGATAATATATCTTTAAAGTGAGTGGGGTAAGGGCATCTCAGCCAAAACAAGAAACTGAAAACCTGAAGGCAGGGGAGATGTACACAGCAGAAATTTCAGGGAAATTTCCCTTTTGAAAGTCATCCATCATTGGTTTGGGAGATTCAACCATGTGACTGTGTGCAAAGCAGTTGTGTAGGGCACTAGTCCTTGCCATGGAATTCAACAACTCATGTTGATATATAATGACAGGTCAGAAAAAACTCTTAATTTTCAATTATCTTTTCTCTGACTCAAATCTATGTGCATTGCAAAGGTTTCTCTGTTATTTTTGTTGGGAAAGATATTCAAATTTGTCTGCAGCATCCTTCCTTTATTTTGGATACAGGGTGTGGGAATCAGAGATGGAACATGCAGAGAAAGAGCCTAGTGAGGGTTTAAAAATTGTTCCTCAAAACATAATCTTGAGTGGAAATCATGTTTTTGACTGTCTCTCCCTAGCCCTCCCTGGAATTCTAACAAATTGTACAAATATTTAAAGTGTGCAGGCAATAGCATAGAACTCTGAATTAAACCTGACTATCTCCCACAGCTGGTTGCATTAATATCAGTATTATTCATTCTTGAAAGTAATTTAATTTCTATCAATGTGCTAAAGCAGCCCATGGAAGAGGACACACGAACATATGAATATCGATGTGTTTTCATATTCAAACAAGATTTATAATAGACCAGATGCTTGGACTATAATATGCCAGGAAAGGTAAACAAACAGTAAAAATACCAATGAAACAATGTAATCGGAAGGGTGTTTGGTTAGGTTCAAATCATGTTCTTTTGGTCACAGGCATAGCTGTTGAAAGAATCTTGACTGTTTCAACTTAGGAACTCCAAGCAATGAAAGAAATAGAGGCATCAAAAAAAACCAAAAAAACATAAAAAAGATCCATGCCAACTAAAGTTCAAAGAATCTGAAGAAAAAGCATTTCAAGGAAACTCAATTTTTATTTACATATCTCCAACTATCTTCAGCTGCCCGCAGCATCCAAATCCATCCATTGGGTTCCACAGTCTTCATAAGCTTTCCCTCTTTTATTGGCTTTTTTTCATTATGTCCCTATAGTCTGTGATCCAGTGACAGACTAGTGGGGCTTGATTTTGTTACCGTAGCCAGTTTTCCTACAGGAGACTTCATTATTCAATAATCATAGTTTTAGTTGCGCTCGGCTACCAGATTAAAATACAAGAGACTGATTCTTCTGATATGTGCTTGTTATTCCCTTAAATGAGTCCATCCAGGGCCAAAACAGCTCCTGCAGGAAAAGAATTCTTTCCTTATCAAGATGATGCTTCTTGTCACTGTGATGGCAACTAGGGTGGCATGTGACAGCAGCCACATATGAACATAGAATCCTTAGAAACTGAGTTTCAGTCACATATGAACATATAATTCTTATAAACTGAGTTTTGGCAATCTACTCGTATTCCAGCACTCTGAAATCCACAAATCAGAAATCCTTCTATTTTGTCTTAAATCTCCAATCAATTTTTGAAATTAAATAAACAGCTACTTGGTCAACAAACAAAGAGCAGACACCATCAGCAGAATATTTTTTGTGATTAATGTTCTGAACACATGACACTTGAACATACAAATATCAATGTGTTTTCATATCCAAACAAGAATTATAATAGACTAACTACTTGGTCTATAATATGCTAGGAGAAGCAAACTAACAAACAACAAAAATACCAATGAAACTTAATTTAATCAGTAGACTGTTTAGTTAGGTTGAAATCATATTATTTTTGTCATAGGCACAACTGCTGAAAGAATGCTTGATTGCTTCAATGTAGGATCCTGATTTGTAGTTCAAGCTGTGGCTTTATTCTTATACTGGGCTAGACTTAAATTCATAGTTCTCTTGTCTGATCCTCTCCAGGGTTGGCATTTTGAACATGAGCCACTAAATCCAGCATAGGACCTATGCATTACAGTGCTAAAACATGCAAAATAAAAGCCACTGCCTGTAAAATCAGGTGGCATTATTCCATTTTCTTCTTTCTATTCTTGTATTTGGCTACTCTTGACACTCACAAAAGTGTTGTCCCCAGTACTCTACAAAAACCAGAACAATTGCATCTGTCTGTTTCTACAGTGCTGAAGCAGAGACAGGGGGATCTCTCAGTGACTGGGAAGAAAATTTATATTAATAACCCCCAAGGTCAGTCTCAAAAGGAAAAGTGAGAATTAATGAAAATGTCACATGTTGACCTCTGGCCTTCATGTACATATGCACAAATATACGTGTTACACAACTCACAGAATAAATAAAAAAATATTTTGTGTGGAGAAAGCAGCTGGTGGAGTAGTTTCTTAGCTTGTGCAAAGCCCTGAATTTTACTCCCAGTACTGAAATAAACAAACAAATGCATACATGCATCCATCTATGCAATGCCATAGAGCTATAAAGTATGTGGTAAAATAAAATCATAGTATCCACAGTTTGCTATGAGTAGCTATGTGACCATGTGACTTAGGATTTATAAACATGAACATTGTTACCTTGGCACTTAACTCATGTTCTGAAACACATCAAACAATGTTACATACTGGTAACAGTTTCTACTTTAATTGAATAAACAATTACTACTGAATTTCAGAGCATTTTATATTATCTTCAGTTATGTTTAAATGAAAATTAAGTTGTACATCACGATAATCACTTTTCTCTTCTAAGTTGACTACCCAACTGACAGGACAGAACAGTATCTGCTTATGTTGAAGTTTAGATGACAAAATTCCCTCTTGTCAGCCAAGTTGTTTTATTAGTTTAATGGTTTCATACAGAAAAACCACAAGACTTTGGGGGGTAGAACCTAGCTTTCTGATATAATTTATTCTTATAGAATAAGAAAATAAACTTAAAGCTAATATGAAAGAAAATAACAATATTGAAAGCTCAGTGTTACTCAATTTTTAAAACTTCATGTTCAATATTCAGTTTGAAAATCGCATTTCAATAATTAGACTATCTTAAACAACTGCAGACATTCATGTATTTTAGTGTCATGATCATTATTACTAAGTCCTTATCCTCCTCCTAAGATAATTTTGTATTATAACCATCATGACAGCTATTAGAGGACAAACTATTATTATTGCCACTTAATGGTAGTGGGAGAAATGCTTTAAGCAGCTATGTACACACATCTATAGGATGATATATATTTACATATACATGCATATATTTACATATAGTTTTTCCAGAATCTAAGTCACATTTTAGAGGTAAAACAGATCTTCAAACAAATACATATTTAAATATATATTCACATATGCACATGTAGCAGATTTTTTTGTCTTTTGGTGGATAATATCTGTATAGAAATGTGTTTTTCTATATATTTCTTGAGTTTTATCAGAAATATTTTCCTTGTAGATTTTCAATTTTATCAGAAAATGTTTATAATTCCACTTTCAATCAACTTAGGAATATTTTTATGCCTACCATTTTATCTGTATAATTTTTCCATGGAATAGTCAATCTTAACGTGTTTTTCTATATATTTCTTCAATTTTATCAGAGATATTTTCCATGTATATTTACACAATGGAATACTACTCAGCAATTAAAAATCAATGAATTCATGAAATTCTTAGGTAAATGGGGAGCAGGGGGAGGGAAGAGGGCTTATGGGACTTTTGGGGAGGGGGGAACCGGGAAAGGGGAAATCATTTGGAATGTAAATAAAGAATATTGAAAAAAAGTCAAAACAAAACAACAACAACAACAAAGAAATGTATTTGATTGTGTAAAAAACCTCAACTGTGACACTTTAAAGTGTCATTATTTATGGCTACTCTAACTGTATAGAAGTTCATTGAGTTTGTATAGTATTTGAGCCTGGGGTTACCTTTAGTCAGAGGCTTTTTTTCACAACATTTTATAATAATGTTTAAACGGCAATTTTTGAAAGAAAATACAAGCAGACACCTGTTTATCATCAAACTCAGTTTCATGTGCTTTTTCCTGTATCCTGCTGGTGCTGATTTTGGGAGTAAGCATTACGCATAATTCTGAGTTTACATTGATATTTGCCTAAGGATCATTATGTCAGCTTAAAGCCTAGATTAGAAGTTGCTGTTATGAAATGAATTAAAGCAGAATAATAATAACTTACATCAGGAAAATAATTACTTTCACTAGCATTAACTATACTAATAAGGTTGCCTATGATGCTCAATTAAAAATAGTATTCCATTCATGAAAAGCAAGAAATGAAAATTATACCTATATTAATGTGGATCTCCGATGTTAAAGAGGAAAAGGGAAATGAGATCAAATACTAGAATAAAAAACATACTTTGGATACAGAAACGAAAAAGTTCAAGACTCTCAACCCAGCGCAACGCATGATTCTTCCTGCAATTTGTCATGATTGGATGCATTATAATTCTGTGTAATTAGTGTGTATTAATTATATATAATAATGGAATAGAGAATGATATTTTTGTAAATGATCAGTTTCTACTGAGTTGATTCAGTCAAAATTTTTATTCATATAGAACTTTTACATTTATATTTTTTGTGTGTTGGTGTGTAGTGTACATGGATGTGTGGTATATGCATGTGTATTATTGTGGGGGCACATGCATGGGTTTATGTTGGTGTGCCTATATCCTCATACATATTAAGATCAATGAATAAGATTTGTTATCTTCCTGCTATCTTCATTTATTTACTGGAGTAAAATCACATAACCAAAACAGTGCATTTCATTTTGTTTTAGGGACTCTAGTAGCCCGTTTGCCCCAGAGGACCCCTATATCTACTTCCCAAGAAAGTTCTGCAAATACTTGGATACCATCTCGCCCACCTGGCTTTTTATTATGTGTGCTGGGATCAGAAATCTGTTCAAAACATGCATGATAGGCATTTTATCCATTGAGTCTTTTCCATTGCTTTGAAACTTAATACTTCTAAAAGTGTCATTAAATAGTATAACTTTGTGAAACTTTAAGGCCCTCTAAAAGATAAGTAAATTTAACCTTTATTCTAAATTCAAGAAAATAAAAAATCCAGAGATGCTGATGTTCACCCAAGAATTATATCTGCTGGAATATGATTCTTTAATTCTCTGAAGGAAGTTGCAAAGTCACCATTTTTATAAGAAAAACCACAGGTAATCATGTTCAAAATACATATTTATAATGATATACAGATGAAATGCTCTTAAACCATTAACTTCAAAATTAGAAAACATTAGAAAGTCATTAGTGGGTTTTACAGTTGAATTTTTATGAAATTTCTTGTGGGAACCAAAATGAATATACTAGCTTTGGACCAGAATCATATTACTGGATATCAACTTAAATACCTTGGGCTATTTGAAATATCTAAAATAATAGTGCAGTTATTTGTCATGTGCATCATTCAAAGATATTGAATAATGTATCTACTATTTGCAACAATTATTTTTTTCATTAATTGGTTATTTCTTCACTTTACATTGCAATCTCAGCCTCCCCTCTCCTCCAGTACCCTCCTCACAAGGCCCTTCCCCCTCTCCTTCACCTCTGAGAAGGAGGAGGTTCCTCTGGGCACAAATCCGTGCTGGCACTGCAAGTCAGTGCAACACTAAGCACATCCTTTCCCACTGAGGCCAGCCAAGGCAGATAAGTTAGGGGAACACATTTCTCAGGCAGGCAAAAGAGTCAGGGTAAGTCCCCAATCCAGTGCTATAATTCTTGAAGCACTATGATGCATTGGGTGAATAAAAAACAAACAAAAAAACTTTCTATACTCTCCCTTTGAGTATTCCATTTTACTTTTGTAAACTGAAATTAAATGGTGAAATTTCAAGTTTAGACAATTATTTTGTACAATACTCTGGAGAGCAGGTGACACGTATGAAATGTATTAGTCATTTCTCTCTCTCTCTCTTTTTTTTTTTTTTTTTTTGGTTTTTCGAGACAGGGTTTCTGGAACTCACTCTGCAGACCAGGCTGGCCTCGAACTCAGAAATCTGCCTGCCTCTGCCTCCAAAGTGGTGGGATTAAAGGTGTGCACCACCATTGCCCGGCCCTCATTCTTGTAGAAAATAGTCCCACTACACACAGAAGTTATGGTATAGTCTACTACTTGTAGTCTATCTACTCAAAGAGATTATTATCTAAACCTTACATATAAATTTCAGAGAGAACATATTTAAGTATTTGTACATAGAATAGGTAGAACAAGGTTACAATATGGAGGATGAGAGGCACAGCAGCTGGGCTCTGTATTCCCAGCTACTTGGAAGTCTGATGGAGGAGAGTGAGTTTCTGCAAAGAAGTTCCTGCCAATCTGAACAACTTCATAAAATGCCTCCTTTACAAATAATTTAATGTTCAAAGTATAATTTAGTGTTAAAATGCTTGTATAGCAAATGCAAAGTCCTAAATTAAACCTCCACTAATAGAAAAATATATGTTGTGGATATATAACTGTAAATACCATGCATGAAGGATATGGGACTGGCACGTTCTCTGGCTGAGTTGTTGAGTGTGTGGCAGGAACTTAGACATCACTACTATGTATTTTAAAATAACTAACTTTGTTAGCTTTACCTTAAAATTCCTCTTTAAGATATAATTACTTTTAGTTTACTATAACTACTATTCATTATAAAAAAAATTTAAACTTTGGACAGTTATAACAAATTTCCACTTAAAACACACACTATGCAGTTTTGCCAAATGGTTCCTTTTCATCTTTATCCTATAACCTTTTTCCATTTAAAAAATTAAATATTTTTGTTGATGATCAAAGTGAAGACAAAAACACTCAGGGATTCTGACTCAGCAACATCACCGTCTCTACTACCTCATCCTGTCCCTTTGCTTTGTCTTCAGGAGAAAGGGAGACCCATGTGTTAAGGCCACTGATGGTCTACACGGGCAGTGGCGTACATACTGGTTTCCCAAACTGCCTTCAAAAAGAACCTTATGAAAGACCTGCCTGTGTCTCTGTTCGAGAGATACTACACTCAGGAAATTGTACCTTGTAGTTTTCTGACTTTGCTTCATTACTTATCACAAATTTTCAGGTATGAAGATAGTTAACCAAGACTATTTCTTTCTGGAATATGAGTGAAAACTATACAGTATTAGAATCTATGTTTTCAACCTTTGTAATACCCTTCTTGAGATATGTAATTGCTTCTCCTAACTCTCTATTGTGAGGTCTCGCCAAGATCCTTTATTTTGCATTTCTTTAACTGGTTTTCCTGGTAACATATGGATTTCAACTCATCCTATTTTTATGAGGTAGCCATTGTATATTGCATTCTCTGTGAAGCTGTTTGATTGTTTGCTTTAGTTTCAGAGGTTAGGATTCTCATTCTGTAATCCGGTTTATTCTGAACTCTTCATCTCCCTACTTTAGCTTCCCAGGCATCTAGGATAATATATTTTCTACACCTGACTATGTGACCATTATTGACTGAACCGTTGTTATTATATACAGTTTAACTACAGTGATACTAATTGGAGTTGGTTAGGCTTAAAAAGTAATTTTATTGCTACTGGGATGGTGTCACAGGGGATAAAACACTTGCTGCATAAGTGAGGGGACTAGTTTACATCCTTGGCATCCACATATCAAAGAAGCCCACTAGGCTTGGTAAGTCACCTGTTATCTCAGGAGAGCCAAGGCAGCTCTAATGTGAACAGTCTAGATAGATCAACTCCACAGAACCAAGGAGGTAAAGAGACCCTGCCTCAAAATATAAGGTGGGCAGTGACCCAGAAGATAAACAATATTAATCTCTGACCTCTATATACATGTGTCTATGCACCCCCATATATGATATGAACACAGAGAGGGGAGAGAGAGTTATAATTTTATTATGGTAGAGGATTACATAGCATCTTAGTAACATTAAGAGGCACAAAACTTCAAAAATTAAAAGAACATCTTTATGTGGAGATGGTATCATATTCCTTTGGGCATTCTGAATTATAATGTAATATGTGCAGTTCATATTATACAATGGGGAGAATCAATTAATGTATTATTGAAGGAAAAGGAATATTCATATGTCACAGATAGTTTTCAGTTTCATTCATGTTCTGATATTCTCAATATGGGCAGGGCCAAAGTAGTCATGCCATAAATTGCCTTCCTTTTCAGATTAGTTCAATTTAAAAATATTTGTAGACTTTTTGCATACCATTTCTTATAGTGTATGTGTTAAAAGCCTCTCTTCATGACTGTTTTTCAGTATATTCTAATTCTTGCCTTTGACATATCAGATTGCTCATTCTAAGGTTAACCTTCAATTTGAATTTTATTTGCCACTAAAAAATATAAGAACCAACACGGAAAATAAACTTGAAAGCCCAAATGTTATGAATTGAGTCTTAAAAGTCACCCCAAAGACATCTGAACTGTTGTCATGAAAGTGGGATAATACTTTTCAACCACATTCATCTTTTCAGAGGAAGAAGAAAAAAAGAAAAAAAAAGATACCAGCTTCCTGGGATGCAGCCTCGGAGAGCTAGCAGCACATCAGGCCTTTTAAAGAAATTACTAGCATGCTGTGTTTGGTTTACTGTCTCCCACCTTGCATTTTACAAACTGTATCAAAGCACGGAGTGTAACAGCTCCAATTGCTTTCACAGCAGCTGCACCATGTGAGAAAAATTGACAGATTAACTAGAAGAAAGCCTCCAAACTACTGTAAACTACATCTGTCCATTAGAAGAGAAGCGAGGGCCAAAGAATACACATAAAGGAATGCCTTGATGACCCACTGCACTGTGAGCTAGAGGGTATGATAATCTTCAGAACTGTGTGTGCAGGGCACAAGTGCAATCCAAGAGCAACCACCTGACCTCTGCCATTCAGTTTAAGACTAAATCTGTTAAGGATTAAAAAAATCTGAGGTTGAAAAGTAGCTATTGATTTTCCTGTGTATTTTGGTTAGAGTTGTGATGAATTATCTGCCTTCTAGTTTCTAAAAAAAAAAATCCACTATTTGAAACAGATCTGGCCTGTATATAAGGTAATGAGATTGAGCTAACGCAACTCCAACCATATCATAAACAGACGTCACCGTTGACTGAATTTAGATTTGCAAACCTGCCTTCATCACAAAATTGTGTCAGAGCTAGATTCAAGAGGCAACTTGCAGTCACAGGAAAACTTGCAATATTCTTTGGAAATATTTATTACAGGCACCATGTAAAGACACTGAGGAAGTATTACTGATATCAGGAACCCCATTTCAGAGAGATCTGAGAATCTGTAATTACCACCCAAGTACGGAGGCACTAGGACAATGCAATAATGGCTCTATGTTGGATGAAAGGAAGCCAGAAGAGAAAAAAGGTGTGAAAACAAAGAGGGAACTGGGACAGCGATCTTGTGTAATCTGTTTAGAGTATTAGTAGTTTAAGACCTTCCCTGTCCTAGAGAGTGAGTTCAAGTACAGGACGGGTATTTTAGTGTGACTGACACTATCATAAAGTAAAGCTAAAAGTAGGTTGGGGATTTTGATCATGACCAAGGCTCTTGGGAAGGAGGCAGCTGTAATAAGCACATTGCAGGGCAAATGTAATATGGTAGCACAAAATAATTATGTATGAAATGAGTATAAACAGTATGATGACAGACTATATATAGCTTTTGTCTCTATTTTCATGAGTCTCTTAGGAAAAGGGCTGTTGGGCTATTTGTTAATAAACTTATTTTTAATCGACATAATCAAACTATTTAAATTGTCAGATGCCTATAATTTTAGACTCCATCCCCTACACCCTAAATCTAATTGGAGCTTCCAAAATTTTATAAGATAAATATAGGGTATATACCACAAATATGGCTAGATAAAGCATGTCTTAAAAATCACACCTTGCTGTCTAACAGATCAACAAATATAAATATCTTTCAGAATAAAAGGTCTCTATAATCTGAAGTTTTAACGTATTCTTATTATCAGTTCACTGTGTGTTCTTTTATCATTTTCAGATTATTAAGCAACTTGGATCTTTTTTTTCAATCAGTATGAGACGATGATGGGAAAAAGGAAGTGACATGCATGTTAAAATGATAACTCACATCTTCAAAAGCGAATACAAAATGAATTGAGACATTTAGGAAGATAGACCTCCTATCATTAAACTTCCACAATGATGATAAAAAGAATGCCATTGTGTCAAAAACTTGAGAAGAGTCCCTTTCTGTAAACTTTTGACAAAACGATATTTGGGGGTTAATTTAAAAATTCTCTGAAAATTTAATCCCATTCAACATTTATTACCTGTTAAGCAAGGAGCTATGCCTTTAAATACATTGAAGATATGCCATAATTTTCAAATAAACTTTATTATATTTTGACACAGACATTAACATTAAGCCACAGTTTGCAGAGGAGTTCTCCAATAATCACACAAATTCAATGGTTTGGTCACATTAATAACTGAGAATTTCAGAACTTGAACACAAACTTAATTCTAGATCCACAAGTGATTCTAATATATACCAAAGGAAATGGTTTATAATGAGCCTGTTCGGGGAGTCTACACATATACTTTATTTTCATAATTTGGTAATTATATAAAATTATTATTAAAATCTTATATATTTATAGGCGAAAATTTGAACTAGGGAAAATAAAATTTAGTTTTGGTGGCACATGAACATAATTTTGCCTTGAGGAGATATGCGCAGTAAAATTAGGATTCCAGATCGTTTTCAGCCATATAGTAAAATAGTTCAGTGGTAAGTAAAGTCAGAAAGTAAGATCCTGAATAAATAGAGAAGTTTCTGGAGAGAAATACAGTACAAAAAGGAAAACTAAAGTCATAGTCATTCAACACACATTTAACCTACATATGCTTAATTTGCTTGCCAAGTCCTTGTCTCCCCTTAAATAGCAGTACCTTAATTTTGCATGTAGGGAATTACTTAATTTATTTTGCTCATGTATTGATAGGACTCGAAAGTCTTGTTTTTATTATTTTATTTATTTATTTTTAATTTTCTTCCTTTTATGAAACACAGATTATTTTTCATACAGTATAATCTGAATATAGGTCCCCTCCCTCTTTTACTTTTAGTTGTAGCAGCATGCACAATGGGAAAAGATTATTACCAGTTTCACATCCACTTGAGGTATAATGCCCAAAATATATACAGAGAACTCAAAAAACTTGATATCAAAATTCCAAATACACAAATTAAATATTAGATATAAATCTAAACTGAGTATTATCAATAGAGAAAACTCAGTGTCTGAGAAATAAAGAAATGTTTAATATCCTTAGCCACTAGGAAAGCATAAATCAAAACTAATTTGAGATTACATCCTATACATCAGAATGCCTAAGATCAATAACACAAATGACAGCTCATGATGTAGAGGATGCAGACAAAGGGAAACATGCTTTCCTTACTGGTTGGAGGGTAAACATATACATCTCTTCGGAAAATCAGTATGGCAGTTCCTCAAAAGGATGGAAATTGGTCTGCCTCAAGACCCAGTGATACAACTCTTGGGCATATACCCAAAGGATACTTCATTCTACCACAGAGAGATTTGCTCAACCATGTTCATTGCTGCTGTTATCATAATTATTACTTATATATCATAGCCGAACTGGAAACAACATGAATGTTCCTCGACAGAAGAATGTATAATGAAATTGTGGTGCACAATGGAGTATTAGTAAGCTCTTAAAATTTTACACTATGAAATTTGCAGAAAAATGGATAGAAAAATAATCCTGAGTGAGATAATCCAGATGCAGAAAGATAAATATTGTATGGATCATATATCTTACTTTACTCTATTCAAAAGGCAAAATTTACTTTAAAAAGGTAAAGTGGCCACCTTTTTTACTAGTATTTATTTCAAGTTATTCTAGGCAAAATAATATAGTAGTAGTAGTAGTAGTAATAGTAGTAGTAGTAGCAGCAACAGCAGTAGTAGTAACAGGAACAGATTTATCTCTAGATTTTAAATTCCTGAGACACTGCTCAGATCTTACCTGTTTCCCTGGCCTTGGTTGCACTTTCAATTCCATAAACTGTTAACTACCTTTCAAATAGAGATTACTTTGCTTTCTCTGTATTTCTTCTTAAAATATATCAAGGTGGACTAGACCATATTTTTGTGTCTAAGGCTGTGAGAACATAATCTAAATTATTTTACATAGCATGAGAATACATTATTTGACAAAATCTCAAACAGTAGTCATTTTTTATTATATTTGTGAATTTGATACTTGAAAATGATCTTTTAAATATATAAATTTTTGATAAATAATGAGGTTATTATTAACTATGTTCCTTTTTCATTTACATTGCCCACATTTGAATTTGATATTGGCCTATCAGCTCAGTATATTTATATCCAACTCAACAGTTTTCCATCACTTTGCTGGTCTTGAGCACTCTATTGCTGCTGCTGCTAATCTTCAAGTGCTTATCTTCCTGCCTCTACCTCCTAGTTACAAGGATGACAGGCATGAGCCGCATCATCTGGTTTATGCAGTGTTGGGAACAGAATTCAAGGATTTCAGGATTCTAGACAAGCATTCTATCAACTGATCTACAGATATATGTGCCACATCATACTATGCAATATTTGTTCATCATTTTCTTATTCTTGTAACGCTAAATGTTGAAACCTTTGAAGCTAAACAATACTTCATTTGATAATGAACTGTATATAAAATTTAAAGCTATGAACTTTTCTGATTATACAATTTTTTTGATCCTAGGTTGTGCACTTTGTCATGGGGTTATTTACTCATTCATACATTTCAATTTTTAGGGTGTGTGTGTGTGTGATTACATGTGTGTATACAAGACACACCTGTATGCCGTGGTCTACTTGATGATGTCAGAGAAATAATTTTGGGAGTGGACTTTTGTCTTATATCATGGATTCCTAGAATAGAATTTATATTGTCAACCTTTCACAACAAGCGCCTCTATCCAATCAGTCATGTCTCTGGTTGTGAAGCTTGAATATGCATGGCCCAGGTAATGTCACTATTAGGAGGTCTAGCCTTGTTAGATAGATTAAGTATGGCCTTGTTGAGGTAGGTGTGCTTGTGGGTGTGAGCTTTAATACCTTCATCCTAGGTGCCTGGAGGTCAGTCTTCTCCTAGCAGAATTTAGACGAAGATATAGAGCTCTCAGCTCCTCCAGTTCCATGCCTGCCTGGATGCTGCCATGTTTCCTGCCTTGATGATACTGGACTGAACCTCTGAACCTGTTATCCAGCCACATTTAAATGCTGCCTTTAATTTCTTTCTTCAGAGACTTGAAGTTCTTGTCATACAGATCTTTCACTTGTTTGGTTAGAGTCACACCAAGATACTTTATATTGTTTGTGGCTATCGTGAAGGGTATCATTTCTCTTATTTCTTTCTCAGCCTGCTTATCCTTTGAGTATAGGAAAGCTTCTGACTTGCTTGAGTTGATTTTATATCCGGCCACTTTGCTGAAGTTGTTTATCAGCTGTAGGAGTTCTCTGGTGGTGTTCTTTGGGTCGCTTAAGTATACTATCATATCATCTGCAAATATGATAGTTTGACTTTTTCCTTTCCAATTTGTATCCCTTTGACCTCCTTTTGTTGTCTAATTGCTCTAGCTAGAACTTCAAGTACTATGTTGAAAAGATATGGAGAGAGAGGGCAGCCTTGTCTAGTCCCTGATTTCAGTGGGATTGCTTCAAGTTTCTCTCCATTTAGTTTGATGTTGGCTACCGGTTTGCTGTAAACTGCTTTTACTATGTTTAGATATGGGCCTCGAATTCCTGATCTTTCCAAGTCTTTTAGCATGAAAGGATGCTGAATTTTGTGAAATGCTTTCTCAGCATCTAATGAGATGACCATGTGGTTTTTTTCTTTGAGATTGTTTATGTAGTGGATTACATTGATGGACTTCCTTATATAGAACCATCCAGGCATCCCTGGGATGAAGCCTACTTAATCGTGGTGAATGATGGTTTTGGTGTGTTCTTGGATTCGGTTGGCAAGAATTTTATTATTTTTGCATCGATATTCATAAGAGAGATTGGCCTGAGGTTCTCTTTCTTTGTCGGATCTTTGTGTGATTTTGGTATCAGCGTAATTGTGGCTTCATAGAACGAGTTGGGTAGTGTTCCTTCTGTTTCTATTTTGTGGAATAGTTTGAAGAATATTGGTGTTAGGTCTTCTTTGAAGGTCTGATAGAATTCTGCACTAAAACCATCTGGACCTGTGCTTTTTTTGGTTGGAAGACTTCCAATGACCACTTCTATTTCTTCAGGGGTTATAGGATGGTTTAGATGGTCTATTTGATCCTGATTTAATTTTGGTATTTGGTATCTGTCTAGGAAATTGTCCATTTCCTTGAGATTTTCTAGTTGTGTTGAATACAGGCTTTTGTAGTAGGATCTGATGATTTTTTGAATTTCCTCAGTTTCTGTTGTTATCTCTTCCTTTTTGTTTCTGATTTTGTTAATTTGAATACTGCCTCTGTGCCCTCTGGCTAGTCTGGCTAAGGGCTTATCTATCTTGTTGATTTTCTCAAAGAACCAACTCCTAATTTTGTTGATTCTTTGTATGGTTTTATTTGTTTCTACTTGATTGATTTCAGCCCTGAGTTTGATGATTTCCTGCCTTCTACTCCTCTTGGGTGCATTTGCTTCTTTCTGTTCCAGGGCTTTCAGGTGTGCCATTAAGCTGCTAGTGTATGCTCTCTCCTGTTTCTTTTTGGAGGCACTCAGGGCTAAGACTGGATGTAGGGGAATGCCAGGACAGAGAAGCGAGAGGGGGTTGAATGGGGAACAGAGGGAGTGAAGGAGGCTTATGGGACATTCCGGGAGGGAGGAAATGGGATAGGGGAAATCATTTGGAATGTAAATAAAAAAACTTAGAAAAAAAAATGCTGCCTTTGTAAGAGGTGCCTTTGTCATGATGTCTGTTAACAACAGTAAAATCCTAAGATACTGGTCTTATATTTTATATTCAATTTCTTAACATTATACACACATCTCTAGTTTCAAATATTCACTCTCAACACATCAATAGCTTTCACTTATTCCTGAAAATAATGCCTGTGCCATGCATGTGAACATGAAAACACATACAACCTTCAAAATACAAGTAATTTGAAAATATCTGCTTTAAGTCAATTCAGTCAGAATATAGAAGTTTATAATTTTGAAAAAATCATATTTAATAATTTTTAACTTTTTAAAAAATTTTCTCTTTGTACTTAGAAATTGTTTCATATTATAACAATCAATGGACACTGAGAATTTGAAATGAAAGGGCCTTTGTGCCACTACAGATGTCACATGGGAAATCATAAATATCTCAATACATACATTTTAAGATAATGTCAGGATAGATTTCCTCCTGGATCAAAACAATGAGAATTTTCCATATGTCATTGTACTAAACTATCCTAAACTATGCAGATTTGAAGAACTTAAATCAGGTAGTCAGATTATATGATGAACAAATCGTAGCATCAAAATAAGCATTAATATCATTTCTTTTGTATTCATGTTCTAAGTCCAATGCCACTTGGCAGTGTGTGCCCATCCTGATTATTTAGAGAGATGAAAATGGTTTATGTAAGTGATTGCTTTTGGAATCTTCACTGAAGTTGGAAGCAAATTTCACAACTAAACAACTGGGCTTAGCTCTTCTTCCAGCTGTGTCATGGCACTCTTACGTGCAGTTCACTGGTCACAGAACTCTGTTTCACCTCAGGGAAAGCACAAAACTTCACTCTTAGTTATTTTCCCATAGCCATATCCAAAATACGAACAAATACAACTTAAAGGAGGAGTAGTATATACTGACTGAGTTGCAGGTTGAAGCCCAACATGAAAGGCACTTAGAGTATTTGATAGTTGTCTTTCACATGTAAGTGAAGAGAGCATAGAGAGTTTGGTCAAAAGCAAGGAGGGCTATCACACTCGCAGGCATTCCTCCCTTCAATCTCCTACATCAGCTATGCCTACTGACTGAAAGTTTATTTACTCTTTCTGAACAGCACTGCCAGCTAGAGATCAAGTGTTCAAATGTATAAGCCTGAGATGGACACTTCTCATTCAAAGAGAAGACAACTAGAATAATTACATTTTTAATTACTCAAGGAAATACAAAATTTATCATTTTATTCTACTGTTAAACTAAAATGGGTATGTGATCATTAATCTGCTTATCCTTTGTTTCCATTCATTCAATCAATAAATATTTATTAACTCTTCAACACATATGTCAAACACACAGTCTTAATTAAGAATTTCCAGACATTGTAAATCTGGAAAATAAGGACTGCCCTATAAGTCTGTTCATCTTTAAGTAAAGGGCAAAGACTTTTGAGAAGAAAATGTAATTGCTTGGAAAACATTTCAATGCCACTACTTTTCACATATGCCATTTTCCAAATAATTATCTAATCAAACAATCTCCAAAGTGTTGTAAATGTGTATAAGCCTTTTTTGACATAACAAGCTAGCTGTGTGGACAGTAGATTAAGTGCACACTACTGGAGACTCTTAGCAGATAAGAGCAGGGAAGAAAACCTATTGAAATGCTGCCCCTGCTGAGTGACCGAAAGGAACATTGCATCAGTCATTAGTTCTCACAGGTGCACAGCTGAACTTCCTGTCTCCACTGCTTCATGTAACACTCTGTGTTCTGCTTTTCTTCCGATGATTAAAAGTAGATTGGCAGAGCCATTAAAAGCTACAAGAGAAAGGAAACTCAGTGAACCAAGGTTTGGGGAGAGGTATCTTAGCTGCTTTGTGTCAATCACGTTTCCAACTGACATATTTCCTCTATGGTTTCAAGAAAATAATGCAGGAAGTTAAAATAAATATAAAATTAAAATACAAAATACTAGCAGACAGTTGATGAAAATACAGAGGCAAGCATATATCAAGTAGATGAAGAAAAAAAATCTATCCACCATCCATCCCATCTAGAATGCATTGTTTTCTGTAGACACAGTGATTCATTTCTGCTGCTACAGCTTTGGCAGGACCAGCTGAATCAGGCATAGGGAAACAAAAAGTCTTCAATTAGAAAAGCATTGTATTTTCCCTGATCCAGTAAGACATTAGTGTTATTCTAATGAGGAAAAGAGATGCATTTTCCCTCATTTGCTTGTGTTTCTGATAATTTCATTCCAGGCTATGTTCCTAAGATGCTATTTTTCATTATTCAAAAGGATACAAAAAGGTGTGAAAATAAGAGGATACAGTTGAGGGAAACTTTTGTTTGTAAATCAAATGTGAACCCTTCAAAAAGCATCACTTGTGCTTTGAAAGGCAAAGTGTCTATCATTGGACTGCTTATGAGTTTGGTGTATTCCTAAACTTGCTATAGGACACATTTCAGTATTCAATTGTGATTAATCTATTTCTTCAGAATAACGAATAGCAAGAGGGTATAAAAGAGGAGAGTGTCTAAGGTAGCAGAAGGTTAAAAGGCTTTCTCATACAGAGATATTTATGGTAAATTTAGTGAACATAGAAAATGGCACATAAATTCTCATAGGTGCTTAACATGCCTCTGTAAACCAGAGTCCATTTTTACAAGGGGACAAGCAATAATATATGTCATGTTAAATACCAACTATAGCGGATGGCATTAGATAGAAAAATAAGGCTGTTAAGATGGAGCTCAACATGTTTGGTTGAAAAGTGGAAATGGTGACCCCTACACCATAAATATCTCTCCAGGGGCTCTGTAAATCACCGAGGACATTACTTTTAGGGACAGTGAATGGCAGACATTCTACATTATGACAAAGCCTTTGTACTTTAAACGTGTTGGACTGAGTGAGAAATTTTTCTCGTATACATCGTAGTGTTCCATATCATCACTCATAGTGAAGAAAGTGTTAAGCTGTAAAGTGGGAGTTTAGAGTTCTCAAAGCTAACATCACTTTTTAGAGGAGGGAATAAACAGAAATTTGAGAGCAAGAACCTTAAAAGGCACACAGGAAAGGAGAGACAAGCCATGTCACCTGATACTATTGTAATCTTCCCTCTACTTGATGTTTCTATTGTGAAAGCATACTCTCTTACACATTTAGTTTCAACCTTTCTAACATTTGGAGTTTCTTATTGGAGGCTGATGAAATTTGCATGTATTTTACCTGATAACTGAATTAACCATGGTCTAAAGAGAGACAGTAATGTAAGACATTTCATGAGAAAGAATTCAATATCAGTGTGCTTTAACTTTATTTCTACACTGTTTCCCAGACATATACGATTTATGTGTGAAGAAAACAGGCTAACAAAACAGATTCTAGACTTCAGGTGGTTCTAAGAACTGACATATTTGGAAATCAACAGTAAATATGTGTTTTTTGGTTTTGTTTTGTTTAACTCTTATTGACCATTAAAAAGAGATTAGTCTGTAACAGTATTTAAGAAACCCTATTGGTTTGAATCACGTCTCTAAAATTCATGAAAAATTTGACTCCAGTAGATCCAATATTGAGAGGTAGGATTTTAAACAGATGGTAAGTTCACAATGAGTCTACGCTTTTGAAGGATTAATTTTATTATCATTAAAGCCTATTAGCAATGGAAGTGAGCTTGGATCCCTTGGCATTCTCTTTTTCTGTACCTACTCTGGCAAACTCCTCTCACTGTATTGTTATAGTAGCCATGATCAGGTCTCTGTTGTAGGTTCTTAAAGAAAAGTCATTTATTTCTAGTCAAAGGAATGAAATCTACCTCAGCCCTTGTATGTACTCCTAATATCCCAACCTAAAAAGAAACAAACTTCACCCAATTAGACCTGTAAATCATCTGATGGGTGCTGCTCAGAGTCTAAGTCTGATTTCTCTAGTACTTTTGCTATGTGCTTGGTCATAGATCTCTAAGCCTAACTCAAAAAGGCAAGTTTTCTTCTTTCTCTCTTCATTTCCTTTTTCTAGGTAGGTGATGAGATTGACAGCCTGCCTTCCCTGTAGCTTTTGTTTTAAACTCTAATGAAATTGGCCTTGAGCTTCCTTCCTTTTGAATCCATTCTGAAACAGTTTTTATCAACAAAACTAAGAAGCTAAAGCTGGAATGCCAACTTCTCTGGTAACCTGTGGTGCCTGCAAAGGGCAAAAACAACAGCAATGTACATCCTCTAACATGGTGTACTGCATAAAGAGGGTCATAACTCGATACCGTCCTTCCACTCTGGATTTCTCAAGGTTTGAAACTGGAATAAATTAATTTCATCACAAATAGACCATCATGTATTATTCTGTGGGAGTAGAAGACAAATGGAAACAAAATATTAAAATGAAGGAGATTAAAAATTAATTAAACAGTTTGTTCATTCTGACATATTCCAAGACCACATACATTAGAATGCCCCAATAAAAAAGGTAACAGTTACCTAATACTGGTAGGATATACTGTCACTTCCTTGCTAGGGAACATCGATAATTTCAAGAATGTCAAGAATGTCAATAAGAATGGAAAGATGAGGAGATAAGAATGGATCGATTTGCATTCTTCTGCATGCTAGCCTCCAGTTGAGCCAGCACCATTTGTTGAAAAGGCTATCTTTTTCACTGGATGGTTTTATCTCCTTTGTCAAAGATCAAGTGGCCATAGGTCTGTGGCTTCATTTCTGGGTTTTCAATTCTATTACATTGATCTACCTGTCTGTCACTGTACTAATACCATACAGTTTTTAACACTGTTGCTCTGTAGTACTGCTTGAGGTCTGGGATATGGATTCCCCCAGAAGTTCTTTTACTGTTGAGAATAGTTTTTGTTCTCCTGAGTTTTGTGTTATTCCAGATGAATTTGAGAATTGCTCTTTCTAACTCTATGAAGAATTGAGTTGGGATTTTGATGGGGATTGCATTGAATCTGTAGATTGCTTTTGGCAAGATGACCATTTTTACTCTATTAACTCTGCCAATCCATGAGCATGGGAGATCGTTCCATCTTCTGAGGTCTTCTTTGATTTCTTTCTTCAGAGACTTGAAGTTCTTGTCCTACAGATATTTCACTTGTTTGGTTAGAGTCACACCAAGATACTTTATATTTTTTGTGGTATTGTGAAGGGTGTCATTTCTCCAAATTCTTTCTCAGTCTGTTTATCCTTTGAGTATAGGAAGGCTACTGATTTGCTTGAGATAATTTTATATCCAGCCACTTTGCTGAAGTTGTTTATCAGCTGTAGGAATTCTCTGATTTTAGTGGACCCCCATGCCCCCAAAACAAACAAACAAATGAAAAAAAAAACAAAAAGCAAAAGAATGGAAAGATGAGTTGAATCACAAACCAAAGAGAGATAATTAATACGGAAAAAAATGGCAATATGTCTAACATGAAACTATTAGCAGTATTTTGATCAAACAAAGTTTTATCACTGTATTAAAACATGAATTAAAGGTATTTGTAACATGAATTAAACTGATACATGATTGATGTACATGTTATTTACAGGGAAACATGTTAGATCTAAAAGCATAAATAAGCTAAAAATAGAAGGATGGAAAGGTATATTTTCTAAAAGAAATGGATAAGCAAGCAAAAGAAAGTTGGCCTACTAGTATTTATATTAAGCTCAAATACTTTAAGGCAGAATATTACTAGAGATGAACAAAGTTGTTTTATAATGATAAAAGGTCAGTCTACCAGAATATAATAGACTGATTATAGACATATACACAAATAAAAATTAAGGTTTGTATACTTAAAGAACTGGAAGAATATACAGTAGTAATAGTTGTAATCTTGATTTTAATATTTTAATAATAGTAAGATTTGTTGCATCCATCAGGATTAAAAGAACTTACTAGACTCTCTGTATATACTGTAGAACATCCAAGGCAGAAGACATTGCAAACCCTAATGTACACTTTTCTTAAATGCATATGTAAATATTACTTCAATTATTTTGTCAAACATATTATGAAAGAAATTATGCAAAAGGCTTTTTAAATGAGATGATAAGACAAGCTTTGGTTATTTGAAATGTACTTAAATTATGACAATTCTGTTCTCTTATCATTAAATTAGAGATTAAAGCTGCAAGCAAATTTGGAGTATTTGCAAATTCATAGTAGGTAAAGGAGTTCCCATAATTCCAGAAGGTTAAAGAAGGGATTGGAGTATTTTGAGATAAACGAATAAGTGAGACAATACGCTGAAAACTAAAATACAATTAAATTAGTATTTGGAGGGTAATGTCTTGCTGTGAATAAAAATTCTAGTCAATATCCCATGCTTGTGCACTGAAGCTCTAGAAGACTTAAGAAAGTTCAAACAGAAATGGCTAAAAAGTCCTTATCCATAAAAGTAATCTTACTGCTAACTTCTGTGGTTTAGTTATGTCTTAATGACAACCAAGCTGACGTCCAAGCCTAACCTGACCTCCAAGAACTTACATGTGTACAACAAACCGATGCTGTTCCAGGCCATAATAGGAGAAGCTTCTCTTTGCAGTGCATGGCAATGAGTTAAGACAGAAATTCATGGCTTCTCAGGGTACTGAGAACAAATGGAGGTTGGGCACTGATGCCTATTTGGTGCATTTATAACACCACCTCTAAGGTTATGTGATCATTGCAGATGACAGTATAGAAAGGAAATAAGGGTACATAGGATAGGGAGAAAGGTTACTTGGGGTTTTTGAACCAAAGAAGTTGTGAAATAACTTTAATTGGCTCCTGTATAGGATCAGCTATTTTTCAATTGCCAGATCACTTCTTCTTTTTAACAGAGTGCATTCTCTAATGTAGTCTAAAGATACTTCTTGCTATGCTGCTTAGCTTACTATCTAGATTAAAGCAGTATTTTTTCCACTTGTAGCTGAAAAATTTGTGCTTATTCAACCCCACTAATACACTGATTTTTCATGTGTAACACCCTGGAAATAATGGATGAGTATGAGTGTACAATGCATGCAAACACACAGAGACAACTGGTGAAATGCTGTTATATATTCTAACTAGCACAGTGAGAAGTCATTTTCTATCATTCTCATGAGTCTCTTTAGATCTCCTAAATATCAGCTACTTCCTAGTATTTTTATGAATGAAAAAATGGACTGATTGTCCCCATTAGCAAATATCTGTTTTCATAGTGTATTCTATATTATCAAAAGATACAGTCTTGCCAGGTCATTAAGAAAACCAAGAAGCCTATGTTTACCTAGAGTGTTCTGCAAACATGCTAGGCATATGAAGCATTATGCATTACTCAATGGGTCACATCACATAATGTGTTAAAGCCAATACTTAGCCTTTATCATTTTTCTTATTATCAAAGCCAACAATGTGTCATCTAAATTACATTGTGAACTCAAGCGAGAAGATGTTAAATGTCTTGCTCATATGGATAGGACATCCTTTCCCTCCCTTTGAACTATATTTAATTTTAATCAATGTCAGAGACCATGCAAAACTGAAAAAAAACCCAGTAATATAATCTGTCTTTGGCATGTTTCAATGAGTATAAATTATTATAATAAATAGATTAATTATACAACTAGTATTTTATAATATATTTATAATGTATAATAAATTTCCTTAATTGTACTAGTGTACCTTAATAGCATAAATTTGAGTATTTCAACTAAGATATATTACTATTACATAAGACATTCATTAGGGGATTAAATGTGAATCATTAATAAATAGGCATACAAATTTTGATTTTCAAAGATAAAGTTTCAAAAATTGTTAGAGAAAATTTCTAATTTATTCTACTTTTCTCACTGCAATGTAAGGAATATATCATTTTACTGAAGATGTCTTTTGATACTATCATAAGGAGACACTTGGACTGAGTATCACTATGCATCATGTCTACTCTACAGTATAGATTATCTATAATTATCAAAAGTCAGATAGTGCCCACCCAAAGCTTCCATGGTTGAGTACCTTGTGCAGAAGAAAGATACACCAAGATACTAAAGGATCACACATCATGAACATGTATTAATAAATATTAATTAATAACTCTTAAGGACAGACAAGCTTATAAATATGCATCTAGAATATCAAAGGGTATTCTCCCTTTGGGGACAAACTGACCACCATCTCCCAGCTACAGTGGGCAATGGACTCTTTTCTTCCAATCTCTAATAAAGAGGTGGATCCAGGTTACGACCAGGACCTGTCTCTAAGATTTCAAAGTCATGGAACTGAATAGAGGAGATAGAATTGTCTTCTAAATGTAAGTGCTATTATGTATTTAATACATCTTAATATGATAACAGTGATATTCTCCCAATTTTAATATATATTTTGAGATATTTAAGATTCAAATTATCTTTGACTCCATAAAGTCAAAGTTATCTTCCTTTGTCTGACTACTCATAATATTTATGCCATCAAGGAAAACATAATCAGGAATGACTTCCCTCCCAATTTCGATGGGATACAGATTTGACATTCCTAACTAAGTTTCTTCCTCTACCTTCCTCATCAATTTCAGACTATAGTTTTGAAGTTAGTGATGATATCTGTCCAGTAGATTGCTAATCTGAGGAAACTGGAGCAGCATTTGAAAACATAGTTATCAGACTGTCAGTTATTTATTCATGTTACAGATGTCAGGCAAGTACCCACAGAATGACAAGGACCCAAGAGAGTGACTTGTAGCTACCTGGTGCATTCTCCTCTGGAGTCTGATGTGCTGTTCTTTAGAATATGTGTCTGAGTCAGTCAAACCCTGTTCACAGTGATGTTCAAACAACTCTGCGTTATTCCCTAAAAACTTGCCTGCTTTTTCTGTGATTATGATTTCAGCTCGAGGCTGATAATCAAACTTCTTAGAAATCAAAAGGAATAAAACATAAGGCAGAGCTGTTAAAAACCAGCCATCAACACAAAAGGTCAAGGCCTGTAGCATAAAAAAGAAAAAAAATATATGTAGTTTCTTTGATTTATTCTTGGTAAAGAACAGAACCGTTTATGACCACATTTCCTTTGACTAGTACTAAAGCACATTACAACCTTTCTTAATTTAATTTTCTCTGGCATTTATTGTGTTTAATAAAATGCCTAAATGTCAAATAGATTTATAAAATCGTATTTATAGTTTAATTGGGGGGGTGTTACAGAAATTATTCATAAAGAGATAGAATGCAGATCATAACAAGCTAAATTGATATGGCTTTTTGTTTTCTTTACCATCAAAGAAATAATTAGATTTTGCTTACAAAGAACTGTTTAATTCTACAGTAATGACTTCTAAAATTTATCTGTATGTGCTTGAGATTATATTGCTATTATCTTTCAGCTAACATTCAATACTAGAACACTTGGTGGCTTCTGTTTATTGTCCTGTATGATGTACTATTCTAAAGCTCAATGACAGAAAAAGTCATACAAATCTGAATTTAGGAAATGACAACAGCAATATTTTAAATTGACCATCTCTTTGACATATATTGTAGGTGAAACATGTACAGAAAAACCTCAAGATTTTCATGCTAATCCTAGCTTCTCTAGTGAATAATGTTGTTACAGAAGAGATAACTCAGTAGTTAAGATCACCAACTGCTCTTGCAGAGGTCCCAATCCCAACATGGTTACTCACAGCCATATATAAGTCCAGTTCTTGGGGGTCTGAAACTTTCTTCTGGTCTTTATGGGCACTGAATACATACGGTGCACATAAGTTCATGCAGAACAAAAAATATACATAGAACACTCATTTACATATTTTAAAACATGGCAGACTTGTGAACTAAATATATTATAATCCTATTCCTGGCTATAATACAAAGTTCACGGTGAATTAAACTAGATAGTTATTTACACTAGTTAGGCTTAAAATAAGCACACACCTCTGGATACAATTTCAAACGTTGCAGGTTTCAAGAAGGTATATTGCTTCTGAAAAAAAAATGAGGGAGGAAGAGTGAGTTGAGGAACTGTGGGAAAGCAAACTGGAAGGGGTAGTGGCCAGACTGTAAAAAATCAAAAAAAGAAAATCAAAGTAATAATAACAAAATAGAAACAGAAAAGAAAAAAAGGGGAGGCAAAAGTTGCCAAATATGTATCCTTTTTATTCTAAGAATTTCATATAAACAAATCTAATTTCAACCTTCAAAATTTTATGCAAATATAGTTACTAAATCATTAGATGATACAAGTGAAAACTGATGTTTAAAATTTTAAACTATTGAGGAAGTTTTTATTTGCTAACTCATTAAGTTGAACAGTTATTAGGTTGAACAGGCAAATTTAAACTGTCATTAAGTTGAACAGAAATTTTAAACTTTATACTGATACAAAATATGGTTCTGAGGACCATAAATATCCTGTGCCTCAGTTACTTTCTATTTCTATGCAAGAAAAACAGACCAAACCAACTTGTGGAGGAGAGAGTTATTTTGTGTTACCTGCCAAGTCCATCATTGAGGGAATTCAGGGCAGGAGATGAAGAGGAGACCATGGAGAAATCCTCTTAGTGTCTTGCTGTATATGTCTCGCTCAACCTGCTTTCTAATACCAGGGTCACGATACCAGTGGTGGCAATATGCACATTAGGCCTCTCTACATTAAACATTAATCAATAAAATGTCACACAAGTATAATCACAAGCCAATGGGATGGAGGCAATTCTCCAATTGTGGATTCTTCCTTCTGGGTGATTATAGTTTGTGTCACATTGGCAACACAAAACAAAAACAAATCAGCGCAAACTGTTTCAAAAAGGATGGCATTATCCAATTATTATAATTTTGGAATGTATCTTCTCTTTTTCATCTTAGAGGATAAGATCCTTTAAATTTACTGTAGTTCAGTTCAAATAGTCATAGCCTCAATATCAAATAAATTACGGCTTTTAACTTGATGTATAAAAATAACACAAATAGATTTCCTTAATGTAGTATGTGTGATTTCTATTAAGTTTATTTCTACTTCACTACTTATGTCTTAGAAAACTAATATACTGTAGATGGAGGATTTCTAGCAAATACAACCTTTATGAAGTTAATTTATTTTCAGTAGAATATAACATTTTAAAAATCCACATAAATTACTTAATAAAGTAACTGTTAAGGATACAAGTGGTGGGAAATATTCTGTGTACATATATTAGTTGCACTTTCTACATCACAGATTAACTGGTTTTCATTAAAATTATAGATATTAACAAGGAAAGACACAAAAATCTTTACAAAGCTTTGTTATGTACAGAACTGTAGTCATTTGCCATTGCTATCATGTTAACATGTGTGATTGGCTAATTCTTCAATGATATTCATTCCATTTCAGATAAAACTTTTATGGGCAAATTCTACCACATTCTTCAAGTATAAACTCCTTTAATAATAAACCTGAAACATGCTTAATCTTCACAATGCTTTTGGTCTAAATTTAGTTATATATTTATTTCTTTTATGAAATAGTGTTAGATGTTAACAGGAATGTTCAAGATTTTAGAATTCTAAAAGCCAACAGCTTTCCATTTCTTTCATAAGGAATGTTAGAAAGCTTTCAAGTGTTTCCATAATGTCCTGTATATATGCATTTCTCATGTTTTTTCCTTGGTTTTTGTTTTTGTTGTTGTTTGTTTGTTTCTTTGTTTTCGCCTTATTTTATTTTATTTTATTTTCGTTCTTTAAATGCCTGTTTGTTTTTGAAGGAGAGACAGAAAGAGGTGGATTCGGATTGGAGGGAAAGTGGAAGGGTAGCAAATAAGTTGTGGGAGGGGAACCATGATTACAATATATTGCAGAAACACACACACACACACACACACACACACCTACTTTCAGTAATAGAAAAAAAAAGAGCAAGTCAGTGTGATAGTCTGAATGAAAATGGCTCCATAGGCTCACAAGAAATGGCATCATTGGGAGGTGTGGCCTTGTTACAGTAGGTGTAACGTTGTAAAAGGAAGGCTGTCTCTCAGGCAGGCTTTGAGGTCTCAGATACTTAAGCAAGTTCCAGTTCATCTCATTCTCTTCCTGTGGTCTGCAGAATCAGTTGACAATACCTCCTGCCATGATGATAATGGACTAAATCTCTGAATATAAGCCAGCCACAATCAAATGATGTTCTGTCACTAAGTATTTACAATTCAACGTATTAGTGACAAATCTCATATCTCCTGTAGTTTAAATGCATGCATAATTCACAAGGTGATGGGTCAATCTTGCATGGTCATGGTGCCTCTTCATTGCAAGAAAACACTAACACAGTTAGTTCAAGTCCAGAGAAATGTGCACCAAATTTAAATTTGAGTTGGCATGATAGAAAAAGCATTGAAAGAAAATTCTTTTCTTTTCATTTGTGATAGATTTTAATTATACAAGATATGTGTATTAAACTGTCTCTTTCTTATTACATTCTCACAAAAGAATTAGTTGTATGCATCTGTTAATTCATTTAATTTTTTATCCAACCAACAACTATTTAGTGTTTACCAAAGCAAATGTTGTTCTATCACTGAGTATTCATCACTTAGCATATTTTTCCCAAATCTCTCATCTCCTGTAGCTTAAATGCATGCATATATCAATTAAAAATATCACATAGGAATTATATACAGCATTTTATAAATCCAACCTCTCCTAGAGACTATCTGAGAGTATTTCAATAAGTCAAAATTTTAAGCAGGAATTTGCACTTCTCTGCAGAACTAAAAGAAAGAAATAAAGTTCTATTCTGTAACCCCAGTTGGTTACCAGCTCATGGTGGTACCCCTGTCTCAGCTTTCCAAATTCTAGACATGTGAGACATCATGGACTGATAAGCAAAATCATCTCAGTGTCACCTTCAAAATGTTCTGTAGTTTAAAAAGGAATTGTTAAGGATCCAAAATGTTGAATATCATTTCCCTATATTCCACATATGATTTATACAGAACATGTGATATCATTCTGAAGGAAATTTATAACTGTCAGCAAATGTTTCTCTTCTTTCATTTTAGATATAAATTATGAGGTCTCTTATGCATTATAATATGTGTGAATATGATATTTGGTACTTCACAGACCTAAAAAATTTCTCACTAACAAATCACTTCGATGATGACAATTAAGTATCTACAACTAAATTTATATTTTGACATAAACATTCACTTTGTTAATAGCATATCTAAGTACTCAAAATTTTCTAAAAATACTCATGCATGACAAGAAAAATAATGCCTATAGCAAACAATAGAAAAATAGCATTTTCAATGCTACTTTTGGCCTATGCAAACATTTTCTACTGTATTTAGTCATGTTTGGAGAAGAGTAAGCAAAATTGGCCTAGGCAGCGAGTCTCAGCCTTCAATACTTTAATACAGTTCTACATTCTGTGGCAACTCCCAAACATAAAAATACTTCTGTAGCTATTTCATAACTGTAATTTTGCTACTATTATGAATGAATCATAATGTAAATATCTAATATGCAGGATATTTGATGTTTTTACCCCACAAAGAGATCATGAACCATAGGTTAAGAACCTCTGGCTTAGAGGAAGTTTGAGGATCCATTAGACTGCCCAAGTAGAAATCTCCTAGTAATATCTGAGCAATCATCTTTCCCTATAATCCAGTACTTAAATTGCTAGAACAAATTACAGTTTTGCTTAGCTTATAAAGAACAGAATATAATAGCCAATACCAAAACTATCTCTCTGTCATGCTTCCTTCAATATCTCAGATCCACTTGGAATTTACTATTTTCTTTTATTCTATAAAATCTCAATGCTAGTACTATTATTTTTCCTTGACTAAACTTTGTCTAGCTAAGTTCTAGTCATGTCTTTATTTTCTGAGATCTTTCATTTCTCTTTCATTTCTCCAAAGCATTGTTGTTTAAATTTGTTCTCCAGAAAATTTGAGATTAAGGTATTTATTACTTAATGTGAGATTAAATTGGTATTGATATTTAATTCTGACAGGCTTTAGTGTTCTTTGTATAAGTTACTTTTTCTTACTGATAGAATACCATGGACAAAAGCAACTTATAGAAGAAAGGGCTTATTTTTTTTAAAGACACTCAGAAAGAGATTCTACAATGACAGGAGGCACAGCAGTGAGCTGTGGGAACAAGGGAGAAAGGTACATCTTAAATCGGGCATTCAAAGCAGAGAGAGGATACAAAGTGATTTATGGTTTTAAACTCTCAAGTTGTGTACTTATTACATCATGGTTCCATAGCTTGGTCCCATAGCTTCTTAAAGCAGTGCCTTCAACTCAGGACTAAGTGTTCAAAGCCAAAGCCTAGCAGGAGGGAGGTTATTTTTCGTTCAAATTACCATGGTCTCCATTAAGCTCTTTGAGCCTAGTTGTTAGCCACTGAATGATATTTTGTATAAAATTATTTCAGTGATGAAGTAGATGGAGAAATTCATAATTCTTTGACTCCAACTGATTACATCAAGGGTTATATCATTATCTGGCCCATGAATATAGACTGCCTTTATGGCTGGTTCTGGACAATGAAACTAGGTGGAAAAACTGCATTACAGTTGAAGTTGGGCCTTTGGAGTCTTCTTCTCCCCTCATTCTTTATTGTCTTTCTTCTCCACCATGAAATCATGTTCAGACAGCTCTCTAAAGGGTGAGAGAAGAATGCCTTAGATCCCACCAACAATGGAATGAAGGAAAACACTAATTATCCATGAGTTCAAAACTAGAGGAAATATCAGCTGTCTAGTCAGTGCAGATTGCTCTCAAATTAGGAGCTAAAAAGGAGGCCATTTTTAATATTTATTTTATTTTATTTTATTTTATTGTAGATTGAGCCTTAAAGTTTGACACATCAATGAACTACTGACTCAGACCCAGGACCAAACACTGGGTTAAGAGAAGACAATTTTTATCAAGACATTTCAGGGACAATATTTAGATAAATTTCTACTCATGTTTACTTTAAAGTACTCTATTCAAAACAAGGATATAATGGAATATTTCTGCTTATTACAGTCAATTCATGCCTACTGCTAGTTATATGCAAAGACATGTACTGATTCATTTAGTATTCCAAAATCCCTATTGTGTTTAGTGCCACATTAATGAATACTGTACCACTCTGAGTCACAATAATAACACTCCCACTAACATAATAACAATATACTATCTTCTCATTATATTATCCAAGTGCCTGACTATCCTTTGTCTATGTTTGGACTGTGTTAAATTTTATCTTATTTTCTCTTCACAGCAATGGATTAGATAATGTTCTAACAGTACCATTTTTTTTAAAGGAAAAACAAAAACATGGGAATAGAAAATGGTTGCTTCTTGTATTAAATTTCAGAATTGAAATGGATAATTTATTAATATTATCTTAAATGAAGTACTCCACAAGCAAGTCATAAAGAAAATCAAATTAAATCACAACACAGTTACAGTGCATGCCCACAAGAATAGCTAACACTAAAACACTAGAGATGTGCATGCTGAGGTTTATGTGGGAATAAATGGGCTCACAAATATTGGTCAGAGAGTAGAACACAGCAACAATTTTGGCAAACAAAGTGGCAGTTTATAACAAATGTGAGCACATGTTTCTGTTACTGTTTTGGTCAATACTAGCTGTAAACTTGATAGGATCGAGAACCACCAAGGAGATAAGCTTTTAGTCATGCCTGTGGGGGAAGTCTCTAGATTAGGATGGCCTCTGAACATATGTCTGAGGGACTGTCAAGATTAGGATCCTCATTAATTGTAGGCAGCAACAACTCATGGCCTGGGATCCTGGAGTGAACGAGAAGGGGAAAGTGAGCTGAGCACCAACCTCTATCTTTTCTGGTTCCAGAGTACAGATGTAATGTGAATAGCCACCTTCAGCCTCTGTCACCATGTCTTCCATGACTGCATGGACTGTACACTTAAACTGTGAGAAAACACAAACTGTCTATGAAGCAACGCAAACATTAACAATCAGGCTTTTTCTGCAGGACTTCTAGAGAGATAAGTGCAGGTGTGAAGATGTCTACAGAGAGAGCTGCACTCGGTTATTTTGTCAATCTCTTTATGCTGGACTCAGAAAATAAATATCTAAAATGCTCATCAAGAGCATAACAGAAAAATGGGATGTAAAGCCATTATATATGGCACTCATAGGAGTTTCAAAAGAAAAAGTACCAATGCTTAAACAATAGTTATGATTTCCAGATATTTTTATTAGATATTTTCTTTACTTACATTTCAAATGTTATCCCCTTGCCTGTTTCCCTTCCAAAAATCCCTATCCTCTCTCTTCCTCCCTTTTCCTCCTTTCCCTTCCTCCCTCTGCTCACTAACTCACCCACTCCCGCTTCCCTGTCCTGGCATTCCCCTACACTGGGGCAACTAGCCTTCACAGGACCAAGGGCCTCTCCTCTCATTGAAGTCCAACAAGGCCATTCTCTGCTACATATGCAGCTGGAGCCATAAGTTTTTCCATGTATACTCATTGATTGGTGGTTTGGTCCCTGGGAGCTCTGGAGGTACTGGTCGGTTCATATTGGTGTTCCTCCTATGGGGCTACAAATCCCTTCAGTTCCTTGGCTCCTTTCTCTACCTTCTCCTTTGGGGATCCCATGCTCAGTCCAATGGTTGGCTGAGAGCACCCGCCTCTGCATTTGTCAGGCTCTGGCAGAGCCTCTCAGGAGACAGCTATATCAGGCTCCTGTCAGCAAGTACTTGTTGGTATCCATAATAGTGTCTGGGTTTGGTAACTGTATATGGGATGGATCTCCAGGTGGGGCAGTCTCTGGATGGTCTTTCCTTCAGTCTCTGCTCCACACTTTTTCTCTGTATCTACTCCCATGGCCATTTTGTTCCCCCTTTTAAGAAGGACCAGAGTATCCACACTTTTGTCTTCCTTCTTCTTGAGCTTAATGTGATCTGTGAATTATATCTTGGGTATTCCAAGCTTCTGGGCTAATATCCATTTACCATTGAGTGTGTACCATGTGTCTTTTTTTTTCTTTTATGATTGGGTTACCTCACTCAGGATGATATTTTCTAGTTCCATCCATTTGCCTAAGAATTTCATGAATTCATTGTTTTTTACAGAACATTTCTCAATCAGAGAAATAAAATTATGTATTGTATGTCAGCTCTCATACCTGAGAAATTCTAGAGCTAGTAAAGATATCATACAAAGTGATGAATCAGAAAAGTGGATTCCAGTGTGCAATCAGGGCCAGTACTAGAAAGAAGTGCTAAGGAGTCCTTTATGAAAACCATGAAGTTATGGCATGGCTTCATCTGAATGATGGCCAGGAAGTATGGGTATTTTTTAAAACAATCAACATTTTACACAGGTGCTCTGTCCTTCATGACATTTTTGCTGGACAAAGGAAAAAAATGTAAGAAAACCAGCCCTATTCAATTAGGTTAGCAGCTCTCAAGGAATAGTCTAGTGTGTGATTAGTATCATACACAAAGATATAGTGAATGATCATGGATGCTAAGACAGTAAAAAAATTGGACAATAGTCCATGATCTTTTTCATTTTATGTTAAAAAATATGATGAGACAGGAGGATGTGAGAAAAGTCATTGACAGGAGAAATTTGTAGGACAAATAAACAATGGAAGCTATAGCAGAGAAAATACAAATACCACATTTTATGAGGGAATGAACTAAGTATTTATGGAGTAATGTATTTTAAAAATTTGATCAATCAACATTTAGCATCTTACAGAAATTGCTATCAAAGTATTATAACTCAAAATAAAGCAATCACAAATAGAATCATGCAAAATATGGCTAAGTTCTAGGACCATCTATATAATCATAAAGTGATTTAGTCTCTCAATAATTTTATAGTAGCTGTTGTTTAGTAGTGAAATTATAGAAGGAATAAAAATATACCCCATCTCTTGTAGTCCATTTGAAAATAATAAAGTAATAATTAAAAACCCATTTGTGCCCCTTTAACATGATTTTTTTCTTTCAATATTCAAATGAGAAATCTATAAGTGCCAGTATCAGCACAGCTTACTCTACTAATGTAATTGCATGTCAAAACTTATTCATCATTTCAATATGGTTCAGTAATTTTGGAGATGAAGTTTTCAGCAAAGGAAAGCCTTCGACCACAGCCCTAGCATATCCCGGCAAGATTCACTTGAACAAGAATGTGATGAAAGCTAAAGCTCCTTCTTCGAGAAGATACTTAAATAAGACATCCATTATTTTTACCATCATATGCCATCTTTTTTATTAGATATTTTCTTTATTTACATTTCAAATGTTATCCCCTTTCCTGGTTCCCCCTCTAAAAACCCCTTATCCCATTCCCCTTCCCACTGATCACTAACCAACCCACTCCTGCTTCTCTGTCCTAGCATTCCCCTACACTGTGGCATTGAACCTTCACAAGACCAAGGACCTCCCCTCCCATTGATGTCCAACAAGGCCATCCTCTACTACATATGTGGCTGGAGCCATGGGTCCCTCCATGTGTACCCTTTGGTTGATGGTTTAGGCCCTGGGAGCAGAGTGTAGTCTGCTGATTTCTAACTCCTCCACAATTTTCTGATAGGACAATAACGATTTCCATCATAGAGGGTTTTTCTACTCTTTTGAATGCATCATTCTCTAGTTGAAGCACATCTCTGGAAGTCTTATTCTCTCCAATGAACCAGTCTTTTGACATCAGAACAATCAATGACTATTCTATATAATTGCAACAATGACACTCAATATTCAATAAATATGCAGAACATGAAAAGATATAACCATTCAAACCTCAATTCTATAAGACACAATTTCAGCAAAATAATATTGAAGTGGTAATATACTATGATAAGATTTCTCAGTTTCTCAGAACTACCATGGTGGGAATGAACACAACTGTCCTCCCCGTTGCTTCACTGCAGCTAGGTGATTCCCCAGATGAAAATGAACACTGGTGATTCTCAATTTCTTTTACTGTTATCAGTGGTACCATTGTTGGTGCTCCCTCCCATTATTCATTGTCAAAACAATTGCTTGATTTCCTTCACATTTATGACTTATTATTTCATAAGGAAAAAGGACAACTTGTCCGTTTTAATCCATTGTGTGAACACAAGAAGTTTTCAGTTCTCTGAAATTACTTCACAGAAAGACATGCTCCAAGAGAACTTGTGATGTAAGAAAGACAGAAACCAATGCCTTTAAACTCTAGAGAAAATACTGTCAAGTTTCCAAATGAGGACTAGGGAGAATAATCTGTAGTTAATTCACTTGCCATCAAGCATGATGACTTGAGTTAGGTGCCTCCTGGCACCCACAAGTTTGAAGAAGAAAAGGAACTTCCAGACAGCCATACATGAAGTTTGTCTTCTCTGTCCCAATCTCCCACCCAAAATAAACAATCAAATTAAAAGTGTTTATGGTTTTGAAATAATCTGTAGTTATTATGTCAACTACTAAATACATAATAAACTTTTTAATTGAAGATTATGACAGAGAAATGTCATTATAGCTACTTATGAGGCAGAAGAAAGAGCATCCCAGGGTCATGGCTGACCTGGGGTACAGAGTGAGCAAAGTTGAGCCTGGGCAAATTAAAAAGATTACGTTTCAGCAGAGAGAGAGAGAGAGAGAGAGAGAGAGAGAGAGAGAGAGAGAGAGAGAGAGAGAGAGAGAGAGAGAGAGAGAGAAAACATAAAGAGGACTAAAAGTAGTGGTCAGCCGTAGGGTTCTCACTCACTATGAGCAAAGTTGGAGCTGGGTTTAATCCCCAGTTTATGGTAAAACAAAACAACTAAAAGTTGTTTTATAATGAAATATAAAATGAAATAGTTTATCAAGTTATTCAGGTATTATAGGCAACAAGATATATACCTCGTGATTAGACATAAAAATGAGAAAGCAGAAAAAAATAGAAAGCAGCAAATATCCATTTATATTCTCCAGGGGTCTCTAGGTAATGAAGTCCCATCTTCATTATGTCATATTTCTGTGTATGCACAAAATATGGAGGAGGTGGTGACTACAAGCTGACAGGGCCTCCCTTATATAAAATATACCACGTGGACACTAAAGAACTTGAAGATCTTCTTGTTAGAAGTACCCCTGCTCCCCTATATCATGCTCAATAAATGTTATTTACTCAATGTCTTTGTGCCTTTTTCATTATAAATATTTAATGCTTGCTATAACTGTCCCTTTCCCACACTGCCCCCCCCACATCTATTTCATCCTTCCTGAGATGGGGTTGTATCCATTGTCATTGCCTTCTCTTCACAGGTCTGTTATTCAAACAAAAATGTGGTTACTTTCCTGTGGCAATGATGCAATAGAAAAGAATGAGTGTTAATCTTTCTATACAAAAGTTTCACATGAAATATATTTACCCTGTGATTTATAGGATCTCTCTAATCTTATCTGACCCCTATAACCCAGACTTTTGCCAGTGTGTCCTCTTCTTTCCCAGTTCCCTATTGGGCTTTGTCCTGGAGAAGGTCAGCTTTCCAGGACAAATTCAGCTAAATATAAAATGCTTGCAGTTTTCAGAGAACACAGGGGACTTGTTGAGTGACTAGGTTTATGTGAAGGTGCACTCCTCAGTGAGAGTCAGTCCCATGGCTGAGATTTCTCCACTTCATTCCATCCAACTGTGTTCTTATACACTGCTTTCCATTTTCTTGAGAAGTTACTTCTGAGTTATTAGGTTTTATCTATAATGTCTATCGATCTGTCTTTCTATAGTTTTACTCTAATCCACTTATTTGTATATTCAAAAGTAAAATTGGAAGTATGTGTGTGTGTGCATGCATGTATACATATGTTTTATACTCTATCCCTTGAAAAACTCCCCATAACTTTGTAATGATTGTATTTCATTTGATGTTGGAGAAGTCTAGGTAATTAAATAGACTTTACAAAGCTTTTGCCTTTATTATATAAATATTTTATAAATTTTATACATTATACAATACAAATGTTATAAAAATATTTTATTATACAATATTATATGTAAAAGCTATTTCTAAGTAGATATATATTAGGTAAAAGATATATGGCTGCCATTTTGAGATTATAATTAGGAAGTAGTTCTCAGAGTTCTGGTGCCAGAACTCGCCCAACGGATAGGAGAGCAGGCTAAGACTTGTTTGAAAACCTTCAGTCATCAATATATCTAGTTTCCCTGAACTACATTTAACACTCATATTAGTTGCTCTCATTTAATGGCATCCCTTGGCCCTCTTCTTCATCCATGCACTTTTTTTTTTAATTTCATTTTCTAAGTTTTTTTTTATTTACATACAAAATCATTTCCCCTTTCCCTTTTCCTCCCTCTCTGAAAGTCCCATAAATCCCCTTCCCTCCCTCTTTTCCCCATTCAACCCCCTCTTGCTTCTCTGTCCTGGCGTTCCCCTACATCCAGTCTTTCCAGGACCAGGGGTCTCTCCTTCCATCTTCTTGGAAATCTGTTGATATGCGAATTGGGTCTACGGTATTCCGAGATTCTGGGTTAGTATAGCCTTATCAGTGACTGCATACCATATGTGTTCTTTTGTGATTGGGTTACCTCACTAAGGATGATATTTTCAAGTTCTGACCATTAGCCTAGGAATTTCGTGAATTCATTGTATTTAATTGCAGTATTCCATTGTGTAAATATACCACATCTTCTGAATCCATTCCTCCATTGAGGGACATCTGGGTTCTTTCCAGCTTCTGGCTATTATAAATAAGGCTGCTATGAACATAGTGGAGCATGTGTCCTAATTGCATGCAGGTAAACGCTCTGGGTATATGCCCGGAGTGGTATAACAGGAGTCTCCAGGAGTGTCATGCCCAGTTTTCTGAGGAAACGCCATACTGCTTTCCAGAGTGGTTGTACCAGCTTGCAATCCCACCAGCAGTGGAGGAGTGTTCCTCTTTCTCCACCTCCTCGCCAACAACTGCTGTCTCCTGTGTTTTTGATCTTAGCCATTCTGACTGGTGTGAGATGGAATATCAGGGTTGTTTTGATTTGCATTTCCCTAATGACTAAGGATGATGAATATCTCTTTAGGTGCTTCTCAGCCATTAGATATTCTTCAGGTGAGAACTCTTTGTTTAGCTCTGTACCCCATTTTTTAATAGGGTTACTTGCCTCTTTGGAGTTTAACTTCTTGAGTTCTTTGTATATATGGATATTAGCCCTCTGTCGGATGTACGGTTGGTAAAGATCATTTCCCAGTTAGTTGGTTGCTGCTTTGTCTTTTTGACAGTGTCTTTTGCCTTGCAAAAACTTTGTAATTTAATGAGGTCCCATTTGTCAATTATTGATCTTAGAGCATAAGCTATTGGAGTTCTATTCAGGAAATTTTCCCCTGTGCCCATATGTTCAAGGTTCTTCCCTAGTTTCCTTTCTATTAGTTTCAGTGTGTCTGGTTTTATGTGGAGGTCCTTGATCCACTTGGAATTGAGCTTAGTGCAAGGAGATATGAATGGGTCAATTTGCATTCTTCTGCATGTTGACCTCCAGTTGAGCCAGCACCATTTGTTGAAAAGGCTATCTTTTTTCCACTGGATGGTTTTAGCTCCTTTGTCAAAGATCAAGTGACCATAGGAGTGTGGATTCATTTCTGGGTCTTCAATTCTGTTCCATTGATCTACATACCTGTCACTGTACCAATACCATGCGGTTTATAACACTATTGTTCTGTAGTACAGGTTGAGGTCTGGGATACTGATTCCCCCAGAGGTTCTTTTACTCTTGAGAATAGTTTTAGCTATCCTGGGTTTTCTGTTATTCCAGATGAATTTTTGAATTGCTCTTTCTAACTCTATGAAGAATTGGGTTGGGATTTTGATGGGAATTACATTGAATCTGTATATTGCTTTTGGCAAGATGGTCATTTTTACTATATTAATCCTGCCATTTCATGAGCATGGCAGATTTTTCCATCTTCTGAGGTCTTCTTCAATTTCTTTCTTCAGAGACTTGAAGTTCTTGTCATACAGATCTTTCACTTGTTTGGTTAGAGTCACACCAACATACTTTATATGGTTTGTGGCTATCGTGAAAGGTATCATTTCTCCTACATCTTTCTCAGCCTGCTTATCCTTAGAGTATAGGAAGGCTACTGACTTGCTTGAGTTGATTTTATATCCAGCCACTTTGCTGAAGTTGTTTATCAGCTGTAGGAGTTCTCTGGTGGAGTTCTTTGGGTCGCTTAAGTATACTATCATATCGTCTGCAAATAGTGAAAGCTTGACTTTTTCCTTTCCAATTTTTGTCCCTTTGACCTCCTTTTGTTGTCTAATTGCTCTAGCTAGAACTTCAAGTACTATGTTGAAAAGATATATATAGAGAGGGCAGCCTTGTCTAGTCCCTGATTTCAGTGGGATTGCTTCAAGTTTCTCTCCATTCAGATTGATGTTGGCTACCGGTTTGCTGTAAATTGCTTTTACTATGTTTAGATATGAGCCTCGAATTCCTGATCTTTCCAAGACCTTTAGCATGAAAGGATGCTGAATTTTGTCAAATGCTTTCTCAGCATCTAATGAGATGACCATGTGGTTTTTTTCTTTGAGATTATTTATAGAGTGGTTTACATTGATGGATTTCCTTATATTGAACCATCCCGGCATCCCTGGGATGAAACCTACTTGATCGTGGTGAATGATCGTTTTGATGTGTTCTTGGATTCGGTTGGCAAGAATTTTATTGCGTATTTTTGCATCGATATTCATAAGAGAGATTGGCCTGAGATTTTCTTTCTTTGTTGGATCTTTGTGTGCTTTTGGTATTAGCATAATTGTGGCTTCATAGAACGAGTTGGGTAGTGTTCCTTCTGTTTCTATTTTGTGGAATAGTTTGAAGAGTATTGGTGTTAGGTCTTCTTTGAAGGTCTGATAGAATTCTGCACTAAAACCATCTGGACCTGTGCTTTTTTGGTTGGAAGACTTCCAATGACGACTTCTATTTCTTCAGGGGTTATAGTACGGTTTAGATGATCTATTTGATCCTAATTTAATTTTGGTATTTGGTATCTGTCAAGGAAATTGTCCATTTCCTCCAGATTTTCTAGTTGTGTTGAATACAGGCTTTTGTAGTAGGATCTGATGATTTTTTGAATTTCCTCAGTTTCTGTTGTTATCTCTCCCTTTTCGTTTCTGATTTCATTAATTTGGATACTGTCTCTGTGCCCTCTGGTTAGTCTGGATAAGGGCTTATCTATCTTGTTGACTTTCTCAAAGAACCAACTCCTTGTTTTGTTGATTCTTTGTATGGTTTTATTTGTTTCTACTTGATTGATTTCAGCCCTTAATTTGATGATTTCCTGCCTTCTACTCCTCTTGGGTGTACTTGCTTCTTTTTGTTCCAGGGCTTTCAGGTGTGCAATTAAGCTGCTAGTGTATGCTGTCTCCTGTTTCTTTTTGGCGGCACTCAGGGCTATGAATTTTCCTCTTAGCACTGCTTTCATTGTGTCCCATAAATTAGGGTATGTTGTGCCTTCATTTTCATTAAATTTCAAGAAATCTTTGATTTCTTTATTTCCACCTTGACCAAGTTATCATTGAGTAGAGCATTGTTCAGCCTCCATGTGTACGTGGGTTTTCTGTTGTTTTTGTTGCCATTGAAGACCACCCTTATTCCATAGTGATCTGATAGGAGGCATGGGATTAGTTCTATCTTCTTATATCTGTTGAGTTCTGCTTTGTGAGAGATTATATGGTCGATTTTGGAGAAGGTACCATGAGGTGCTGAGAAGAAGGTATATTCTTTTGCTCTAGGATGAAATGTTCTATATATATCTGTTAGTTCCATTTGGTCCAAGGCTTCGATTAGATTCACTGAGTCCCTGTTTAGCTTCTGCTTTCCTGAGCGATCCATTTCAGAAAGCAGGGTGTTGAAGTCACCCACTATTATTGTGTGAGGTGCGATGTGTGCTTTGAGCTTTAGTAAAGTTTCTTTTAAGAATGAGGGTGCCCTTGCATTTGGAGCATAGATATTCAGAATTGAGAGTTCTTCTTGGTGGATTTTTCCCTTGATCAGTATGTAGTGTCCTTCTGTGTCTTTTTTGATGACTTTAGGTTGGAAATCAATTTTATCTGATATTAGGATGGCTACTCCGGCTCGTTTCTTGGGACCATTTGCTTGTAAAATTGTTTTCCAGCCCTTTATTCTAAGGTAGTGTTTGTCTTTGACACTGAGGTGCGCTTCCTGCATGCAGCAAAATGCTGGGTCCTGTTTACGGATCCAGTCTGTTAGTCTATGTCTTTTTATTGGGGAATTGAGACCATTGATATTAAGAGAGATTAAGGAATAGTGATTATTGCCACCTGCCATTCTTGACGCTATCTTTATGTTTGAGTGGTTATCTACTTTTGGGTTTGATGCAAGAAGGTTTCTATCTCATTTTTTCCAGGGTGTTGTTTCTCTCCTTGTATTGGCGGTTTCCACCTATTATCCTTTGCAGGGCTGGATTTGTGGAAAGATATTGTGAAAATTTGGTTTTATCATGGAATATCTTGGTCTCTCCATCTATGGTGATTGAGAGTTTTGCTGGGTAGAGTAGTCTAGGCTGGCATTTGTGCTCTCGTAGTGTCTGCATGAGATCTGTCCAGGATCTTCTGGCTTTCATAGTTTCTGGAGAGAAGTCTGATGTGATTCGGATAGGTCTTCCTTTGTATGTTACTTGGCCCTTTTCTCTTACTGCTTTTAATATTCTTTCTTTGTTTAATACATTTGATGTTTTGATTATTATGTGACGGGAGGTATTTCTGTTCTGGTCCAGTCTGTTTGGAGTTCTGTAGGCTTCTTGTACGTTCATCGGCAACTCTTTAGGTTAGGGAAGTTTTCCTCCATAATTTTGTTGAAGATGTTTACTGGCCCTTTAAGTTGCAAATCTTCACTCTCATCTATACCTATAATCCTTAGGTTTGGTCTTCTCATTGTGTCCTGGATTTCCTGGATGTTTTGGGTTACACGTTTCTTGCATTTTGCATTTTCTTTGACTGTTGATTTGATGCTTTCTATGGTATCTTCAGCACCTGAGATTCTTTCTTCCATCTCTTGTATTCTACTGTTGATGTTTGCATCTATGACTCCTGATTTCTTCCCAAGGTTTTCTATCTCCAAAGTTTTCTCCCTTTGTGATTTCTTAATTGTTTCTACTTCCCTTTTTAGATCCTGGATGGATTTGCTGAGATCCTTCACTTGTTTGTTTGCATTTTCCTGTATTTCTTTAAGGTATTTTTGGATTTCCTCTTTCAGGATTTCTGCCTGTTAACCCAAGTTCTCCTGTATTTCTCTAAGCGATTTTTGTGTTTCCTCCTCATGGGCTTCCATCTGTTGATCCATCGCCTCCTGCATTTCTTTAAGCAGTTCTCGTGTTTCCTTTGTAAGGGAATCTATCCTTGATTCATTTCTTTAAGCACTTTTTGTGTTGCCTCCCTATGGGCATCCATCTGTTGATCCATATTCTTCTGCATTTCTTTATGCAATTTTTGTGATTCCTTTGAAAGTGCATCTAACCGTTGATTAATTTCTTTAAGCGATTTTTGTGTTGTCTCCTTGTGGGCCTCCATCTGTTTATCCATGTTCTCCTGCATTTCTCTAAGCGATTTTTGTGTTTCCTTTGTAAGGGCTTCTAACCCTTGATTCATGGTCTCCTGTAATTCTTTATTAGATTTATTTGTGTCCTTCTTGTGATCCTCTAATAGCATCATGAGAAGTGATTTTAAATCCAGATCTTGTCTTTCGGGTGTGGTGGGGTATCCAGGACTTGCTGCTGTTGGAGAGTTGGGTTCGGATGGTGCCATATTACTTTGATTTCTGTTAATAACGTTCCTACGTTTGCCTTTTGCCATCTGGTTACCTCTGGTGTTAATTGGTCCTTCTGTCACTGGCTGTTGGTTGGACCTCCTGTGAGCCTGCAAAGCTATTTCTGGCCCCCCTGGATTACCAGGATTCCCCTGGCACTGATTTCTGGGGCCTGCCCTGCTCCTGAGTGACTTTGGAGCCCTGATGTGCCTTGCCCCAAGTGATGTTATATTGGGGAGTCCCTGGACATCCAAAGGCTCAGCTTAGTAGATTCCCGAAGCAGACATCACCAAAGAGAGGCTGGTAGGCTCCTGCCCTATGCAGGGGTATGTGATCTCTGGGGGGGGGGGTGGCGAGAGCGCGTCCCTCTGCAGGGCAGAAGTCCCACAGCAGGGCTGGCGCATCTATTACTGCAGACCTGCCCAGCTCTTGGAGCAGGTTACACACAAGCTGCCTGAGACTGAAGCAATATTATGCCTGTCTGTCTCTGAGCCTGGCTGTCCCAACTACCTGGACACTGGAGCAAAGATGGCGGAGTGCACTCTGCACTCTCTCGGAGGCTGCACAGGTCACCCTGCAGGGGGATGGCCCACAGCAGAGCTGGCGCCCAGACGACCACAGAGCTGTCCAGTTCTTGGGAGCAGATGGAAGCCCCAATAGGCCGTGTCCCAAGCGATGTTATATTGGGGAGAACCTGGGTACCTGTCTCCTCAGTGTGGTAGATCCCAGAACAGAGGTCGCCAAAGGGAAGCTAGTAGGCTCCCGCCCAGTGCAGGGGGAGAGGGGTCACTCTGCAAGGCAGAAGTCCCACCGCAGAGCTGGCACGCTGGTTATTGCAGATCTGCCCAGCTCTTGGAGCAGGTTACACACAAGCTGCCTGAGACTGAAGCAATATTATGCCTGACTGTCTCTGAGCCTGGCTGTCCCAACTACCTGAACACTGGAGTAAAGATGACCCATCCATGCACTGTTGATTTGACATTACAGGAAACCTTATTCTACTTTACCTTGTTTGTAGGTATTTAATGTTTTCCAGGTCCCTTCTACCAACAAAATTGATTCTATTCTTTCCTTTTGGCGTTCAGATTCATGCTTCTCTGCCATTGCTTTCACTTACCTGACAATATGTTTGTTAGTGATCTTTCTTTTTCTGCTTTATGCTTAGGACAATCTCATCCTTTCCATTCCAAACAGAAACAGTTGAGGATCCCAGCGATTTCCCAGTTTCCTATATATGTTTTAAGCAATTCCCTCCCCCCCCCATTTTCCATTGCAACCCTTTTCACTTTTCACCTCCCCAAATCTAATCTATTTTCTAATTCTGCTCTCAATTTTCTCACTGAGCATAACAGAACTTTCCTGTTCCTATCAAAATTGTCATCAGTGTCTGAAATCTGTCTTCCTCTCACAACTCCTTTTAAAATTAACATAGCCAAAATGTATCTTAATTTCTACTAATTTTAAAATAAGTAAATTTCTATTATGTTTCTCTTTTGGCCATATAATCCAGTTATCAGTAGATGTATATAATATTTGTTCACTAAGTCAGTCAACTGAGCTATCAAATAAAGGCAACTTCAGAATTTCAGTTTTCAAAGCTACTGCAGAAAACTGACATCCATAGCTTTCCTACCTGGTTACAGTGAGACAGTGAGATTCAGTGTATCATACCTATGCTAATAGATATTCTGACCTGAGAAGTGACCTGACTTAAACACCATTTCCTCTCTGTTTATTTCAGCACCATTGTCTTATAAAAGTGCAATTTTCATCTGTTTCAATTTTTCTAATTTGATAGTAGTTGGGGATATATTAATATATTAATCTACCTAGAAACTTGATGGATGGTGGTATGGCATTTTTCCTAGGCTTCAGATCATTTTCAACTAAATATCTTGTACCAGATATGTGAGAATGCATATTTCATCTGTTTAATCAATACAGAAGGCCATCCTCAGTTGAACTACAATCTCAAATTCCAAATTCATGTTGTTTTAAAAAAGTTTGATGTGAGAGGAGAGAGACAAATAGTTGGTTATATACATGTGATATAGTTAAACTTGGAAAAAAATTATCTGTAAAACTATTGAATTAAAAACTGTCACCATGAATCATCAAGGAGTTTTATACTTCAGCTGGGAAAGACATTTCAATTAGAATGGATTGCTTCAATTTCTTTTCTTTTCTTTTTTCTTTGTGTCTAGTTTGCTTATGAGAAAAAAAATCTCACTGTGCAATATCGGCTGACGTAAATCTGACTATATATCTCAGGCATGTCTCAAATTTGTGGTGATCCTCCTGACTCGGCCTCCTGGGTGATGGGATAACTAACATGCATCACCATCCCCAGACAGCACAAATTTTCTAAAGGTAACTTTGCTGGCATGTTATATATTATAAAAATATATGTTGTTTCCCTTACCCTTGATTATTACATTTGTTATTTATTAATTTTATCTTTTCTTTGAGAAAGAGAATTTCTAAGTTGGGTGGGATCTACTGGACTTTCAGAAAGGCTCTTGCCTCAGTCTGGTGTTGTTGGCATACATAATACCATGTAGCTTTGTTACTCATTTCTTTTCCTAACACTAAACAAGTAAGCAATGGAATTCCATGTCAGAGAGAAGAGACCAAACTGTGAAGCACATTGCAATCATTTTAAGTGCTTCCAGTTCAGAACGTTAATGCAAGCCTTTACTACAATTATGGAGTAACAAAGTAAAAGAAATTGCAATGACTTTAAACAGATTTATCAACAGTAATTGATAGTGAATAAACTATTTTGTTAGCTATTCATTCTTCAAATTAAATGCTATTCAAACGTTTACAGACTAAAAACTGTATAACTGTGAGCTTTAAAGGATGAGTTTGTTATTCATCCTAAAGTGTTCTGCTTTATCAGAATCTTTTAAAAATTAGTAATAAAATAGACATGTAAAGAACAATACATGCAATCATGCCAAACTCCAACCTCTTTTTTGGTTACTGCATCATCACTATCTCATTTCATTCCATTTTGTGTCTTTCCTGGAAGCATAAGACCCATTCATGTTCCAAATTCAATCATTTACTATTTTTGTTTTTAGTGTACCCTTATGTTACATACTCTTACAAACATAAAAAATATGGACAACAAAACTACCCTGCTGATCACCATAAAGAGAAGAAGTATTAATACATTTTATCAGGGATCTAAGTGGAAATGATTTGATCAAGAATTGTGATATTATTTTGTGATAATAATTTTTACAATGTCTGGAATGTTAGACCTATTATTAAGTACATTTCTCTAAGACTACATAATAAATTATTTACTTCTTCCTCAGTATTGCAAATAATTTTATGTTTAATCATGAACATGCTCAAGTTGATGGAGACCACCCATTTTAATGGCTCTACTTTTGGAGTCTGATTTTAACAGCTAGTTATCTTAAGCCTTATAGAAGGTATCATTATAGAAGGTACTATTGTGTTCAGATCTTATTTATATGAAACTTTTATGACTATTTAAAACAGAGAAAATTACTATAAAGATATAGTCTAATAGATTTTATAATTTTTATCAAGGTAAAGGTCTATCATGTATTCATAGTATTGTAATTTTCTACTATGAATAAATATATTTACTAAATTGCTAAAATCATAATCCTACAATGAAGTTATTATTATATGCAATATGGAATAAAATATGGTAGTAACTCTATGGAAAACAAGGAGAGATTGGTTTTGTCATCATTATTTTAATAACTATAAGAAAGTGCTTAAAGATGAATAACAAACACATAATTAAAAAGGTCATAATTATGCCATTCATAATCTACAAAAATAACATTGAATAGCACTTAAAATCATTAAGCATACGAGTTCTATAAACTATTTGATATCCAGATTCCATGGTGGAAGGAATCAAGAGAGAAAGCTAATTCCCAAGGACTTCTGACTGTGTCTTCTGACTTATACCCATGCTGCAAGGGATGGCTGGGTCCAGAGAGTAAGACTGCACATGCCCACGCCCATGCCCCCCTCAACACACATTCACATACACACGCATATACACACGAGTAGAAGAAAATGATAGATGATAGATAGACAGATAGATGATAGATAGATAGATAGATAGATAGATAGATAGATAGATAGAGCAATAAAATGTAAGATAATATTTAAGTAAAAAATAATTTGCATATATGTTGAATTTTAAATAAATCATCAATATCTAATACTCCACTTTCCACAGTATTCTGTAATTTTTTCCCATTGTTCTCTCATTTCATTCATCTTTTCTCGTTTGAATCACATACATCTACCTACTGCATATGCTCTTTTTGCCTCTGGATACTTAGTCTGTTTGCCTTTTTCTCCCATTTTCATAGTGTTAGCACACCCTGGTATTTGAGTTGATTTTCCTCTCACATTTGCATTGGCAAATAGCAAGGGATGAAGTAGATAAGTAAGAAGTAGTTTTCAGGCCAAGCAGAGGGCCAGAGAGCACGGAAGCATCAGGGAGTGCATGAAAAATTCATAAAGGAAAATGTGTTTTCTCAGTCTTGTAGACAAAAAAATGTATTTATAATGGCCACTCTTGAACAGAAATTCACAAGTTGGAGAAAAATGAAGACTTACAATCTAAAACAAAATACAATGATCCTAAGCTGTTTAGGTACAGATAAGATGTCTGGCTGTACTCAATGTAAAACTGAGTAAATCTTCAGGATTTAAGCTAAGTTAACCATTGTCTTTACAACTTATGCTGTTTTCTCCTAGATTATACCCAGGAGAACTTTTGTACCACTTTTCAAAGTTCAGAAGGCAACTTTCCTATAAATTTCTTTTATATTCAACTCTGCAGTAGGATTTACCCTTTTGGGAATCTTCCCATCATGGCGTGATTGCCAGATCAAATGCCTGGAAGTTTCTGTGACAGATATATATATATAGATATAGATATAGATAGATAGATATAGATATAGATATAGATAGATAGATATAGATATAGAGATATCTATATCTATATAGATATAGATAGATAGATATAGATATAGAGATATCTATATCTCTCTATATCTATATCTATATCTATATCTATATATAGATATAGATATATAGATATATATGCATTTCAGCAACCTTCTATTGCAACTTTTTATATTTGCTGAGGGACAAGTACTCATGGATATCAAATAACTATTGACAAAATCTGGTTCTCAGTTCTGTGACAAACATCTGAAAAGGAAACTTAAAAGGAAAAAGAAAGAAGGAAAAGTATTTTGGATTATGATTTCAGAGGTCTCTATTCAGAGTCATGTGCTTGGATCTGCTTCTAGAAAGGGCAGGATTAGATAGAGGTCATAGTAACTGGAGAGTGTGGAGGAGAAGAATGCTTACTTTGTGGAAGGAAAAATGCAACCAGCAAGGGTTAGGGACAAAATGTATCTATTTAGGATACACATTTAATCTAGACTTCCTCCAATCAGGATCTAAATTAAAAATTTCTCATCACCTCCCAAAATACTGGCACTTGATAGACACAAAACCTTCAAACATGGACCTGCGGAAGACATTTCCCATCCAAAGCAGAATACCAGCAACTTGGCATTATAAATATTTGTCATCTATCATTCTCACCAAACTATTTTCTTGATATTATTTATGCAAATTCTAATCTATATTTGTTAATCATTCTGGTGTTGATGTAGTCTCCATATTATATTAGACCCTCCCCAAATATATTTTGATTTGTGATCACCATACACTCTACTTAGTCTTAATGTTTACTGATATCAAGTCCAATTAATATGACATGCCTTTTTTTTTTTTTACCATTTTAAGTGCTTCATTTGGTGGCCTGAAATTGTTCATTCCTTCTACTCAAAGGATTTTTTACACACTCAAAGAAATTCCATAACTCTTTTTTACTTGGTGCTCAGGTCCTGGAATTCAGAATCTAATTTCATGTCTCGATAGACTTGTAAATTTTGAACATTTCACATATGCAGGGTCAGATTATTTAATTTAGTATATTCTTAAATTTCACACAAATGACAATATATACAGAATGTTATACTTTCTTCTGATTGTCTAATAATACATTTAGGCCTATGCCATACTTTGTTAATCAACCCAACCGGTGGAATTATTAGTTCCTTTCACTCTCTTGCTGTCATAGATGCTGCTGCTGTGAATGAATAGTTGTGTAAATGGTTTTGTATAACCATGTTATTTTCTAATTCTGTTGCATACTAACATCTTCTTGGAGACATCAATACACACATTTTAGAAAACTACATTTTCATAAGCACTTTTGTAAATGCTGGAATCCTCTCACTTTGTTTCCTTACATCATTTACTCATCTTTGGCCAGTCAGCATTACCATAATATTGTTACAACAAAGGGGGAAATGACAGAAAGAGGCCATAAACTTGTCTGCCAACATAGAATGTAGGATAGAGCAATAAAACGGAGTGTCCAGTCCATTATGAAACATATCAGCTAACTGTGACTGCAAAATGATTTTCCTGCTTTTACTGAAAGACAAATGGAAAATAAAATATATCCTATGTAACATAGTGGTTATCATACAAACACTTACCTCAAAGAAAATATTTAGATATAAATAGAACTATAACCAAATAAACAGGCATATCAACAAATGGCAGTAATCATTGCTATAACGTTTGTTGCATTTTATTGGCTTCATTAAATTTAAGCGAATCATCTGAAAACAATAAAATATCTATTCATGTGAGACTGAATTATAAAATAAAGTTTTCTATCAATGATCTGCCATAAAATTAAGTATCAATATTTTCATCAAATCCCAATAAACTAAAACATAGAGATAACAAATTTTCAAAAGAAAATTTTGTAAATGGAATAGGGATATATACATAGAAGGATAAGAGAATAGTTATGGAAAATGAGATAATTGAGTACCCACAGGTAATTAATATTCAAGATGTGTATAAATCTTTGTTTTGTTTCTTATTTTTTAAATGATAAGGGAGGGTGTCTATGTGTGTATGCTCAGGTCATGGTGATATTGTGCAGAGGTCAGAGGACAACTACAAGTAATCAGGTATTTTGAACCATGGAATCAAGAAATCAGCTCAGGTTTTCTACCAAGAGAAGTGTTTAGCCCTTCAAAAAGATCAATATTTATTTTGTAGTTAGTATTATATGAGGCCAAAAAAACAATTATTTAAAAATACTGGAATACTAGCATAATACCCATAGAGGACCAATTTATTTTCAGAATGAAAGAGAATGTTAGGCCGTTGCAGGAATTATTTGACAAATATTGTCACATAGTTAATGGTGATATATAAGAGGAAAATGTTAAAACATCCAATAATACCAAATATGTTTTCAAACATCCGACCAACTCTTCTGGTCATAACTTGAAAAACGTAGTATTTGTGAAATTATGCTGCCAAGCATGATTAAAAGAGATATAGAATACACTGGGATAACTATATTCCTTTAGGAATAACTAGATATTGTCCAAAAGCAATATAAGGCCTCAATACACAGTCAACAGAGATTACAAACCATTTCACAGCATTGCAGAGCTTATCCCCTGAAGATGCTTTAGACTTAAAATAAATGGGCCACTGGGACTAACATGTGTAGTATCTGTAGCAAGAAGTTATTGGAGAGTGACCCTGCTGAGCATTTTATTTATGGTAGTAACTACACTGGGTTGAGAATAGTATCTTTACTCCTCCTTCACAACAGTGATACTGAGTACATTGAGACTCAAAGTAAGTTAAACAGTTTGGCAAAGGCTCCAACTACTATTGTCTTCTTGTCCTGACCCCAACAGTTTAATGTGCATTAATAGATGAGAAGTGATCAGAGATGCCTTAGCTAGAGGTATAAATAGTAACCATAGAAATCTAATGATTACTAGAGACCTTAGAACTAAGCCTCAGGATCTTAATTGGCCAGGAAAGACTTCTCTAACTTGCCTTGTTAGGTCACAGCCAACTTTTAGCAGCAAGTCTTTCTGATTCATCTCATCAGCAAGTCAGGAACTGTCAAAGCTGATAAAAAAAAATAAATAAAAATAAAAAGTAAAAAAAAACCCACCACTGTCCAAATCTCAACTTTTCAGTCATGGAACAAGTCAGAAGATTTCTCTGAATGCCTCTCCTGTCACTCCAGGCCTCTCTGCTGGAAGTTGATGTTTAGATGACGTTCATTCCCCAGGTGATCTGCACAGAAACTAGGTGTGTCATTCTCATAATGTGTCTGGCTTCTGTCAGGAGCTGAAGTTTCCTGGCACTGAGGCTTTTAGAAATGTTTGCCAGAGATGTGGTTCTGAGTATCAAGATGATCAAATTCCATATAGTTCTCAAAGATGACAAAGAAACAGGCCATAGGTTTGCGCTTATTCATGTATATGTGTATTGTGTATGTTTATGTGTATATGTATATGATGTTTATGTTTTGTTTTTTGGGAGGCTTTTGTTGTACTTTCAAGGATTGTAAATATAAGTGTTATAAAGAACCAGTAGCCGCAGACCCCGTGGTGTATATCTGGATGTATAATTTGTGAAATTAGTTTGCCAGCATTTCAATTTCAGTAATAGTGGCAGACACATACGACAAAAATGACAAAACAAACAGGGAGGGGGAAAGTTATTTTTTGAGTTATTTATAAAAAACAAATTACCTTTCATTTAACTCTCGAATCACTATTTGACAGCATCACATTATAGATGTTGTCTAATACATAGAGTAACATTTCAGAAAGCATAAAGCAACTGGCTACATTGGATCAAAACAATTGCCATTTCCTCCATTGTCCTTTTTGCCTTTAGCTAGAATATTACATATCTGATTCTACTTTAACATGATCTACTTACCCAATCAATATATTAATGGGTAGTCCTTTCTAATCATAAAGTTCACTCAGACGTTTCTATTGTATTAGTTTTGCATTCTGTACGGCCATTTCATTCATAATTGGATGGTGGGAGCAACCCTGTGTGAGGCTTCCTGCTTACATAGAAAGTAAACAGTCCAGATTGGCACTTCTAATTGTCTTATCTAAAAAGGTTTATTTTTTTTTTCTTAATGAATGTGGTCTTCGAAGTTTGATCTGCAAAGCTATGAGGGAGACATTAACTTGTAATATAAAACATTGCACAATTGAAATACCATTAAGATAAGAATCAGATCTATCAGGATAACTGAAATGGTCATGACCCTCCAAACAAGGTTTATTGTATGTATGCAATGCTGGTTTCAATTCTCAGTTATTTAATCCTCTTAATAATAGTATGAAATGCACTAAATCCATTTTACAAATGATTAACCTATAAAACACTGAGTTGGGAGAATTTATTTTTTAGTGTTTGTCATCCAAGATGTAGAATTCCAAACCATCTTGGTGACTTAACAACTTTCTCTTAACTCCTATGTTCCAAGACATTTTTTTTTCGCATCCTCTGACAATAATTGAAAGTTTCTATGAATAGAGTATTAACAACAACCCCCTTTAATAATTATGCTTTATACTCTCCATATTGCTAATCAAAAACTTGCTACATTTTGAGATCTGTGGTTCCCATGTAGGACAATTTCCATGGAGTGTATTTCTAAATGTATAATCTCTGAAATCAGTTTGCCAGCATTTCAATTTCAGTCCTCATTAGCTGTGGACACATACAAACAAACTCGGAAACAAACATGGAGGAGGAAAACTATTTTTACTATGTCTTTTATAAAAAATAAATATCTTTCATTAAATTCTCAAAATCAGTATTTGACAATATCACATGATAGATGTTGTCCCACACAAAACAGTATCATTTCAGCAAGGTACAGAGGGTAGTGAGATTCTGCCTCTAAGTACTACCCTACCTTGCTCAAAAGGGTTAAGGTCAGTTAATTTTCATGCCTCGTCAGTGGTCAGCTGCAATGTTGAGTTCCACTGAAATATAAAAACTAAGAGTTCATGTCTTAAGTCAGTTCCAAAGGCTAAGCAATTAGCACAAAATACTATATTGATTTTTAGTAGTTTTGTGCTCCAAATAAAATGAGCCCATTCTGATTTTTATTTCTTTATTGATTATATTTTTGTGTGTTTGCTTAGAGAGGATTTTCTGCATAAGTTATTGGCTACCTTTATGTTTTATTTTATCATTATGCTGTGAAATAATTTTTCTATTTATCCTTTTAGACATTAAATGAAAAGACAAAGAGGGAGCACATTTATCAAAAGTAATATGTGGACATATTTTCCTACAAAGTACCAAAAACTTACAAAGTTTCTGCCTTCCAAAGGAGATGGGCTTTAAATGTGAAGTCTGAATTTTGATTTTCAATTTTCGGTTAAAAAATATTTAAGTCATTATCCTGCCTTCTTCTAATACTGTGATGATTCCATTGAATGACTCAGTCATGCAAGGAAGGAGAAATTGACAGATAAATTCAATAAATAGCATTGTGCTGATCTTGCTGAGTCTCCAAACAGAGGCAGAAGTAAGCACAAATGAACCAGGTAGGTGTGTATCACCAACCATGGGAGATAATCAATGTATCCCGAGTGAGAGGACAACAAATAAGAATAGTAAAGAGGCTATGTTAGTCTGAATGAGAATCTGCCAACAATGGCATCACCAGACGCTGGATAATTATGCACATGTGTGCTCTACACAATAAAATTCAACACAAAGATACAGAAAGGTACAAAACAATACCCAGTCTGAACACACCAGAAGAAACCAAAATCCTGAAAAAAAAATCTCAGCTAAGGGTATGGGAAGATGTATCAATAGTTAAAAGCAATTTTGGCTCATATGATGGCATATGTATGTGTATATAAATATACACATATATATGAATGTGTGTTTGTTTTATATATATATATATATACATATAATAAACATATAAATACATATAGCCTTAAAATATTATCCTAAAACTTATAATAAATTACATATTAGATATTATGATGCATTTAATAAGCAGGCAATATTTATATAGATGTAAAGATTTCAGGTAACTCTAGTATTCTTGAATTATTATTTCCAATTAGTAAATGTTAATCTCTCCAATGACTAACAAAGAAATGTGTATCTTGAGTTGTGTTTCTCACTAGATTTTAGGTTTGCCCTTCCCACACATTTTCACCTATACCCTTTATCTGCAGATACATTACTATAACAGATCATTAGGACTCTGATAGGGTTTAATCAGCAGTTTTGATGTCTTAGGACTATGTTCTAGTCAAAGGAATTAACCACCATAACATAAGGACTAGAGCTCTGACCACAGCCAAACTGTAACATCATAACTAGGAAGCTTGAATAAAAAGTCTTAGCTTTGTTGTACGGGCTTTCTTCATCTTAGGTCGAAGAGCTTCCCCCTACTTTGAATTTTATCTCTCTCCTCCTACTGGGATACCTTTTGAACCTTCTTTTATCAAGGCAGTCATCTACAACCTTCTAATGTGCTAAGAATATTACTGAAGGTAATTTTAACAAGAGACATAGGTGATTCAGTTATTGTCCTCACTTGCCATGAAGGAAAGAGGTAAGAAAATAGAATTAGAGGAAAATTAAAATAAGTAATAAGTAATGGTTTTGGAAACAAGACAAATAAAACAGAAAAATTCATACCCACGGAAAACAGTAATGTCTAAAGTGAATCTGTGTGTGGACCGAGATCAGTGCCTGGCAAAGCTTCCGAAAAATGGCTAAAGAAAAGATAAGTGCATTTATTTAACTTCCCCAAAACACTCAATAGGTAACTTCCCTACAATAAGCTTTCAGGGGACACTTGTACTTTTTTAGATAAAAGTAGAACAAAACCTTAAATACCACAAAATGGAAACAGGAAACAGAATCTCTTGTTTGTTGTTATTGTTTTGTTTTAGTGGGCATCATGATAAACATTATATTATCCATTTTATAGATGGAACACTGAGATTCCAAGAGTTAATCACAAACCTCGATAAGTGGGACTTAGTTTAAAATCAGGTGTGTTCTGCTACAAACTCTGGTACTTTTCATTTTACATTGTAATTAATAGAGAAATAGAAAAGCAAAATGTAGTCCTATGTATTGATGTGCTAAGATTTTCCTGTATTACATAAGATGACCTTACAAATGTAAATACATACACATTTATTTACAGGGGTACGGTGGTGTGGTGGTATGTTTGATTGTATATGGTTCATATGTTGGGGTATAAATGTGTGTGGTGTATGTGTTTGCAGTATTTGTATATGTATGGCTTATGTATGTTCATGAGTGTATATGCATATGTATATGGCATATGTGTGTTTGTGTATATGTGTGGTATAATGTGTGTGTGTGTGTGTGTGTGTGTGTGTGTAGTACCTATGTCTCATGCATGTACCTTTACATTACCATGCAGAGGTTAGAACAAGATTTCAACTATCATGCTCTATTACAACACCAAATTAGTGCTTTGTGCTATGATTACTACTGAACCACTAGTTCATCATTTATTTTAGGGTGGTAGCTGAGAGAACTTCCAGGATTCACATGTGTCCACCTTACCACTCATTCTGGGATTAGAGACATGTGCTGACATTATGCAGTCACTGATAAGGGGATATTAACCCAGAATCTCGGAATACCCTAGACACAATTCGCATATCAATAGATTTCTAAGAAGATGGAAGGAGAGACCCCTGGTCCTGGAAAGACTGGATGTAGGGGAATGCCAGGACAGAGAAGCGAGAGGGGGTTGAATGGGGAAAAGAGGGAGGGAAGGGGGCTTATGGGACTTTTGGGGAGGGAGGAAACGGGAAAGGGGAAATGATTTTGAATGTAAATAAAAAAACTTAGAAAATAAAATAAAATTTAAAAAAAAAAGATGCTTTGAATCCAAATTTATGTTTATGTTCACTCCTATAAGGTGTTTTATGTACTGCAGTATCATCTTTGCCCTTTAGGGGAGCTGTTCTCATCTCACTGGTTAATTTTGCGTGTGTGTACATGCTGGCAAATGTGCATGCATGCAGACACACATGCATATACTATTTTTGATACACATAAATATTATACTAATTTTGATAGTTTTTCTTTTTTTAATTTCTTTTTAGATTTATTTATCTAATGTATGTGAATACACTGTCTGTCTCTTCAGACACACCAGAAGAGGGCTTTGGATCTCATTACAGGTGGTTGTGAGCCACCGTGTGGTTGCTGAGACTTGAACTCAGGACCTTTAGGAAGAGCAGTCAGTGCTCTTACCTGCTGAGCCATTTCTCTGATAGTTCTTTTCTTGAAATTTTTTTCCTAAAACTCTAGTTTTTACATAGTATCCCAAATCCTAGTGATTTTCAGACTACTTTGGATATGACAGTGAGACAGTCAGATAGACAGACAAACAGACAAGAAGGAAGGGATAGAGGAAGGGAGGGAGGGAAGAAGGAAGGAAGGAATACTATAAAAATTTCTACATTAATTTTTTTTTGTTTTCCCAGTGTATATGACCTATGTAATCACATTGTATCTATCCCAGTGATGTTTTATAAAGTAATTTTCATTGTGTCTCAAGGGCTACAGACCTTTAGGTTTAGAAAAGCACAGATTAACTCTATAGAGATAAGCAGCGACTTACCCTGCCCTGGCACTGAGAGGGCCACAGTGGACCTTAGAAGGCATCACAAGAACTTCCCTGTACTCATCGGGCTGAGAATCTAATGTTTGTTTTGATTTAAGTACACAATACTGAAAAAAGTAATATCTGAGAGTACAAATACTAACTCTTCTACAGAGAGAGGGTATGATTTATAAACAAAACAAGCTAAAAAATTGTTTAGTCTATTAACATTTTAGTACTTTTTCATATAATTAAGTACCCATAGTTACACAGCAAGTACTTATTAAAATAATTATTGTGCTACAGAACTCAAACATATCTGCAAGAAATAGTCCATTTCAATACTCAGTGAAGAGTAAAAATATTCAAGTGAAACTATCTTACATGGCATTTTTAATAGCAAAAATTACAATGCATAAGACTGCTCACCCAACTATATGGTTTGTGTTTGTTTGTTTAATAAAATAGGGTCTCATATAACCCTGAATGGACTCAAACTTAATATTTAACAGAAAATGACCTTGAAATTCTGATTCTCCTGCCCATAATTTCCAATATATTCAGCATAATTGACCAGCTCTTCAAAGCATAGTATCAATGAACAAATTATAGAAGACAGATTACAACACTCCATTAGTTAGAGAGATGACACTATCTCTGTTCAGTAGATGTACATGTTCCAAAAGACAGGTTTATGAGGTGGTGATGAAAGTCTCCATGATTTGGCAATGAAAACACATCAATTACTGAAGAAGATGGTGTTGAATACACAATACATAAATACCCAAGGGAAAGTTTTCTTTATAAAAGAAAGTAGATTAGTAAGGTTATTTCAGGAATTGGGATTATACATGATTAAGCGATCTGTAGTTTTTTATTTTGCTTGCAATGTCTACAATGATCTTTATTACCTTTATAATCAGAAAAATTGTAATTTTCATTTTGGAAAATGGTAAAGCTAAATCAAGAAATTACTCATTAAAATTTATCATAAGATTTTAATATTTTAATAACACTTTTCATGATTAAATTCTCTGATGATTACAAATTTAGAATCACACTGTTTTGCAGTCTAACCTGACTCTTCTACTTAAGAACTTATGATCATGCTCTCATATTTCCAAATATTTTTCTCAAAAGCTAGACATTAGTAACATTTAAGTACACACTGTATCATATCTTGGCTCTTCATGATTTACAGTTGTGATACATCAAGTGATAACATGATGTACTTATGGATTGCAGAAATGTATTTGCTGAACAATTTGGATATCCATTTGTTATACAGGATTCTTCAGTCAGAGGTAGTGGCTGGCTCTTCTACTGAAAATCAAGTAAGCCATATTCCACACTTCACAACACCAATATGATTTTGCTGCAAAATAACAGTGTAGCAAACCCAGAAGTAAGGATATAAACAGTGCAAGCCAAAAATCCAAATTGTTCATCTTATAGAATTGTACTGTTCTGCTCTTCAACAACCTAACAAATACTTTTCTGAGTGAATTGGTGATGTGGATGCAAAATGGCCAGTTAGACAGTTACTGAGAAGCCTGAGGCCTTAAGTTCAATTCACTGGGATTACATAGTGGAAAAAAAGAGAATTAATCTCCTCAAAATGTTGTGATATACACACAAGTGCCTTGGCATACAGGCACACAATATAAATAAGTAAATAAATGTAATGATAATTTCAAAAGATGATAATAGTGATTATTCTAATAGAAGATTGTTAATATGAATATATTTTAACTTTCTGTGTAATTTGTGATGTAAATACTTTTATGAACCCTAGTCAAGAAATGATGAACTTGAGGCAAATGTCTTATGAATCTTTACTTCAGGGCCAGGATATGAGTTCATGTTATTATGTTCAAAATAATAAGTACAGCCACAAACTACAAGGTTCATTCAAGAATACATTCAGCATGAGAATCAGAATTAGAATCCAGGTGTAAACAAGCATGGCTACTTATGATGCTGTGTTGGCACTAGCAACATTATCTAGGTAAATGCTGCCATTTTGCATAGATTTCAAGGTGCAGAAGAAACCACCTCACTCACCCTTGTTTCTTTTCTTTTTTTCTTTTTCTTTTTTTTTGGGGGGGGTCTTTATTAAACTTTCATTTTTCCTTTGTTCTTTGATTTCTTATTAGATATTTGCTTTATTTACATTTCAAATGTTATCCTCTTTCCTCATTTCCCCTCTGAAAACCCCCTATCCCATCCCCCCTCCCTTTGTTGACATCCTCCCCCCAACTCCCACTTTCCTCATCTGGAATTTCCCACTTTCTTGTTTCACAGAACAATGGCATTGCCTCTCATTGATGTCTGAAAAGGCCATCCTCTGCTACATATATAGCTGGAGCCATGGTTCCCTCCATGTGTTCTTTTTGGTTGGTGGCTTAGTAACCCTGAGAGTTCTGGGAGTACTGGTTGGTACATATTATTGTTCCTCCTATGGGGCTGCAAACCTCGTCAGCTCCTTTAGTCATTTCTTTAACTCTTCCACTAGAGACCCTATGCTCAGTCCATTGGCTGGCTGTGGGCCATGGATATTTTGATTCCCCTTCTAAGAAGAACCAAAATATCCACACTTTGATCTTCCTTCCTCTTGAGCTTCCTGTGGTCTGTGAATTGTATCTTGGGTATTCTGAGCTTTTGGGCTAATATCCACTTATCAGCGAGTGCATACCATGTGTATTCTTTTGTGATTGGGTTACCTCATTCAGGGTGGTATTTCCTAGGTCCTTCCACTTGCCTAAGAATTCATTTCTATGAGTTCATTGTTTATAATAGCTGATTAGTACCCCATCGTGTAAATGTATTACATTTTCTGTATTCATTCCACTGTTGAGGGACATTTGGGTTCTTTCCACATTCTGGCTATTTTAAATAAGGTTGCTATGAACATAGTGGAGCATGTGTCCCTTATTACATGTTGGAGCATCTTCTGGGTATATGCCCAGGAGTGGTATAGCTGGGTCCTCAGGTAGTATTATATCCAATTTTCTGAGAAACTGCCAACTCATTTTCAGAGTGGTCGTACCAGCTTGCAATCCCACCAGCAATGGAGGAATGTTCCTCTTTCTCCTCATCCTCGCCAGCATCTGCTGACACCTGAGTTATTGATCTTAGCCATTCTGACTGGTGTGAGGTAGAGTATATTCCTTAGAAATCAGCACAAAACAGGTTACAAAACTAATACATGTTGTTTTATGTTTGTATTCTCTCTGTTACAGTGTCATCAGAGCTAAGACATACCTCTCTGTGTTATAATGACATCAGAGCTAAGGCATACCTAAGTTCACAAGAATCATTGCATGTAACTCAGAGTTGTAGAAAGCAAAAACATAGAAAGGTTCAAACTTGGACATGGTTCTTTAGGCAGGAACAATGGCTACTTGCAAACCTGTGTGGGAACTAGTTCCTTGCATAGGTCAAAGACTGATGAGTTGTATGTAAAACATTTCACTCAAAGATGGACACTGGGATATAAATTATGAGAAATGTACAGATAAAATGGAGCTGAGACACCTCCTATTCTTCTCCTCAGGACTCTCAAGAAGAATAGTAGTCTAATTTTATGTCATACTACCCTTCATTCTTTCTCCAGCAAATCACATGGATCCTGATACAAAATTATGTCAGTGAACATACACCTTCCTCCATATCATTATCACTAAGTAACTTCAGACACCACTTAGACTAAACTTGTGTCATATAATCTTCTCTGAAAGATCCCTTCAAATTATCTGTGAATGTGGAAGGTTTCCAGTATATCACAGTATGTACTTCTGACCTGTTTCTACACTTAGAGCCCAATAATATATTTATAGTTAATGATTTTAGATAGGTTCTATATACTCCTTCCTTCCTCTCTGTCTCTAGCTGTCTGAATCTCTGAGTCAAATGCGTAACCATGGTTCAATGTATTACTAAAACTTATTTTCTTTTTAAATGTCAGTCAACTCCAGTTTCATTTTTATTTTTTTTAAAATAAGGGAATGAACCTTATAATCCATTAAATAATAATTTGAATATAACCTGTTACACCATAGACACAATTGCCTTCACTGAGTGGCTGCATTGAAGAAAGCAGAATTTTTTTTTTTTTTGGAACATCTCATTTTATCATGATATCCTCAGGCATGTTTGACTGATTTTTTTTTATGGCAACTCCAAAAGTTGATGCCAGAACCCTGAAGTATTTACAGACACCTACACACCAATCTTTGATGATCTTTGCAGAGGTGAACTCAAACAGGGCCACTTCCTGTCTCTCAATCTGAGTCAGCCAAGCTAATCAGTACTCAGTGCTCAGCTTCGACTGGGACTGTGAACGAAGAGCCATTTAGAGACACTGAAATGTGTACTGTGTACTTGCCAAGCTGAGGAGATTCATCCAGGAGAACATATCTTATTTCAAGAATATAAATGAATTAATCAGTAAGCTTGCTACCCCTTGCCAGAAACATCCCTGATTAAATTTAATGTAGTGAATTTGTGCAATCACCAGCAAACTAACCACTGATTAAACAAAGGCCTCAAAGCACTAATTCTTCTAATGTGTGGCTATTTCTGCTCTCCTATGAAGGGCACCCCTTGAAAACTTTACAGATTTGAAAGGTTCTCCATTGAAAATTCAACATGAAGTTTTTCGTTTATTTATTTTTTCTGAAGGTAGTCCAGTTCATTTCCAGACAGCGCAATAAATGCATCCAACAATTAGGCAAATGTGTACTTGACTGCATTGTCACAGGGACATTGCATGTTCTTGCTCCATTGTAGGCCAGTAGAGAATTCCATTAATCACAAGAGAAGTAGTCATCTAATTTTTCCTATCTTTTATGTTACCAAAAGAGGAGAAACTGCAGTGAGCTACTTATTCTAAAAGGAACTTGGAACTAAATAGCAAGGATTCAGTTGTTCTGAATCCCATAGCTGTTACCTCTAGATATGCTGATACAGTGATGCAGCACAAGAGAGGTAAAAGGATTATAGAACCTGTATTCAGAGACTTAGATTTTCTGTGGGTGGTTTGTTACTGTCCTTATAGATAGATAGATAGATAGATAGATAGATAGATAGATAGATAGATAGATAGATGTGATAGATAGATATGATAGATAGATAGATAGATAGATAGATGATAGATAGATAGATAGATAGATAGATAGATAGATAGATAGATAGATAGATAGATAATAGTAGATAGTTATGATAGATATGATAGATAGATAGATAGATAGATAGATAGAGAGAGAGAGAGAGAGAGAGAGAGAGAGAGAGAGAGAGATAGATAGATAGGTAGATAGATGGCAGACAGATAGACAGATAGTAAACAATATATAGATGATAACATATATAGGTATATAGATAAAGGCACTTATAAAGACAGATGTAGATAAACAGAAAGAAAAATGGGATACGTGATAGATGGTGGATAATAAATGATAGATAATAAACACAAAATGTCAGATAAATAATGGTAGAGAGATAACTATATGAGCCAACCTTAGATGCTAGATATTAGACAAAATCAAAATGTTATTTGTAAAACAAAGTCACTAGTAGACTGTGGTTATGTAGTTTATCAAACATTCAGTACTTACAGAGTTAATTCATGCAACAGATCTACACCCTTCATCACATTCCATTTTTTTTTTTTTTTTTTTTTGGTTTTTCGAGACAGGGTTTCTCTGTATAGCTCTGACTGTCCTGGAACTCATGTTGTAGACCAGGCTGGCCTTGAACTCAGAAATCCGCCTGCCTCTGCCTCCCAAGTGCTGTGATTAAAGGTGTGCGCCACCACTGCCTGGCATACTTCATCAAATTCCTATTCTCATGATATACATATAAGAGGAAGTAACTGAGGCATATTTTCTGTAGACTAAAAATATTTCCCTTGGTAATTTAACAGGTTCCTATTTCAACTCAGCTATAAATATAAATACAAATATAAATACAAAAACAAATAAATACTGTTATATATATGTATATGTGTGTGGGGTATGTCTAAATATATAGTACTTAAAAGCATATTTTTAGACTTAACAATGATTCTGAAATCTCTGATACTGATCCTAATAAATGTATTGATTTGCTCTTTTAACTCAAAGCATGAGAACAAAGGTAAAGGACACCCTTCGTATTCTTACCATCAAAAAACACAGCTAACATTCTTTTTGTCTTGCAGAATGCTAAGGAAGAAAATCTTTCATATTACTGAATATGATTCTTCTCATCACCTTCTCTCTTGTCACTCCAGCTCAAGTGTCAAGAACATCCTGAGAAATTATTGAGAACAATGGACTAGGTACAGATCATGACAGAGACATCCAGCCCCCATTCTCTTTCTCTGGAACTGTAGATGCCAAAATTGAAACCAATAATGTGACATTTCTTAAGAATATAAGAAAGTCCACTCGTTTTAGACAACAAAATAGTTCACTTCAGGAAGCTATGGGTATTCTTATACATCTATAGACTCGGGTTAGGGATATATCATAACTAATTAATATGATCTCTCAACAGCTGTGACTACCAGCACTGGACTTGAACAAGACTGGGCCTGTAATCAGCTGAGAAGTGATTCATGAGCAACTCACTAAGCTTTCTCTCATTCTGATGATTATTGGACATTGAGAAAATCAGGTAGGGCTGTGGACAGCAGTCATGGTCTTTGGTTCTGTACCCGATTGTAAGCCAACTGGGCTTCAATGACTAGTTCCAAACCAAAGTCAAACAAATGGTCCTGGTACTTCTCAATGTGTCACAAAACAAGATAAAACAAAACAAAACAAACAATCAAAAGACATGAATGTGAGAGAAGAAAGGATTGGCAGGATTAGAAAGCTGATAAGAGCAAGGTTGTTCGTGGGAGCAATCAGAATGCATTATGCACTTGGGTGAAAGTGGCATAAACCAAATTCAACAAAAGTTATTTTAAAACAGCTAGAAAAATGGGATGAATTTGAAGACACAATTATATCCAACCCTTGATTTTATGGTTTTTAACAGCCACTTTCTTATGAAGGTCTTTAGTTACGGCTGAAATACAAATTTCCATACATAAGCACAATAATTTGCCTTTAATGTTCTATAACTGTAGAAAGGTATCCTATTAGGAACTGGAATGCAATTCCAATACTCTTTTCATTTCTAATGAATATCCCTTACTTTGATTTGTGTACATCATTTTAGAATTTCACGAACCAGCTGTGAAATTGCTGATTTGTCTCCAGTATGAATTTCTTTGTCGGGAAAGAAAATGCCTCTTTGAAAGAGTTCCCTTGCCATGAAGAGACGAGATATTTATGTTCCTCCTCCAAACACACACAGGCCAATTCAAAGGAACCTACTCATTCCTCGAATAAAAGGCAATTTCATCTCAGGAAAAGGTTCTTTCAGCAGCTTTTAGACTACCTATCATTGTCAGGCTTGGCACATACACACACACACACACACACACACACACACACACACACACACACACCAGGAGAGAAGGTGAATGCTATCATCCAGGGACAGGCAAAGTTCACTCCTCAGAAACTCTTTACATTCCTGAAAGGGAAATTCCCCTGGCAGCATCTCTGTTTCTGTGAGACAAAACCAATTCATGCTAACAAACACATTTGATTCTTACTTTATTTCCCTTTACAATTCTACAACAATGAATTTGATTTTAATATTGTTTGTTTACATTAAGAGAACAATTAGAATTTCTTTTGGAGTTCTGTCATTGGATTTACTTCTGGAGAAGCTATAGCAGAAAACCTTAGGCAATCTAATTAACTGGTGGGCTGGCAGATATTCATAATGCCAGTGACCTTCCTCTTCCTAGAACTCAACAAGGATCCTCCTGAAAATGCTCCATTCAATATTGTGATATTGGTAAAATATGCAAAAGATCAATGCCACTTGTTTTAATCAATGAATCAGTTTACATAGAAGGCATCATAAATTCTTCAACAGTGCTCACTATATAAAAACAGTTAATATATGACATCCCAGTAAGGTTAAAGGGACTCAAAGGCAGGTCACTAGTCAGAGACAGCCCCTGTTCTTGCTGTAAGGAGTCCCACATGAGGACACACTTGCACAATTGTTACAACTACAAGTGTCTAGTCAGTCCTATGGATGCTTTCTGTTTGATGATTCATTCAGGACTGAAGGAGGCAGAGAGATCAGAGAGACACCACAAAAAAAGTTACAGAATTGACTAATCTGGGACCATAAGGGTCCAGAAAAACATCTGGCTTTTCCATGTTGTTTCTTTCTTTTCTTTTTTTTTTTATTAGAATTCTGATAATCATGCTGCACAAGGCAATCTCTTCATTGACAGGCATTTCCCCAGCCTTGCTATGTTTTTGTTTGTATGTAAATATTTTCATTTATTTTTGAAATGTAGGATGTAAAAATTCGTTATTATTATTATTATTATTATTGTTGCTGTTGTTAATATTTCTTCCATAAAATAGGATTTCTAACTGGATCCAATGTCTATAGGAACAAAGAATGTAATTTTCAATATTTGCAGCGAGTTGGTCATTTTGTTACTGGGGGGTGAGACACCTGGCAATCACAGGACTGAGAATCTGTTAATGGCAAAGCCTTGATCCAGGATATTAGAAAATGTTCTAACTGTTGTGGGGTATGTACTTCAACTTTTAAATGGAAGAAACTGTAGCCTCTGTCTTCATGGTCTTTCTCTAGTAGAGAAATGTAAGTTCACCTGCTACCGTATTAAAAAATTCTGTTATTTAAAGTCCTTTTGGGTGTTATAGATATGAGGAAGGGCAATTCCATGCAAAGTAAAATGAATATGGAATGGTAAGTACAATTCATTCTGTCTTTCACATTTATGAATCTCAACAACCTACTCAGAAAGAGCCACATGCATTTTTTTCCATGCTACATGAAACAGCATCACATGGCTTATAAGACAAGGCCAAGCTCATGAAACCTACCCTTTCTTTTCAATAAGAACCTACGAGGATTGCTTCCTTAAGCTCAGCATGAACAATCTGATTCTCTTACACCGAGCTGTAGAAATTTCCAAGTGAGTTCTGGCTGAATTTAACCTGGGAAAAGTGTTGACAATTCCAAATGAATCTGAGAAAAAAAAAAAGAAGAAAGAAAGAAAAAGGAAAATGTTTTTAGTTTTTCATGTAAATGAACCTGAGAAGAAAGAGATCATTATGTTTTTTTTTTTAATTGTTCCAGTTGAGGTTGTAGAGCAGAAGATGGAAGAAATAGTTTCAACATCTCTCTTGCATTATTTTTATAGTCTACAATGAGTTTCCAACAAATGTAAGCGCTGTAGAGGAAGACCTAGATTTACATTTGCTGTTCTACATTAAAGGTAAAGAAGAAATACACAAAGGATGAGAAAGATGAAAACTCTGAATCTGGTTCTGGACAGAAAAAGTATTTTTTTTCCAGCTGGAGCAAAACCTGGTAATAAGTAGAGACAATGAGATTTGTGAGGCAGGCGACAAATGGCACAGAAGATGGGAGAGGGAAAATAAAGCGAAGACGACAGCAACTTTGGGGCTTATTGGACAAAAATAAAATCACTTTCAACGTGTGTCCCCCACATACTGATCCTCAGGCTGATTTATCTGATCACATCTGACAATAATACAAATGGAAGATGTCCAGCCATTCTCAAGGTACACCTTCTGTCAGAAAATTAAACAACTGACTTCAACATCGGGGGAGATAGCCCGCTGAACGAAGAGAGCAATGAAGCAAGTCTGTCTGGCATTATTTCCTCTAGTCTATATAAATCCTGAACTGTTTCGAAGTGCAGCTCTATAGCCTGGAATAGTTGGTACTCAGGCTTCTATCCCAGATGGTAAATGTAGCAAATTAAATTCAAATAATAACTGCAGAAACTTCTTGAGCATAAGGTGCCCAGAACCTTCTCTGGGTCAATGTTCTGTCACTAAAGCCTTTAACACGGATATTGTATAATGTGCCAGGCTTCTTTTCTTCCTCTTTTTCCATTTTAATGTGTGTGGGCACGGGTGGGGTGGGGTATGCATATGTTTGAATGCATGCTCGCATGTGTACAGGGTATGGGTGTGGTGTGGTATGCATGTATTTGAATGCTTGCCTGTGTATAGGAGCACGGCTATGTGTTTTTTCAAGTGAAGCACTGAGGTTAAAATCAAGAATCATCCTCAAATACTTTCCCACCTCCTTCATAGAGGCAGAGTTTCTCAGTCAAAGCTAGAGCTCACCAATATAGCTAGTTGCTTTAGTCAGTCTGTTCTGGAATTTCTGGATCGCCATAGCCACTCAGCATTTATGTAGGTTCTTGGGTTCTGAGCTCCAGTCCTCACATTTTTGCAGTAAGGACTTAACCACTATCCCCTAATCACAGCCACATCATGTGTGATTTTTAAAACCAAGCATGGTAGTGCACACCAGCAATCCCAGTATGTGGGAGGAAGATACAGGTTAGCCACTGCAAGGCTGAGACCAGCCTGGTCTATATAGCAAGGTCCTGTCTCAAGAAACATACAAAACTACACTGTATCATTTTAAATAGGAATATCAGATGACTTGACAATAACAGTAGTAATAGTAGTAGTAGTAGTAGTAGGAGGAGGAGGAGGAGGAGCAATAGTAATAATGCACGTGTTTCACTAAGGCATAGATGCTTCCGAGGAACTTTGGGTTTTTTACTAAGTATATACTAGGAAAGCCCACATACACTACTTTATCATTTAATTGGCATATGTTAACCTTAATTTATCAAAATAAATACTGTATAAATGCTCTAACTATTAATGATTACCCTGAGTCACTACAGAGTATAATATATCACTAAAAAAGGATAAGCATTGGTAAATGAGAGGGCTTGAAAGGAGAAAGTAGAAGAGGACTTTATATAGTATATATGTTTTCAAAAATAATGTACAGAAAACCATGTAGGGAATATTAGGGATTTTTTTTCTCTGACTCAAAAGAGAGTGCAATCATGTTCTTGGTGAATTGTACCATCTGTTAATTTTTCATCAAATGTTGGTGAACATACTCCAGAACGTTTCATAAAGAAATGACAACTTAAGTCCATAACACGTAGTCTTACTCTCAGGTGATGCTGTAATTTATGCTTGCTTGTTAATGCAAAAGCAATAAGTTTGTAGTAAAAATCCACCTGCAGGTGTATTCTCAAGTCCTTTGCAGGGGCTAAGTCTTCAGTTTCTGTGTGGCTTTCACTTCCACTGCTTCAGGCACTTTCTAGAATTATTTTATATTGTACTTGACCTTATTATCTGTTTTTTAACAGGATCTCACTATGTAGTCGATGAAGCTCAGGCTACACCAGTTGTATGTGTTGGATCTTGTAAACTCCTGATTTCATTATATTTTGGTTATGCTCTGGTTCTCTCTGTTACTTGCTATATACTTAATAAACTCATTCATTTTAAACTAAAATAACAACTACTATAGACTGTTTATGTTAGTTTTGAACTCATGATACTCTTGTCTCAATAACTTAAGAGTACTGAAGTTATGGACTACACAATCATATGTGGTATATAAAATATTGATTTCAAAAATCCTGTTTTTAAAATTATTTCATTTTATGCATATGATTGGTTTACCTGCATATACATATGTGCATGTACCATGTACATGCAGTGACCATGGAGGAGTTAAATTCCTGGAATTGGAGTTACTGATGCCTGTAAGTCTCAGCGTCAGTGCTGGAAAACTAATCTGTGTCCTTGCAAATAAAACCAGTAAGTGATTTTGTCCACGGGGCTAAATCTCCAGCCTTGCCTATTCAATTACTAAGGAATATTTTCAAATTAATTTAATATTGTAAGTGTTCAGAAATTTTTAAACATGTCTGGAGTGATGGCTCTGTGTTTAAGAGTTTGAAAACAAGAGCTCCAACTTCAGCATCCACAGAAGAAGCCAGGTATCCTACCACCCAACTAATTGAGAAATGGGTTGAGGGTTACAGGGTCACTGATCCTTGCTACACTAAGCCAATAAAACTGGAACATTAGGTTCAGGAGAAACTTTGCCTCAGTTAATAAGCAAAGACTGAAAAAGGAAAAGAAGACACAGTGTTCTCTCTTGTGTCTTCTTGAATGCACACAAATAAATAAAGATTTACAATTTAATTTGCATAGTGTTTCTCTTAATGTAACAGGAGAAATCCTTAATGATGGATAATTTTGTATTTTCTGGAAAGTAAAACATTGGTAGTACACAAATATTTTCAGTTGTTCTATGCAGGGCTATGATATATATTGAATGGGTGATAAACTGTTGATGAAGGAAGTTGGAAGGTAATTGTCATATTGGTAGTACGCTCACAAACATGATAAAACTGACACAAAACAAATATGACGATGTCTGATTAAACAGACAGAAAAAATACTGTTTTCCAGTACTTCAGCCATATAATTCTTTAACCCAAATACAAAATTTCATCCAGCTACTACTTAAGATTCCCCATAAGTTATTAGGAAGTAACTTTTTACATGCTTACTGGAAGGATAAACTAAAAATCCCTTCTAATATTCAATGAAGACACTGAAAAATATCAGAAAGTAATAAGATATTATCAACTATGCAAAAATAATTGAAAATGTTAAATTAATAAATCTTAGCACATACGATCAAACTGACTTCATTAGCAATAAAAAGTTACATTCTACTTCAAGTAAGTACTCTAATTAATCAAAAATTATGGACTAGAGCTCTTTGGAAGTGAATTTATCAGAGGAGAGATAAAGGAAATCCCAGACTTATGTAAAACAGGTGGTGGGATGATGGCTGTTTTGCTTTGTTTTGTTGACTAAAACACATGTAATGATTTAATTTCTGGTGTTAAGTCTCAAAACTTAGGCCATCAATGGGTATACATACATATATGCATACATATATACATACATACACACACATATATGTACATATATATATATGTACATATGTATACACACACACACACACACACACACACACATATATATATATATGAAAGTAGGAAACAGTACTACTTTCCTATGGAACTTTCATCAGTAACAGCTAGCTATATAGGGCAGCTGGAAACATCAAATTCACAGTGATTTATACTGCTCAGAGTAACTATGTCAATATTCTGGCTATATTTTGATTCTCTTCTTTTTATATAGTATCTGCTCCTCTTTTGTAACTATAATAGTCTCTAATGGGAATGTATTTCAAAGCCAAGTGTCATATTTTAAAAAGGAAGCAAGAGAAAACATTTTTCAAAGCAGTATGGCTTTGTTCAATCTCATTTTCAACATAGGCCCTGATGACTTTGTTTTAGAAGTCAAATTACTTGAGCATCAAAATGTGACTCTTTGGAGAGTATACACTTGAAAAACCTGGGTATTTATACCATCTTTCTTAATGTTGACATTTTTCTGTAGTTGGGATTCTAAATAAGTAGGTACCTAAAATGCAATGTGGGGTGAAAGCATACACACAATCCATTGTAAAATACAAGTGCTACAGTTGCAATCATTGTCCATTTAAAACAGCTAATCTGGGATCCAGCTCAGGGGGAGGCCCCAAAGCCTGACACTGTGGATATGGTGTGTTCATGAAAAGGGTTCTCATGACTGCCCTCTGAAAAACTCAACGAGCAGCTGAAAAAATCAGATGTAGATATTCACATCCAACCAATAGACAGAAGCTGCTGACCCCTGTGGTTGAATTAGAAAAAAGCTGGAAGAAGCTGAGGAGGAGGGTGATCCTGTAGGAGGACCAGTAGACTCAATTAACCTGGACCCCCGAGATCTCTCAGACACTGGGCCACCAACCAGGCAACATACACCAGCTGATATGAGGCTCCCCAACACATATACAGCAGAGGACTGTCGGGTCTGGGTTCAGTCAGAGAAGATGCACCTAACCCTCCAGAGACTGGCGTTCCCAGGGAGTGGAGAGGTCTGGTGGATTGGGGATTAGGGGTTGGGTCATCCTCATGGAGATGGAAGGAGAAGGTACAGGATGTGGAACAGTCAGAAGGTGGACCCGGAGTTGGATAAAATCTGAACTGTAAAAAATGATTAAATAAAATTAAAAAAAATAAAACATCTAATCTTTCACTTCCAATGAATCATTTTAATGTGTTTTGTTTTCTTCATGTTGTCTGCTTTTATGTAATAAAGTTCATATAGTCAATGCAAAGGCAATCAAAGTGAGAGAAAACTGTTTTCATTTTTAATTAATAAAAAGTTGAATAAGATATGCAAGAAATGTTTAATAAATATCTGCAAATTATACATTAATAAAGCAACAATATCTCAGAAGTCATATGGAAAAATGAATTAAGTATTAGTTTAAATTTTGAATAATTTTATAGACACTCGCATCTACAGTATGCCAAGTAATATCATGATCCCTATGAATATAAATATAGACTTTGTAAAAATATTCCTAGTCATTTCCTACTGTCTTATATATTAACTTGGAATAAATTAAGTAAAATTAAATAAATATAATGGGATAGTTTATATTTAAAGATTTAATTAATTTTTAATTATGTATGTTTGTTTGTGTGTGTGTGTGTGTGTGTGTGTGTGTGTTGGGAGGGGTGTGATTTGGGTTTGTGAACATGAGTGAATGTGTCCTCAGAGTCCATGGGAGGACATCAGATTTTCTGGATCTGGAGTTACAGGTAGCTGTGAGCCTCCTGACTTGGGTACAGGGAATGGAGTATTGCAAAAGCAGTATGTACTGCTGACCATGGATCTGGCTCTCTACTCCTGTTTAGACTTTTTTAATTATACAAAATACATTACTTGAAAATAATTACATCAAATGACACAATTGTTTGAAATGAGAAAATGGTCTCTTCAATTTTTAGACTTTATGACAGGGCTTCAGTAAAGGTACCAAGTTTATCTTTTAATAGAAACCATGGTAGATAAGGAAGGAAAATTATGAATCCTGAAAACCTTATACATTATGACCTAAAAAAATAAATACTACTAAATGCAATTGAAAAAGTAGAGCCAGGGCTAAGGGTTGAGTTTAGCAATACATCTGCATAGCACACTCAACAACAAGGATTAGCGCCTCAGAACTACAAAAACATGCAGATAAAAATAAAAACAGGGCAATGCATTTTAGAAACACGTCTCCCTAAAAGTTCCACAGTGTTTTATAACTAAGTTAACTAACATTATTTCATTGCTCTGCCATTCAAGAATCTGTAAATGTAGCACAGCAACTAACCAATGAAGAAGTGGAATGAAGAAAGCAATGCCTGCCTTTCATCTTCTTTTGAAAGTGTTATCAATGACTTTGGTTATGCAAATATTATATGTGTAATGCTACAGCCTTGAAAGTTTTTTCTACTCAAATACTGCCTTCCAAAAGAAGTTAGGGAGTTCAGAATCAAAATACGCACACATATGTACATGTATCATGTGTGTGCGTGCACACACGTGCACACACACACACACACACACACACACACACACACCAGAGGAAAAGTTTCTGAAAGGATACAAACACATTCACTTGGTACACCCTTATTGTTTCTGTTCTTATTGAGCAATACTTTGGGAATATAATGTCAATGTCTTATATTAGCATTCCTGGAGCAAATGTTTAATATCATAGGTGGCCATGCTCAACTTCCCAAATGTTAATTGATTCTATTACAAATTGCTTGTGGCACATTCAAGGTAAAAAGGGAATTAGAACTGAGATTATAGGACAGTAACTGCATTATAAAAGTGTGCCCAGAAAGTCAGCATTACTTTAGCTTCTCTACATTATGATGCAGGACTTTTAAAGACTGCTTTGAAAAGATCTTATAGTCAGTAGATAAGCAACAACAATATTAATATATTATACTGTAGACAATCTTTTGCTTTAATAAAAAAACCTGGGTTTCTTTTTAAATGAAACCATTAAAATAATCTCATTAAAATGGGAACAATAAGTTGAAGTTTCTATGCTAAATTACTGGGAATTATACTGATCATTAAATATTCAGTTCTGAATCCTTGATCACTCTCTACTTTTGTTTTTATTTCAGACCTGGCAAGGTTATAATTTGCGGCGTATTTGTATTGTGTTCATTTGATGCTAGAGTTGGACGCAGTGCATTCTAGGTACAGTGAGATATACCTGTATCTTGATATAAATTATGGAATGTCATTTAAATTATTTGAGGGATAATCTTATTATACTTTGGATATTGGCAATACAGTCAAAACAAAACCAACAATCACACATGGTAATGACAATATGTAAATTTCTTCCTTATCAAAGTTAAAAAAGAAGTCAGTTGCCTCCATTTTCCACTACTTAGATCATCCCAAAGTATAAACTCAAATCACAAGAACATCATAAATATAAAAGAGGGATAAGAGTAATGGATAAGAGTAATGAATAAAGAGGTAATACTAGTGCTCTGTGGGAGTTGGAATCATCAAATAGATTACAAAGATTACTGCCTCTTCATGTACAATCCACTTTGACATTGGGGGGGGCAAGTGACTCTAAATAACATGGATTTTTATATTTATGAGATGGCTACCTGATAAAGATAAACAATGACTCTGGAGGTTGAAAACGGAAACATTCCTCTTTGACTGTGACCTAATTAGATGAACCCTGAAATGGGGATGCTCATACTTCTAAAGATAGCAAAACCAACCTGAGAATGTTTTCGTCTTCTTCCATGAAGCACTGTAATGAGGAATTGTACCATACTGATGGCAGGGCCACAAGAACTGTGGGTGTTAATAAAGTCTGGCATTGTCTGGCAAGGATATATCACAACCTCAATCACAATGAAATGAATGTTTCTAACAACCTGTGGGAGAGGAAAGGCACATTTTCACCTAGTCAAGCAGAACTTTCCCCTATGGAAATAGTCCATTTTAGTCTTGGTACTGTGAAACACTGAGCAGAGGACATATAGTCACTGAGCCTTCTAAGGCTATAACTGTAGAACATCAATATCCGTATATTTGTAGTAACCTGATATAAGCAGTAACTTACTAGTACAGCCTTAATATCACTTATTCACTTTGCCAGACAGTGTACTAAGATTTCTATATTTCTTTTCTATTTAATTTTCAGGATGGAGTGATACAGTAAATTATATATATGGCTAGTATTTGAGCGTATTATTGTGTGTTGTGGGGGCGCATGGTGCAAATGCATATGGAAGGCAGTGGTTGACCTCAGGTAATGACCTATCGGTATTCATCTTATTTTTCAATTTTTGAGATAGGTTTTTCTGAGCTCAGATATTATTTAGACTCGAGGACCCCCAAGCTCCAGAGATCTGCTTGTCTCTGACCCCTTTCTTGAACTGTCTTACAGATAGGTATCTCTACAGTCAGCTTTTTAAAACAAACACTATTATCAATCTCAGTTCACAAGTGAAGAAAAGACTTAGTTCAACAGCTCAGAATATCTACAATACAATTCACAGACTACATGAAGCTTAAGAAGAAGAAAGACCAAAGTGTGGATGCTTCAATCTTACTTACAAGGAGGAACAAAATAATCAAAGGAGGTAGGAGGTAAGTACCTGGGAGGGAGAAGGAAGGAGGAGGGAAAAAGAGGGGCAGGATCAAGTATGGGAGGAGACAGAAGAGAAGTACAGATGTATGGGACCCTGTAAGGCAGTCTGTGACCTGGTTGAGCAAAGCTTACTCCAGAGACCAAGTAGAACATTCTACAAGGGATGGAACCAGTGAGTCATGCTCCCAGACACCCGATTCCTCAACTCTGTAATTCTGTGGCCATCAGTCATGTATGGCCACGCCCCAGCTCCCTACCGTTCTGGCTGGACTCCACCCCTACAGTCACCTAGCTACAGCCAAGTTATCCCCGCCCCACTGTTACCTGGCTATTGCCACTTAACCCAACCCACTATAAAAGGAGGCTTCTTGACCCTCCTCGCTCTCTCTTGCTTCTCTCTCATTTTTCTTTTGTCCTTGTCCTTATCTCCCTGCCTCCCCTCTCTCCCCATTCTTTCCCCTCTTTCCACGTGGTCAAGGCCAGCTCTCATCCCTCTATCTTCTCTTTCTCTCTTTACTTTTCTATCTACTTTTCTTTTCCTACTTTTCTATAATAATGTATTGAAACTATAAACTATCTCTTCTTATCAAAACCTGCTGCATTGGAGCATGGATTAGTCCTCAACACTTCCAGCCACCAGGAAAGGACCCAGCCTCTTCTCAGCCAAGCTTCCCCAACAAGTACCTGGAAGGCCCATGCCAGAACGGCACTGCCTTCTGAGCAAGGACCCCCCTTCCCCACTAGGTAAGCAGCCTCTCTCTCTCTACAGGTACTCTGGGGTGCCCCCACCGCGGCCCCCTCACCCCACTTTTTTTCCCATACTGAAAATTATGAAATTTAATATACAATATATATAATTATATTATATATATAATTTAAAATATATGAAAATTAATAGAAATATGTAGCTTTGGGATATGGGAAACTTGGTGTAGCTACTAGAAAGTCCAAGATTGTGAGGTTCCTAGGACTGAACGGGGATAACATTAACTGAAATACCCAACAAATATGTGATGGAACCTGTAGAATCCACCTCCAGTAGATAGGCATGACCCCAGCTGAGGGATGGGGCCACCGAACCATCTCAAAATTTTTAACCCAGAATTGTTCCTGTCTAAAGGAAACACAGGGACAAAAAAAAATGGAGCAGAGACTGAAGGAAGGCCATCCAGAGACAACCCCATCAAGGAATCTGTCCCATCTGCAAACTCCAAACCCTGACACAACTGCTGATGTTAAGAAGCGCTTGCTGACAGAAGCCTGGTTTAGCTGTACCCTGAGAATCTCTACCAGAGCTGGACTAATAGAGACATAGATACTCACAGCCAACCATCAGACTGAGCCCAGATGTGCCAGTGGGAGAGTCAGGGGAACTGAAGGGGCTAAAGGGCATTGCAACCCCACAGGAACAACAATATCAACTAACAAGACCTCTCAGAGCTACCAGGGGCTAAATCACCACCCAAATAGTTGGGATTCATGGACAGCTTCATGGCTCCTGCTACATATTTAACAGAGGATAGCCTTATCTGTCATCAATAGGAGGGAGGCCCTTGGTTCTGTGGAGGCTTGATGCCCCAGCGTAGGGGATGCTAGAGTGGTAAGGCAGGAGTTGGTGGGTAGGTGGAGGAATACCCTCTTACAGGTTAAGGGGAGGGGGATGACATAGGGGTTTGTGGAGGGGAGACTGGAAAAGGGGGGGACAACATCTGAAATGTAAATAAATAAAAATATTTAAATAAAATCAAAAAAGAAAAGAAAAGAAAATGAAAGTTATAAAAAAGCACATGAAAAAAGTGTGAAAAAGGGATACATAAAATTTCAATCATTATTCAACTGTAGAAACAATATTTTTAAATAAGCTATTGTTCTGTTCTTTAGAGAAATAACTGTAAAACCACAAGTCAGAAAGTGTGTGTTCTGGGACGATTTTGTTATGAATTACCTACAAATACATATTCAAGATATTCAAGATAAACCACAAACCTTTCTCTCCCTGCCTAAAGTATTCACTGATGGAATGTAAAATCTTCCCAGATCCCCTAATATCTATTTGTTACATGAAATATAATCCTAAAACATTTAGTTGGCCACATATAAATAATTGGCAAATTTATATATATATATATATATATATATATATATATATATATATATATATAAAATTTCAAAGGCAAATTAAACAATACCTTAGTTAATCAAGAAAGCCACTTTTTAAAATCTATGAGAACCCAAGACCATGTTAACAATATTTTAGGGCAATGCACAAAGTACTAGAAAGGGATTAGAAAATACTAAGGGTTAGCTTATTTTAAAATCCGTCCACCCATTGCCTTAAATCCATTTCTGGCAAACATCCCAGCCAAAGCAGGAATTGAAAATTATTCAAAATCCCTCTGCAGGGATCTTGAAAGGAATCTAAAAGTGGGCTCAATAAGAACACTCATTATGTAGGGGATAAGGTATAAGACTACTCCTCAGTTCTTCCAAAGAAAATATCTATGGCAAGGGCACATTTTAATACCAGGGTAGGGAGGAGAAACTGTGATGGGATGGAGCAACAGTAGTCCCTGTTTTACATTTTGAGGCAGAGACTCTGCAACTCATTTCGTCAGCTCATTGAATTTCAGCTGCATGTTTTATTTCAGTTTCTTCTTTCTTTCTTTCTTTCTTTCTTACTTACTTTCTTTCTTCTTTTCTTTCTTTCTTTCTTTCTTTCTTTCTTTCTTTCTTTCTTTCTTTCTTTCTTTCTTTCTTCCTTCCTTCCTTCCTTCCTTCCTTCCTTCCTTCCTTTCTTTCTTTCTTTCTTTCTTTCTTTCTTTCTTTCTTTCTTTCTTTCTTTCTTGTGATTTTTTGAGACAGGGTTTCTCTGTGTAGTTCTGGATGTCCTGAAACTCACTCTGTAGACCAGGGTGGTCTCGAACTCAGAAATCCACCTGCCTCTGCCTCCGAAGTGCTGGGATTAAAGGCATATGCCACCACTGCCCAACTTATTTTAGTCTCTTTTCTCTTCCTGTTCCCCATTCTTGGCACAACCTCTGATCTTTCAAATGGTTCTCCTAAACCACAACAGATATTTGAACTTGACTGTATCTGAACTTCATAAACTGGATGCTTTTCCCAACCCAATGTGTTCTACTACCCCAAATGAATAAGTCTGTTTACCTTATTTATCTGCTGTCTTTTGCAAGCCATAACTTGGAAAATATGTTTACTTGCTGGTGTAAAGGTCTTAGTTTCTGATCTCAGTTATATCAAGATTATTTCCACTTGACTTACTTGTGTGACCTCATATAGGGATAGTCTGTTGGATATACCGCATGTTTATCATAATTTGCCTTTTCGATTTTCAATGAATTAATTTTCTCTTACTAAATATCTCATTCAGACCCCTAAATAGCAGTAGTGTCATCAACTCCCTTTGTCTTTGTTATTAAAATCCTTCCTGAAAGTTTAAGGTAGTTCTGTTAGAAAATACAGGGGATGCCTCTGTTTTCAGCAGCAAACGTCAGTAGCATTAGTAAACACCTTGTGTATTTGGAGCATCCAAGGGAATTCTTTCAACATCTGCACTGTAGCTCTTCTCATTTATAAACAACATTGCTCTTCAACAACATCCCCAAAGTTCTTTTGTATTTTACCATCTAAGCCAACACTCATATGAACATGCTGCAATGTGCTGCTTGATGTTATCAGATGAACACACATTTATGCTGCTATTTTAACAGGCTTTTTCCTTTACCAATGCACAAAGTGCATATTTTCAGTGTTACCCTAAGAGAGAAATCAAACTTATCAATCAGGCTTCTAGATATGATGAATGGCAAAGGCAAATCATATTTGTTAGAGAAGTAGGCCATTTTAAGCTCGTGGAACTTTGATTGATCATGTTTATCCAACGGATAAAAATGTTATTGGCCTTTAAAATTTTGGGGGTTGTAGGTTTTGTTTTCTTTTCCTCTTTGAAAATAGCTGTCTCTAACCAGCTTACACAAAACACTGGTATAAATCAGCAGGTACTAGTGATATGGTGACAGAATTGGTTGCCTTCTTCTAGAATGTTATGGGACATAAAATGGTATATCTAAGAGTAAACCTGCAACAAGTGATCTCCTTTTCACGGCTGCTTATTTCCTGAAATATTTATATATTCACACACACACACACACACACACACACACACACACACACGAGGATCAATGAACTAAGCTGCCTGACTTCAACTCTAGGGCCAAACATTAACTAGGTGCTTATGTTGATACTTGAATACTTTACATAGTCTTTTATGATGCATAGTTGAAGCTAAAGATGAGCTATTACTAAATGGGTATCTATCATTCTTGGATGAAAAACATGTATAGGTGAGCAGTGTAAAGCACTGAAAAATTCAGCCTTGATCTTATCACTGCCACCCCAGCATGAAGAGACAGATATTAAAGAAGGCACATACCACATCTCAGTTGGTGATGAGTACAACCAGGAATGGGAGAGAATAGGTATTAGAATCTTCTAGAGATAAAGATAGGAAAGGGTCTTCTTTTCAGATGACAACTGAGTAGAGATGCAAACAAGTGGGAAAAAACGAGTATGTTCAGACTTTTGTGGAGGAAGGAAGGAAAGAAAAAAGTGTACAAGTGTTGGGGAAGTTTAGAGAAAATTAAATATCAACACATGGCATTAAGAGATCACATCTTCCAAAAACCTTGCTTTCTGCTACTTCATGACTAGACATGGGTTGCTTTTTGCCCATTAAACATAAGTTGCCATCAGATGACACTTCAAAGCTAAAAATGACTGCCATGATTCAGATAACATAAGTGAGAAACCTGGCATCATTTCCTACATGGTTCAGTTTTAGAACCACTTTATCACAGGGAATACAGTCGTTAGCAATTTCCTTCTTAATCTAAAAGGATACTTAATATGACAAGAAACTTTCAAGCCAGACTTTCAACTCAGCTCAAGCAGAGAAATAGCAATTTCTCTAGGAAAACTGATTTAAAAATGATCATCATCCATCATCATCATCATCTGTCACATGGGGCAGCTGCTTTGGCAGCATTATTTAAGTACATATTAGACTATATGACAGCTTAACCTTCCTAGGGATGCAGAGTCACCTTCCCTTACACATCAGTCAGGCCCAGAAAAGAAGATGTACTCTAGCACAGAAACAGGATTTAGTCTGATTTCAAAAATACACAATGGCACATGACTTAATAGATGTTTAGATTTTTTCTTTTTACTATTAAGTAGTTGATACAGGCCTGTGAAGACTATATAATTCAAGGATTATGGCAGTCACCACATTAGCATGGATTTACCAACATAGCTGACTGCATATTGGACAGGTAGAAAGGCTTCCATATGTGCCATATTCCAGAGAAACTAATTCCTGGGTGAATTCTGTAGACACAATGGGCATATGCTTCCATATAGAACAGTCGCACTCATTTCCCACATAATGCTCAAACTTAATTGACCTCTTGGTGCTGACATCCCTTTCACAAGACTTTTACTTTTCTGTGTACATTCACACATTTCGATCTACTTGCAGTGAATAGCTTTACCACTCAGTAGGTCCATATGCTAGCCATACTTAACTAAGGAAATGTAATTTCTTTCCATTCCAGGAAGCTTGCAATATATTCCCCAGAGACAAGTATTTTCCTCTGCTCTAACTTATTATGAATCCTTGTCTGTTTCTCTTTAGTGATGCAGTTTATATTTGAATTGTGTTAGAATCACTAGCCAGTATCCCATCATTTTCCTGTTGGAAGTTCAAAAAGTTTGCTTGAAGCTACCAAAATCTTCTAATATAACTCCCCAACTCTATATTGCTTATACAAACTTGTATAATGGAAATGGGAAAATATCATTCATGTTAATTATGCTGGTTTCTAGGCGAAAATCTCAAGTCAAAATGTGTTTTTCCATTATTCTGAATCTTAGTATATGGCAGAATACATGGAAGCCCACAACTGTCTGTAACTCTAGTACCAGTGGTCAAAGATCTTCTTCTGACCTCTGGACACACCATGTACACACATGATGCACATGCATGCATGAAGGTAAAAAACATGCATGTGAAATACAATAAATAAATTTTAAAATAAACAAAAACAAGTTACATACTAGTGAGTTTAGAATTATAGAAAAATAATCTGTAATGATAAAACTAGGAGAAACACTTTAACATTATTACAGTCCTGTATGCCATTGAAACCTCCCATTGAAGTGACTTTGATAATATATATGTTCAGCCAAGACTGACCAATGACCACATGAATCTCTTTCAGACTCTAATGCTTTCATTATTTCTCATCTAAACAGTTCTGTGTTCAGCCTGAAAACAAGTGTTTTTAGTGATTCACTTTGCTCAAAAAAACTCTTGATGCTGACAGGGATGATTTGGGTCATTTAAAACACAACAATATTTCTAGGACTTTCTTCTGAAAACCCATTTATTAATTGTGCAACCACAGGTACTTCATGAAAAGTGGAACAATTTATAAAATAAACATTAATTGAACATGTTTGAGAACAACTATTCATGAGATCCAATTACAGAGGATATTAAACATTAGTTTTCTTTTTCAAAAGATTTATTGACAAAAAATGAGAAACATTATCCCTGTTAAATATTTGCTTTCAGAATAGGTGATATTAGAAAATCTCTCCTCGTCCTGGAAAGACTGGATGTAGGGGAATGCCAGGACAGAGAAGCGAGAGGGGGTTGAATGGGGAAAAGAGGGAGGGAAGGGGGCTTATGGGACTTTCGGGGAGGCAGGAAACGGGAAAGGGGAAATGATTTTGAATGTAAATAAAAGAAACTTAGAAAATAAAATAAAATAAAAAAAAAGAAAATCTCTCCTCATTATTTCCATAACCACTAGTAAACTATCAAGATTACAACAGGTTGAATAAGTAAATAGTCGAATGGCTATAACTACTGTGCTACATCTTAAACATACCATGTTTAAACATTTTAGGGTAATGAGCGTTTGCCAAATGAGACTGAGTTAGATATTAAATTATAGGATAAATGTGAAAAATTACATCCATGATGCTAAAAAGAATCCTATCATAAATAATTTACTATAAGGGTTCTGGTGCTATTGAGTCATAAAAGACTGTAAAATAGCAACACAATTAATACAGATTGTCATACAACAGATAAGGGAATATAAAGAGATATATTTAGAATAAAGCACTAGTGAAATTCAATTAGTACAGTGTTAGATTAAATTGTAAAATTCTCACCATACAATATTTTTCAAAAGAAAAATATTTGCATTAATTATATCTTAAATAAATTCTTAGGAGTTATACAGGCACTTACACAGAACAGCTCCAAGGTTCAGTGTTCTTATTTATCTATTTCAATGTCTGTATTTTTTAGAGTATCTGGAGCATTTACAATGCTATATGAACTGTCAGGAAATTAATTTGAGGAAGGATAATCATCTGCCCAGTGTGTACACCTAATCACTTCATTTTTCGAAAATAAGATCCATCACCTGGGGCCATATGAATTGAAATGTTCCCCCACCTGTCTGATCCATTCATCTTAGTGTGCCAAATACCTAGAACCACATAGTTACTTAGAAAGTGTTAATGTGTGTTGAATACTGTATCAATATGTCTGTTTTGTCTAAGCACAACTCCTGAAATAATATGGAATATTCTCAGCCCATTTCTACTCCAAGTAACAAATACTATATTATCCTTCTATAATAAGAAAAATACTGGTAAAACTATGCCCAAAGTAATACTAGTTTTCAAATGATGTTGTAGCATTCCAGTCTGCCTGCCAACCTATGAATTGTTACATTTAAAACATTGGTAGATTCCTTTTTTTAGTTTCAACTTACCACAGACTATTAAGTGCAAAAGTAGACATTGTATATATGTGGTATCTATTATTTCTTGATTCACTGACTCTCAGCAAAGTTACTAATAAGAATATATGAAACAGGTTAAATATTGAACACAAAATGTTCATATGTGTGCTTTTGTATCTTTCTTTATATGTGTTAAGTGTTTATGTATGTACAAGCACACATGAATGTGATTGCATGCAGAAGCCAGAGACCAAACATATCATTACCCGAGAGCTATCCAATTTGGTTTTTTTTTATATATATATATATTGTCATTAACTGATATGAAACTTACAAGTAAGATAGACTTATTAGCTAAGGAATCCCTTTTATTTGACTACCTCCACCTTCCTAGTACTAGGATTACAGATATACACCACCTTGTTTAGAGTTTCATATACATCGTGGAGACCATGCAATATTGGATACTAAATATTATACATTTCTTAAATTTAATTTTAAGCACTCAGCATTTATTTTCACTTACTAGAGCTAGAATTATTTTCATAGATTTGTTGTAGACTGTAAGATTCAGCACACAGACTGGATTGTCTCATTTTCTCAACACACCTTTGTTTTGCTTTGTGTTTGTCACTCCCCTGAGCACCTGCTCTAACTAATTTATTTATTCACTTGATTTCATAATTTCCTCTTTCTAAACCAACATTGCCCAACAGGTATATTATCTACCACATTTCATACACATACATATGAACATAAACATGACATAAGTTTTAAAGTGTTCTAGCATGTATTTTAAAAATTAAATTATAAAATTAAATATATTTGTTTTGTTGAATTTAACATATGAAATCTTTCAACAGAGAAAATGTAAAATCATAGTAAGATATTTCATATTATTTTGCTGTACTTAATCTTGATGTGTGTTTTTTACCTGAAATACCCAGAGCTTTAAGCACTCATTTCAGTCCCTTGCTGCTCACATAACATTAGCAACCATCACACTGAACACATCTTGAGAACATATGTAATTCACAAAGAACTTATTTAAAAATGCATGACAATAATGAGAAAATCCACCAGTGGTTAAATTATGGTATTCAGACATATCTCCCTTTAAAGTAAGCTTTTAATAAAGAAACAAGCAAACAAACAAAAACAACCCCTCAGCTTTTGTTCTCAATATTTTCCTATGAATAACTGGCATATTCTACAGAATCATACAACATCAAAAGATATATCTACAGCAACTCTGAAGTTGAGGAAACTTCTTCTCTTTTCATTATAAATACCATTCTCTGAAAGGTCTATATATTAAATGCTTAGTTCTCAAGGTTGCAAGATTGGAAGGTTCTGTGAACCATTCCTACTGATAGGTCCTTACATCATTACAATATCAGCCCTTGAAGATGGCAAAGAGGTTCTCTGAGATCTCATATGGCTATTTTGAGGTATGTCAATAATTCAGAAACACACAATGAAAATTCTGAATGCTCAGATCTATAGCATTTGCTTTTTAACTATTAGGGATATATGATCATAAAAAGCTGGTAATAATCTATCTTATTCCACCTTTAGACAATACTATATTCAATCAATAGGACATATTATTGTACTGTCCAATCAAACCTTACAATCTTGTGAGTTCTTTTCTTTTTTTTTCAATATCTAATTTTTGAAAGGCCCCTCCCTTGGAGCCTTCCCTGTTTATCCAAGACAATATTGGCTCTCTTATTATGTCAGCACCCAGTTCTCTGAATTATCAATACATACTCATTTATCTGATTAGAGTCTTTTTGAGTTAGACTTTCATATACATTCTTATATAAACAAGTTTTAAATTTACAATGGTGTGCTGAAGGGTTGATTTTGCTTGATAATGGGCAAAAAGTGGTATATGAGATGTAGTTTGGTTTGGACAAATAACACACGGTATGTTCTCAAAACTTGGGGGTAGAATCAAAATTCTAAAATTTTTTAATATCTTGCTCTTTTATAAAAGGATTTTTTTCTTTTGCAGATTTGTAATGGGGGAGGGGCATTATGTGCCTGTGTGTCTGTGCACACCATTCTGTCATGGTGGCCAGAAATGGACAACAGATATTTTCAAGCTGGTGTTAAAGACCAGAGCAAGCCAGCTGACATAACATGGGTGTCCAACAAGAGAAGTTAGGTGCTCTTAGATGGTGGATCTACATATCTTATTCTTAACCCTTTAGTATTTCCCATATGGAATGGAATGTTATTCAGTTCTATGCTATTAAAATGAAATATTTGAGCCAGAAAATGTATAAAGAAAAAGGATTAGATATTTCAAAATTCTGAAGATTATAAACAAAGATCAGGCAGTCCTTGGCTTTTGACCTCAGGTACAGAAAAGTATTGATTATGTAGGAGTACTTGACTAGGTACAAACCACTACATCATAATTCAGGCAGCGTAGGGAGCCTTATGGTTATGTGGAAAATGCAAAAATGACAGAAACAAAACTGGAAAAAATGAAGGAATGGGAAGAAAGAAATTGAAAATAAAATTGGGGATAAAATAAAAGGAAAAAGCAATATGTAATGAAACACAGAAAGAAATGTATTTACATCCATTACTGTATCTGTTATTTTGATTAGCAAAAAGCAATTAATTGGTTCCCAGAGCTTCTAAATACTGTGGGTAGTTTATGGCTCAAGGGACTAGAAGAAAAATCACAGAGAAAAGTCTTGAGAGGCAAGAAATTGTATTTTACCTATTTTAGAACACTTTCTGATTGTCTTGTATATATAGCTTGCCTGTTATCTAATTTTAGCACAACTATAAAGACAGTCACTAGATTTTCACTCCAGTCCTATAGTATTGTCCTCTTATGATTAAAAAAGGAATTTTGCTTATCAAAGTCCTTTGTCCAGAGAATTAGAATTAAAAAAATCAAATGATCAAACCTGAAACTAAGTATCATGCATTTGGCCAGAACAACACATTTTGCTAGTAAGCAAGGAATATGGAAGAATATATGTTGAGATGAAAAATATCCAGACTTCCACAGTCTACTATCACATCCCTGTAAGTAAGCAACTCTGTGTATTACTATTGCATTCTGAGTTACAGATATTACTTGTTTTCAATTATAGAAAATCTTGGGCACTAAATATCATATTAACATTTTTAAAACAACTGTAAGTTTTAAAATAAGCATGAGAAATCATTAAATAGCCCATAACAAATAAACATGAACAAATCACAATAGCAGATATTTAATTTTTCAGCAAACAGCCTTATGACATCAGCTATAATGGGGAACACACCTGAAATCATGACCTGTGGCAGTCATTAACATTGCTGAGTCTCTACTAGTAACAGACATCGAAGAAGCAGAAAGATAGTTATATTTCTATAAGATATGTTATCCAATTCTTGCAAACAAAATAGATGATTTAATTCCTTTGTACAAATTGTTCTTTTCTCGGCATCAATGTATATTTTGTGAGGTCATTCACTAAATTTCTAATATCATGAATGAAGCTTGTGAATGTTAGGTTTTAATTGTCATTTGAAACAATGGTCTACATCAGAATAGCCTATGGGCTTACGATGTGCATTCTTTTAATTTCTAATTGTTTTAGAAGAAGCTAGACTACTGTGGGTGGTGCCATCTCTAGGAAGGTGGTTCTGGGCTATATAAGAAAATTAGGTGACTTAGGAAACCATGACTTGGGACAAAAGAAAGAAGCCTGAAAAGAAAGCTACACTAACAGAGAGATGTACACACAGGGAAGTTATTGGTCACAAGTAACTTTTAAGAGGAGCTGTAATAAGAAGACAAGCTGACAGCCGTGACCTGATGGGAACTTTTGCCTATAGATGTCTTCATGATCCTATAGAAGAGGCTGGGACTAAATGCCATATTAACGAGTGAACAGAGCATTGGCAAAAAAGGACTTTATGATAGGTATGCCTGGTAAAGAAACTGAATAGAAAAAAAAAGCTAAACAGTATCAGATATTAACTGGCATGGCAGATGATAACAACTAACGGGCTTATAAGGAATACAAGAAGTGCTTGAAACCATGTGAAAATAATCACAGAAGCATTTTCAAAGCTCGGGATACAGTTTTGAATACAAACAAAATCAGGCTCCATATTGGAATTGACTCATTAGAGTAATTGTGCTATTTACAACTTTTCTAATTAGTAGTGCACCAACTTCCAAAAATATGTATACATAGGTGCTCTGTTTATATGTTTACATATATCCAATAATGAAGAATATTCATTAGCTTGATGGCTTATTTAAATATTTTCCTGCTTATAATAATTTGCATTGTCTTGAAGGTGAATCACACACATACTTATACATATTCCCGTTGTCAGTATGATGCTGAGAACCTTCATTTATCATAGAAGTTCATTTTTAGCTACTGCACATAATCAACCATTTCATCAGTCATTGAAACATGCTGCAAATATTCAACTATTACATAGTAATTGCAAAGAAAAGAATGAAATTGATTTCAAACTATAATGCTGGTGACTCATCTCAAATAATTCAGTAAAAACAGTCCCTTTAACAAATAAGTGTGATATATAAAGAACGTTTCATTCTCACTTGGTCCACAAATGGATAAAATATGTCTTTTAATACCTGGTATTTGTGATGACGAATTTTACTAAATGATGTTAGTGTTTTAATCAGATTTACTATTTACCAATGCCAGAACCACAGATGAATTGTATATTTCCTTTCTGATATGTGCAGAAAACCTCCATACATAGGTGGAATCACATAAAACAGGTCTTTTAATAACTTCTCATATATAACAATTTTACTTTTACCCTTCTTATTGAAACAGAGAATTTTACAGTCATAGGATGAAGGCTGAGGGCTAGTGGATAACTTGGTTCAGTTTATAAAAATTCCCTCTGTTACAAAGCCATGTCTGCAGTTTACATGTTTGAAAACATAAGAATAAGAACAAAGGGGAACATTCTCTGCAGGTCAATTCCAGTACTCAAAATTAATAGATTTTTTTTTCCTTCTTACTGACCTACATTAGAGCATTAGAGAATGGCCTTATTTCAACAAAAGAGAAAGAAATGTAAAGGAGAAAAGCACCTCAGTAATACAAATTTCAATCATATAGCCTCATACGATCCATGGGTGTTCAATATAATTTACCTTTTAAATGACCAGATTAAAGGACACCAGGTTTCATTATCTGTACTAAAATTATGCATTATTTTTCTAATTGCAAGCCCAAGAAGGTAACAGTGGCACTTTCCTCTAAGTAGTCAGGAAGAGTCAAGTGAATTATTCAAATCTAGAAAAGGAAACCACTAAGAAAATAGATATTTTAATGCTTTTCAGGCTGCAGCTGAGCCAGGAAGAGAAAAAAAATCAGATAAGAGATGACCTTGAACTTACAAGTTTCGAAGGATTCTTTGCAAATGACTCACTATATACTCTCCATGTGTGGCAGAACAAAAGGTGTCATTACTTAAATGTAAATGAAAGATATGATCCAGCCCAGCAATAATTTAAATGAAGAAATTGAGCCAGACAAAGCTGAGCTGTACAGTATCCCCCTTCAGTGAAATCAAGACCCATAGACATTTTGGATAGAAAAAGTCCCGCATAGACTTGTATGTTTGAATGCTTGGCCCATAGGGAATAGCACTATTAGGAGGTCTGGCATTTTGGAAGTCATCACCAGGGAAATGCATATCAAAACAACCTTGAGATTCTACCTCACACCAGTCAGAATGGCTAAGATCAAAAACTCAGGTGACAGCAGGGGTTGGCAAGGATGTGGAGAAAGAGGAACACTCCTCCACTGCTGGTGGGATTGCAAGCTGGTACAACCACTCTGGAAATCAGTTTGGCAGTTCCTCAGAAAATTTGACATAGTACTACCTGAGGACCCAGCTATAACACTCCTGGGTATATACCCAGAAGATTCTCCAACATGTAATAAGGACACATGCTCCACTTTATTCATAGCAGGTCTATTTATAATATCCAGGAGCTGGAAAGAACCCAGATGCCCCTCAACAGAGGAATGAATATAGAAAATGTGGTACGTTTACACAATGGAATACTATTCAGCTATTAAAAACAATGAATTCATGAAATTCTTAGGCAAATTGTTGGATCTAGAAGATACTATCCTGACTGATGTAACCCAATCATAAAAGAACACACATGGCATGCACTGACTAACCCAGAGGATAAGTAGATACTAACCCAGAAGCTTGGAATACCCAAGATACAATTCATAGACAAAACGAAGCTCAAGAAGAAGGAAGAACAAAATATGAATACTTTGGCCCTTCTTAGAAGGGGGAACAAAGTACTGATGGGAGGAGATTCAGAGACAAAGTGTGGAGCCGACACTGATGGAAAGACCATCCAGAGACTGCCCTGCCTGGGGATCCATCCCATATACAGTCACCAAACCCAAACACTATTGTGGATGCCAACAAGAACTTGCTGACAGGAGCCTCATAGAGCTGTCTCCTGAGAGGCTCTTCCAGTACCTGACAAATACAGAGGTGGGTGCTCTCAGCCAACCATTGTACTGAACACAAGGTCCCCAATGAGGGAGCTAGAGAAAGGACCCAAGGAACAGAAGGAGCTTGCAACCCATAGGAGGAACAACAATATGAACAAACCAGTACCCCCAGAGCTCCCAGAGACTAAACCACCAACCAAAGAGTACACATGGGGGGACCCATGGCTCCAGCTGCATATGTAGCAGAGGATGACTTTGTTGGACATCAAAGGGAGGAGAGGCCTTTTGTCCTGAGAAGGCTCGATGCCCCAGTATATGGGAATGCCAGGATAGGGAAGCAGGAGTGGGTAGGTTGGTGAGGGGGTAGGAATGCAGGGGCGGGGAAGAGATAGGGTGTTTTCGGAGGGGAAACCAGGAAAGGGGATAACATTTGAAGTGTAAATAAAGAAAATATCTAATAATAAAAAAAAGAAAAAAGGAAAAAAGAAAAAAGAAAAAGTCCAGCATAGACCCATATGTTTGAATGCTTGGCCCACAGGGAATAGCACTATTAGGAGGTCTGGCATTTTGGAAGTAGGTGTGGTCTTGTTGGAGGAACTCCACTGTGGTGGTAGTCTTTGAGGTCTCCTATGCTAAAGCTAGTCCTAGGGTGGCAGTCTTCCTTCCTGCTGCCTGAAGATCAGGCTGTAGAACTCTCAGCACCTTTAGCAACATGTCTGCCTGCATACTTTCATGCTTCACACCATGATGATACTAGACTAAACTTCTGAAACTGTAACCCGGGCCCAGTCAAATATTTTTTTTTATAAGAGTTGCCCTAATCATGGTGTCTCTTCACAGCAATAAAATCCTAATGAAGACATCTAACGTATAAAACCTTACTATAGAAAAATTGTGCCCCCTGGTAATGTTGCAATGGTCAAGAATCCTAGATCAATGTACTTTCTTCTTATTTCATTAATTTTGCTAGGAGTGATGTGTGTGTGTGTGCTTGTGTGTGTGTGTCTGTGTGTGTGTGTGTGTGTGTGTGTGCTTGTGCATATGAAGTCAATGGTATACATAGGGCTTAATATTTTACTGCTTAATTATCATTTTATACATGGTCAGTTATTCTTTTTAAGTCTAAGGATTTTCTGCATAAATTAAATCCTGTAATACCACAGGATTATCTGCTGCTGGGTAACCAAATACAAATCACATTATTAATGCAGAATTACCAAAGTGTATTGTGAAAAATAGCAACAAAATCTCATACATGGGGTATATACTTCAAAGAAGACCACAAAACAGAAAGGTAATTAGTTGATAATTAAATGATAACTAGAGTTTTTCAACTAAAGTAAACTCTAAAACCGGTTACCTTTATAATAATAACTTATAGAATAATTTGAATCTGGTATTAAAGGGTACCTTTTGGCAATATTAGGACTTAAGAGTACAAAATATAATTAATTTTAAAATCACTGAGTTATGGTAGTAGGAGACAAATTGAGAGAAAATTCTTAAATCTTGAGCATAAATTCAGATTCTAGATAGCTATTTCCTCTTTATTCAAGTATACAATAATTAGATCCATATGCCAGCAAACAAAGTCTAGCAATAAAATTTCATTTACAAATGAAACTTTTAGATCATGTTCTATAACCTGGATGTGATGGGCCACATGCATGCTAGGCAAACCACCAATGAGCTATAGCCATTGGCTGATATATTCCACATAAAATCACCCATTGGAAAAATGGATTATCTCTATCCAATCCCAGTTTACATCCAGGTGTGCTAGCTTTTGTTGTCAACACTATCACTTGGGGGTTGCCCTTTGATATTGAGATCAGCCAGACTATACAGTAAGTCCCAGGTCAGTCTGGGTTACACACTAAGATCAAACCTCAAAAGTCATCAGAGAAATAGAAAGACGACAGTAAACATCTCAGGACAAGTTTTGGTCTCCAGTATAACCATCTTTCAAGATGTTAGATCCTTTAAAATGTAAAAATGTTCTTATTGCAGGAGAGCTTTTATTCTCTGGAGATTAGACTCAGTTATGGTAGAGGAGGCTGTTTAAAAGCAGACTTCTAGCTTCCCTTTGGGTTTCACACCCTTAGCTGCTGTATGCCTCATCTCTTCATTTTACATCTCTTCTGTGCTAAAATATAGTATAAAAACCCCTAGAAGCCAAGCAGATATATAGATCAGAATTTTCATCTTTCAGATTTCATTACTAAGAAGAAAAATAAGTTACTCTTGTAAATTATCCACCCCTACTTAGTACTTAGCATTATTCGAACATGCCTGTAATCTCAGGATTCAGGAGGCAGAACCAAAAGGCTGTGAGTTCAAATCTGGTTTGGAACAAAAATCACTAGTTTACTAAATCAGCATAATCTATACAATCTATAAGCATTTATTCTTAAACCTACAGCTAAGTTCAGTCTTCACTCCTCATCAATGAAACTTCCCTTCACAACAGAAGCCACTACCAAAAAACACAACCAATCAAAATGCAGAGTTGTGGGACTCCATTCCACTGAGTACATGAACATAGCACTCCCACACCTAAGGCTCAGGAAACATGTAGAAGAGAAGGCAGGAAAAACTGTAAGAGGTAGAAGACAAGTGAGTTCACTGTAATATCATATCTACTATAACATCACAAGCTATATGCATAAAATCTCAGCAACATGAGTTAAATGAGAATGACACCAATGATCATGCCCAAATAGACATGGAAAAGCTAACGAAGCCTCAACACTACACTAAGAACTACAGGCAAGAGAGCAAAGCTGGGAGTAGAAGTATCCTAGCCAGGGAAGAACACACTAATTGGTTGTCTAGTCCCATATGCTCAGCCCTGAAAACATATATGAAAATAACATTAAATGAAGTCAATAGGTTATATTTAGAAATATATATGTACATATAAACATATACATGCATGCAAACACCATTAAAAATAAGATTTTATTAATTTTAAGGAAAGTTGGGAAGCATTAATGGGAGGCTTTGGGGGAGGAAAAGGAGGGAGAAATGTGAGTAAATTATTATGCTGAGATTTGAAAAAAAAAAGGAGTAAAACAAAAACAGAGCAAAATGTGAAAGAACACCTTAAATCACACAGCTTCAAATACTTATTCATAACGAAAGTAAAGGCACTATGACAAAAGTCTCTGAATCATTCAGCTTTGGCAAGGCATGCCTATCACTTGATCTTTCACCAATTCTCACTTTTGCTCTCTGTCTTCAACTACAACAAAGAAGTTTACATTTCCAAATTTTGCCAGTATCTTCCCACTTCAGAAGTTTCATGTGTTGTGACATTTTCTATCTGAACATTCTGTGGCTCACTATTTTGAATTCAATTTCTGAGCCAGGCTTCCACTGACACCCCAGGTCAAGTCACTTTACTATCACAAATGCTTGCACAATTAACATCTCCAGCTTAGAGAATTTATCAAATAGTTTCTTGTGGTATATGATTTGTTTCTACAGCTTTCTCTCCACTTTAAAGAAATGATTGCGAAACATATCTTATATACAATAATTATTAGAGTTCTATCAAAGTACTTGGATGAGTAAAATCCTAATATAAGCATTTTTCTTTTTATTTTTTATTTTCTACATTTTTTTATTTACATTCCCTTTGTTCCTGAGAGTTGCCTGCATGAATAAAATGAAATACATCTACATTCATTTATCCTTTCATATCCCCATCTGCTCTTCAAATGTCCCCATCCCAACTGCATCTTTTTCACTAGTGGTGCAGTCCAGCTAGTCTGTCCCATAGGTGCATGATGTGCACTATCCAGTCATCCACTGGAACATCGGAATCCTACCATGTCCTCATCCTCAAATAAGAGTAATTAGATTTTTTGGAGAGGAAACCAGGAAAGGGGATAACATTTGAAATGTAATAAAGAAAATATACAAAAAAAAAAGGAAAATAAAAAGAGTAATTCTCTTTATTCCAGCAACTATCAACTAAAAATAAATACATCCTTAGTCAAGGCTATCAACCACATCTATGTCAGAATTTTGGCTACCCTGAGTCTGTGCAGGACTTGTGCATGAATCTACAACTGCAATAGCCACATCTTATCTAGACTTCATTTCACAGCACTTCTACCCATTTTCCAACTCTTACATTCTTTCTTCCTCCTTTTTCATGAGTCTTGGTCATGGAAGGGATTCAGATATACTATTTAGGGTTGAACATTCAGTATCTTATTATAAGCCTTGAGATTAGTTATGCATCTGATCAAGTTATACATCTCCCCACTGACTGCTGCCACAACATCAAGGAGCTTATCTAACCAAGAGTGAGAGCAGCCCAGGTCTACATGTTTAAACATAAAATATTTAAAATGCACTTTGGTCACATGACCATATAGCAAAATGAAAATAGACAGTTCTATCCTAGGGCTAAGGGCATATTTTAATTCATGTTCTACTAGTATCAAAGTATAGTTTATGCTGCATTTATGGAAAATATTTAAGTGGATCCCTCAACTCTCAAACGTATTTCAAACTAGTGCTAAGATTTATAAAGTGTACATTGATTCTTAAAAATTCATACATAAAACTCTGAAGCTCTATTCCCTCATATACAGCTGAATAGTTATAATAAAGAGAAAGAGAGAATCCTAATGATTCTCAGCTTATAATGTCCCTTTAGATGCATGATTTCATTGGCATGTTAATTCAAAAACATACCGAGCCCTTAATGTTATCATTTCAAATCACAACTACGAAAATAGAAAAAAAAATGTATCTACCTAAAGACCCAGCTACACTACTCTTAGGAATATACCCAAAAGATGCCCCACCATGCCACAGGGGCATATGGTCTACTATGTTCATAACGGCCTTATTTGTGATAGCCAGAAGTTGAGACAAAGATGTCTCAAAATGGAAGAATGGATTCAGAAAATATTGTTAATTTACACAATGGAATACTACTCAGCTCTTAAGAAAGAAGACATCATGAGTTTTGCAGGAAGATGGATGGAGCTAGAAAATATCACCCTGAGTGAGGTAACTCAAACCAAAAAGGACATTCATGGTATGATAAGTGGATAATAATCAAAGAAGGACAGAATATCCGGGATAAAATCAGCAGATCTCAAGAAGGTTAACAATCCAAAAGATGTAAGTGAGGATGTCTCAATCCCACTTAGGAGGGAGAAGAAAGCAATCATGGGAGAGGGACCTCGGTGGGAAGGAGAAAAGAGGAACTTGTCAGGGGGGGAACAGGAGTGAAGCCCTGAGGGCCAGCAGAAAGAATAGAAACTGGCAACTTCAGGGGGTAGGAGGTGGGGGACCCTCCAGAGTGTACCAGAGACCTCGGAGGTGACAGACTTTCAGGACTTAAAGGGAGGGACCTTAGATAAAATGTCCATCAGTGGGGAGAGGGAACTTGTAGAATCCACCTCCAGGAGAAAGACAGAGCATCAGGTGGAGGGATGGGGTTGCCATCTCACTTAAAATTCTAACCCAGAATTATTTCTGTCTAAAAATCCTGCAGGGGTAAAAATGGAGAAGAGACTGAGGGAAGGAGGTTCAGTGACCAGTCCAAACTTGGATCCAGCTCAAGGGGAACCTCCAAGGCCTAACACTTTCTGATGCTATGGTGTGCTTACAGACAGGAGCGTAGCATGGCTGCCTTCTGAGAGGCTTAACAAGCAGCTAGCTGAAAGAGTAAATGCAGATCCTCCCAACCAACGGACAGAAGCTGGTGACCCCTACGGTTGAATTAGGCAAAGGCTGGGAGAAGCTGAGGAGGAGGCGACCCCATAGGAAGATCAGAATTCTCAAACAACCATACCCCTGATATCTCTCAGACACTGAGCCACCAACCAGGCAGTATCCACGACCTGGTCCAAAGTCTTCAACACATATACAGCAGAGGACTGCCTGGTCTGGCTTCAGGGGAGAAGATGCACCTAATCCTGGAGAGACTTGAGGCCTCAGGTAGTTGGGAGGCCTGTGGGTGTGGGCATCCTCTTGGGGTCGTAGGGGCAAGGAATGAGATGAGGAACTGTCTGGTAGAGGAATAATGACAGGATTGTAAAAAAAAAGATTAAAGATAATTTTTAAAAAACAGAAAGAATGAAAAAAAATAGAGGAAAAGAGGATGTTTAGAAGGATACATTGGTGTCAAACATCAGAACGGAACTGACTCTCCTATCTTCAGCATACGTTCTACAGCAAATTGACAGTGATCCAGAAGATGTAAACTTAACAATCCATGATGTTTGTGTTGCTATAAAATGCTAGTTTTCTAAGAGTGAACTCATAGCCCCTTACAGGCATGAAGCATCCCACATACCCATCACCTCTCAATTACATGAACCTCAACTTCCACAGATTACCTCTATAGAATCAAATAGCTCACCATTACATCTCCTGTTTTAGCCCACTTTTTGCGCTTTTACAGGGCTTTCATAAATCTAGCTGTGCCTTGAATTAAGAGAATATTCTAGCACATATATTAGTATAATGCTTGTAAGAGATAGGTAACTGAGAACTAGCCTGTAAGCATCTAATAATATACTACAGAAGTGAGTCAGGACGAAGCAAATGATAGAAATTAAATCAGCACAACATGCACAGGTATTGCATGGACTTGCAAATGATAAGAATTTAAAATTTAGACATAACACTTTAATAAAAGCCTGTACTCTAGTGGGTATGGAAATCATTAATCAAAATACACTTTGTGCTTCTCATATGGCAAAACGAAGTTCCATTTACTGATACGGTAAAAGACCGTGCAATTAACTTCAGAGAAATAACTAGTAAGTTGGAACATTTGAAACTATATGAAAGCACTTATCAGAATTATTAGAAAAGGTATAAAATAAAAACATGGAAACATGGAATGTGTTTATTACTTCGAAATGTTGTTAGAATTATTTTAAATATTTATGGTATCATGTTGAAAATCATGCTAAATTCTTCCTTTCCTGTGTAGACACTTGGTGTTCTGTAGTTGTAATGGCATGCAAATTAACACCTGTAGTAATAAGTTGCGTAAATTAAAAAGTTCTGAGGTTATGAAGTTAAGCAAATTCCTTCAAATCTTGATAAGAATACAACCAGATAATATTGACATTATTAAATGTCAAATTTCTCAAAATCCTTAGGACTCATCATTCAATTCAAACTTCAAAATGCAGACACAGCTAGCAAAAGTCAATGCTTTCAGAAATGTGCAGACATAAAGGTCTTTGCAGCCAACTTGTTGTTTTATTGATGCAAAGAAAGCAGTGAATATCAGATTGCATTTATTCCATATATATTCCAAGATAAATGAAAATTCAATGTCTGCCCCCCAATAACTCAATCCCTTTATTTCCTAGACAAAGAGACTCAAAAGTAATATTTTACACAGCATATAATTAGATTGCATCAAACTGACAAATGGCAATAGTCATGTATCTGGTGTCCATGCAGCACAATTTTGAGTCACTTTTGAGTTAGCTACAACAAAACACTATCATATGCTCCTGAAATAAGAGAGGATGTTGCTTTTTACTGAGAAAGTATAGCTGGATGGTGAGAGGACTCGCAGCGCTTGGGGGGCAGTCAGGCATATCTCTGAGTTCAAGGGCAGCAGGGTCTACAGAGTGAGTTTCAGGACAGGCAGGGCTACAAAGAGAAATCCTTTCTTGAAGCAAGCAAACAAACAAACAAATATATATATATACAAAAAAGGAGGAGGAGGAAGAGGAAGAGGAGAAGAGAAAGGAGAAAGAAAGAAAGATAAGAGAACAAAGAAAAGAGAAAGAGAAGAGAAAATGTAAATAGCAGTGTAGAGTAACTGAGGAGGAATAGGGTAAAATCTCCTTTGACACAGGAGGTAACAATGCATCTTTTACAAAGCTCTATGTATGGGATATAGTCTCACAATATGTATTTATTACTGTTTCTCTGGCTAGAAGGTAGATTGGCAATGCGGAATCTCACTATCAACTGAAATACAAGGGCAAACAATCAGATTCCTAAAAGTGCCAGGGCTTATCTGAAATGGCTGGAAAGGTACTAAGGTTTTATTAATGTTAAATACACAATGTAGATTGACTACATGATTTTCTTGTTGCTTTTCACTTACCATTTTCTGTGCCGTAGCATTTTGATTATTTTTAAAAACTGTGTATGGATGATTCTCAGAAGCAAGGACTCATTAAGCTCAAATTAAAGAGCCTTGACTTGTCTATTAAACTACCTTGTTTATATTAAGAGTGACTTGACTGTAATAAGCATCTTCTACAAAATGAAAAGTGTTATATAGATGACTTGCTATACCTACAATGGGTAATAGCTCTGATTTATAGAATTGTTCTGTCACAAGGCAGCCTCATTAAAGGACTTAGAGAGGAAAGGAAATCCCTAAGATAATACTGAGAAATTCTCTGAGAACAGGATATTGTATTTCTCAAGCAATCTCTACCTGCTCTGCCTTATGAAAGAAAATAATAATAATAAGTGGCATTAAGTCTAAAATAAATCCAGGATAACAAATTGCATATGCCTATTAGAGAAATGTGACCTACAGGATAATCAGTGCACAGAGACACAAGAAACAATGCAAAATATAACAGAAGACTGCAAAAAACCAATGGAATCAGAGACTTTAATTGACTACTTAAGAGATTCTGTAGCATACAAAAAGTGGAATCATGAAGTGTGTTCTATCCCATAAAGCCACTTATTGGCCAAATATTTGATACTCATGTGAGTTACTGAACAAAGAATCAAGAGTTAATTTTATTATTGAAAGTGTTAAAAATATGCCCTGTAGAAATAAAAGTCTGTCAAGACTTAGTATCCCTTTGCAGTTCTTGTGCATATATGTTGAATAACTGTCATGTCTTTAGACAGTTCATCTGATCCCTCTTTAGTTAAAACATAGTTGTGGCTTCAAGAGCTGCCACCATGCTTGGATTGTTTGAATGCTCTTAGCAGGTGCTCCATTAACCAACTTGATAGTATGCAGTAAATTTTTTTATCCTAAGCTTTTTTAAAAACACTTCAGGAAAAAATATAGGGCATTTCATAAAAGTAAAGTGGGTCTTCCTGTCTTCTGTAAAGCTTTCTCCCTGTCTTCTTACAAGTTAGTTTTTCTTATAACTTTACATCATTTCAGTTTGAACTTGCTGAGTCCCCAGTGAAGACTTTTCTGATTTTGAAGGTGTTAAGAGCTACTAAGGAAATGGTTCAAGTCAAATTATCCTGGAAGAGAGCACAAATTATATAAATATTTTTTGCAGCATTTTTTGTATCAAATTAGCAAAAATAAAGAGGGAGATGTGTGTGTGTGTGTGTGTGTGTGTGTCTGTGTGATGCCTGTTGGCACGTACAATTGTGCTCACTCTTGCATGTGGAGAAGCTGGAGGAGACTGCAGAGAGTTCTGGTCTATCATTTTCTGTCATTCCTTTCAGATTGGATCAGAGTTACAGGGAATACTTAATCAGAGTTCCCTTTATTTTGGAATAACCTACCTAGTTTTTATGGGGTTCTAGGAATATGAACTCAGGTCCTCATGCATAAGCAACAGCAACCTTAACTACTGAGTCATCTCTCTGGCACAGATCTAAGGGCTTTGATTATGTAACAGATATCCACACATGTGTCTTGTGATGGAGTTCATACTACTAACACCATTCAGGGTTATTAAAGAACAGCAATCAAGTATAAATATGTGGGGGTGAGAGAGATGTCTCCATGGATAAGAGCATGTACTTTTACAGACAACCCAAGTTAAGTTTCTAGCACATACATTATTGCTCACAACCACGAAACTTTAGTTTCAAGGGATACAATGACATCTTTTAACCTCTGATGATTCCAGGCACACATGCAGTGCACAGCAAAATACTCATGCACATAAAATAAAATAAATAGAAAATAATCAAGTAAACAAATAATTACATTGCCTTTGAAATAAGTAATCAAGGAACTTATAATAGACTATACTAGTTGAGTCAACAGGTTTATATTAAAAACTGATGTATTGAATATTAAGATATAAAATATAATTTGGACTAACAATTTCATAAATTTTTTTTGAGCTCATACATGGGTCCTGGATATAGTTCATTTTACTCCTCCATCTCTTTCCTCCAACTCCTTCCATTTCCCTCAACTATCTAATTCATGACCTTTTGTTTTGCAATTATTTTTACATATGAAGACACAGGTAAGTGATATTAAAGGGTACAATGATCAAATCATATTTAAAAACACAACATAATTTTCTACTAAAGTTGCTGCTCATGAATATTTTTAAAACTCCAATTCCAATAAATATCTGTATTCAGAACCTGAAATTCATGTTATTTCCTAAGACTTGTCAGGATTTATGAATATTGTTTATGAATAATTATGTCAAGTTAATGGAAATATTTTAAATTGTATTAACCAATGCCTAAAAGATAAGAGGGAAAATTCCAAAACTATTCTCTGATCTAAGCATTAGATAATAATTGCCATATTTTTATCAGCATGCAATTGATCATAAATAATCATGTATCAACCAATTACGTTCTGATACATATTTAATTATGAATCAACCAGTTACATTCAAAGTCACTGAATATTCTAAGTATTTTCTTGGATTTTGTCCAGCTCTTGTATATTTAATTTATACTTTAATCATTTTCAATCATTCATTTTATAAGAATGACTAAAAGAAAAAATTAAGAAGCAGCAGTGCATTCATTTGGTTTTAATGTAAAATAATCAATTTGCCCTTCAAGTGCTAAGATGTACTTGTACAATGTTCTCCCCCCACAGGAATCTTCTAATTGTGTTTCAATCAATGGAGAAATGTTTATGTATTCCCTTGCACAGATATACTGCTTGCTCAAAGAACTCTTGAGAATAGAAACTCTTCATCAGAAAATTGAATATCAAACAGTGTGATGACTCTCCTTTGGGTTCAAAATGCAAAAAGTCATTTACAATTACACATCAAGGAGATCATCTCAATGACAAAATGGCTGTAGTGGATTATAACGATGGATGGGGAGAACTTTATCCCCTGACTTGCTTTGTACACCATTCACTGTCTACAGTGAACTTGGATTATACTCTGCCTATGAGGAGATGTGGTGATTGCAATTCCTATGATATGGCATCCTTGATAAGCAGCAAATACAAACAAAAGGCTTGATGTCAAGCAAGAATGTGAAATATAGCATTTGTTAATGACAATATTAGTATAATTGTAATGAATTGGAGCATGCTGTTCTAAAATACCAAGAAATAGCTCTACTCCTTTATGCTGTGGCTACTCTGAAACCAGAGGTTACATCTCAGACTCATATATATTTGATTGCAATGTAAAATAATCAATTCACCTTTCATATGTATGTGTGTTTGTGTGTGTGTGTGTGTGTGTGTGTGTGTGTGTGTATGAGTGTGCGTGTGACTATCAAGTTCACAAATGTAAACTTTGTAGTTAATAATATTATGTGGCAAAAACAAAAATAAAAGCTGGACTCTGATAGGCCCAGCTCTTAGTTCTCACATATAAAATGATGCTATAATTGATTCCTAACGATATTCTGCTATACTCATAGATTGGTGCCTAGCCCAATTTTCATTCAAGAAGTTTTCCTAGAAATTGATGTAAACAGATGCAGCAATCCACATCCAAACCTTAGGTGGAATATGGGGATTCCTGCAAAAGAGGGAGAAGAAGGTCTGTAGAAGCCAGAGGCGACAAGATGTCCACAAGAAAATATGCAGAATCACCTAACCTGGGATGACTCACAGAGACTAAACTGCCAACTAAACATCCTGCATGAGACTGATATAGGTCCTGTATATATATGTTACAGTTGCATATCTTGGCCTTCTTATGGGACTCATAACAGTGGAAGCATGATCTGTCTCTGACTCTCTTGCTTGCTACTGGGACTCTTGTCCTCCTATTGAGTTTCCTTGTCAACTCTTAATAGAAGAGGAGGTGTCTATTCTTACTACAAATTGATATTTCATGGCTGGTTGATGTCCATGGGAGACTTGTCTTTTTTTGAAGAGAAATGGAGGAGGAGTGGATTGCAGTTAGGTGAGAGGAGAGGTGGTAGGTAGAGACTGAGAAGAGAGGAGGGAGGTGAACTATGGTTAGGATGTAAAGCAAAACAAATATACAAACAAACATATAAGAAAGCTTGAGTTTCTCAATGAGTAACTCAGACAACCTAATTTCTCCCAGTTGTATAATGCCTGCTTACTAATTCAATAGCATTAATGAAGAAATTTAATAAGATATGTGGGAAATCCCATAAAATTAAACACACTATAATACTTAAGGATGCATTTCTGTTTAGTTTTACATTAACAAATGCCGCTGGGAAACCCTGATATTTCATAATCCATCTAAGCAGGAGCAAAACTCCCACTCAAGAACTGACAATCACACATTTTTGTATCTCACTGTACAGCTGACTAGTCAACTATAAATCTTCACTGAGACGTCCATTAACACTATTTGGACAACAAGTACATAATATGAATTTCTAAAAATGCTTAACACTGGAGAGTATAATAGCAAGATTAAGAGAAAATTTAAAATGCCCTATTAATATTTATTCCACAAGTACTTAAGAAATCATTAAATGAAGTTTTATTTGTAGAAGTATCAAAATTTCTAGCACACAACAGAGTAAATGTTAGTTTAAATAATTGCATTTATTACAGTTTAGTTATTCCATACACATGAAAGATACTGTAACAAAGAATACTTAAAATGTTAAAAGTTCTATGGATTACATATGGCTGATTCTAAAAAACTAGAGACTTTCAAATATCCATGAAATTAAATGAACATTAAAGTTTTATCATGAGTCTCTCTCTCTCTTTCTTCCTCTCTCTCTCTCTCTCTCTCTCTCTCTCTCTCTCTCTCCTTTCACACACACACACACACACACACACACACACACAGAGTATTCTTCAAAGCAAAGAAGGATACTTAAGAAATGAACAATATGGCTTAAGTACATATAAGTGTTAAGATACTTGCTCAGTATCCTAGAATGCATGAAATCCTGACCCACATTCAATTATCAGCATCAATCAATCAATCAATTAATATTCTTAAGATTCTTCAGTAAGCCATGTCCATTAGACTACTTACTAATATGACTACACATGGCATTTATTTTTCTATAACACATGAAGTCAAAGTAAAGAACTTCCAAATGAATAAATAGTAAGTCTTATGAAAAAAAAATTATGTGAGCTTGCAATTATCTTTAGCTAAAGTAGGCATAAAGAACCCAGCTAAGCAAAAGAACAGTGATTCTGATATTGGCTGTCATGGATCTCATGTATATGGCTGCTATAAATTGATATCTACCCTAAGCTCTGAATGTTAATACGACTAATATTGTCAGTTCAATCCTAGTCAACAATGAGTAACAGAATCCTAACAAAAGATGATACCACTTTCAAAAACCTTACCATGCTGTTTTTAAACACACATACTAAATTATTACAAATATCCCTTCTGGAACACTTTTCTAATGTGAATAGCTTGACAATACAAACCTCACTCCACTGATCTGTAAAATAAGATCACTAGATTCATTCTGCAACCATTTGAGAAAATAGAAATGATACATAGGAGAATCTTTTCATTGCCACTTTAAGTATGACTGAGTCTGAATTATTTTTGTGAAGAATCAGAAGCCCTTCTGACCATAAAGAATTTTAAATTATACCACCCTGCCTGGTGGTCAAAAGACAAAAATAAAACAAATAAACAAAACCCAACTAACAGAATAAAGGAATGTGGCAATGTCTCACAATCACTCAAATTATGGACATCGAAACTAGGATTTTACATAATTTCAAAATGTTGAAGTGTTAACATTCACATTTTTTTCCACTTAAAAACATAAAAATCATTGACATTTGGAAAAATACTAAAAGAGATGAAGGACCAAAGTCATGCACGGGACTAGAGGCTGCTTATTCAAGTCTAATTAAGAATAATCAAGATGTGTATAAATCAAGGTTAATTAATTGTTTATTCTGTTATTTTTACAATCAATTTTAACAAATTTTAGAAGTTATATATTATATTTCCTGATCTTGAATTCCCGTTTATAATTTTGGAACTAAAAAGACTAAGAAAGGAAGGAAGGAAAGGAAGAAAGGAAGAAAGAGAGAAAAAAGAAAGCAAAAAAGAAAGAAAGAAAGAATATAGAACTATTTTCATTTTTTTTTTAGTATAGAATAGAGTTTTTTCAGGGCATGGGGAGGGCAGTTAAGGGGGTAGTAGAGGCAGAGAAAGGCAGAGAGAGGGAGAGAGTAGAGAAGCAGAGGCCAGTCATGACCACGTGAAGAGAGGGGGAGGGGACGAGAGCCCAAGAGGGCAAAAAGGAAGCTAAGAGAGTGAGAGAATGAGAGCCTATTTTCACTTTTAAAACATGTTAAAGAACTCTAAGTAGATTTTACTTCTAATATTAAACGTGTAACTGTAGTACTTCTGAGCACTGCAAACAAAGTTAGAATGCTTGTTAAGTATGTTACTTATAGTCCTTGTTTGACTTATCTGGGGTTTGTGAAACAAACAAATGAATTTAGCTCTATAGAACATAAAACAATTTTCAATAAATAGGTCTTCATTTACTGTTTAATTTCCTGTCACTGACTTAAAAACATCTGCCAGGAAGAGGTGCAAACATCATACTTCTCCACTTACATAATGTTAATTATAATGGAATTGCACCACAAATAGCATCTTAATCATGCTGGCCACTCTTCTCCAGATTCTCATTACTTACTCGCATGCTCTCAATCCATTAAGTCTGTGCTGCAGTATTAAAATAGGTTGCAAGTACAGGCAGAAGGAAGATGAAGCTCATTTGGTCAAAAGGTCAAGGCATAATAATTGCGTTGGGTAAGTAAAGTGAGACATACTAGTTTCATTCTTTTACAGTTTATACTTTTAATGTTGGATGATGTGAAAAATGAGAGACAATGAATATTAAGTCCCTTATATTGCAGCTATACAATTAGCAGGCAGAGATATCTAAGGATATCAGTTGGGGTTCTTGTTGTCTGTCTTCATGGTAGCATCTCCAAAGGCTGGAAGTTATTGTTCTGAGGTTCTTATCCAAAAACTTCACTAAATGAATAGAGTTATAATTAAAAGAGAAAATAGAAAATTGAAACAAGTAAGACATAAAAATTTTCAAATCCATAGATAGGTCTCTATTTTTTTGCTATTGTTCCATCCATTTCCCCCAGAGTATCTAAACACAATTAGCATCAAAATGGAGGTACATAGTTGCAAACATACAAGCTCACAAAATACAAAGCATCCTAGAGAAAGAGGTAGAAACACATTCTGTGGATTTATTCTGGCTGGTTTTGTGATCTTATCCAATTCCATGTCTGTTTGACTTTGGATAATTCAAGGATCATTATCTCCTTTAACATAAAAAGAATAATCAAAGATGCAGAAGAGAACAATAATATGAATGTATATACATAAATCATTTATACGTATGTATGTATGTATAGAAAGGTAAAGTTGCAAGTAAATATGTAGTATTGACATGACTGCAGTCATATCAAATACTCTAGTACCCTAAACACATAGGAATGGCAAAGTCTTCCCTTTTTCTACGTATGGATTTTATGAACTATTGCCTCTCAGCTAAAACCAATATATTCAGAGACTATCAACAAGATCTCTTTCTTTCCAGATGTTTATGGCATGAGAAGGTGCCCCTAACAAGACTTCCTACCAAGATTATTTAAATCTTCCTCCCTTTTTAATGGTATACAGTAAACCCACCTCTTGGATTCGGATCTATTAAAAAGAATACTCAAATTCCAATTTATTCCAGCTTTTCTGTATATGTGTGTGCTCTTTCTTCATTACCCAATGCTCTAGTTAAGGCAACCACTAAGCTCACTCAAGGCCATGGTATACATATATGTACATAGGTACCTATAGATGTACATATATATGTATATAGTCCTTCAAGGTCATGACATACATACACACATATATACATATATATTACTATATATACATAATATATATGTGTGTGTGTGTGTTTATATACATATATACTCAAATCAAGGGATAGTAATATAGTAGCATATTCCTAACACTTGAGAACTGGAAACAGAAGGACCTAGAGTCAGAGTCATCATTGGTGACACAATCAATATAACAGACAACTTGGACTGCATAATATCCTATCTCAAAGGATCAAATAAAATAAGTAAAAACTAAAAGCATAAGGAAAAATAGTAGCAATGCAAAACTAGAGCAATGGGGTAAAGCTTTAAAAGGAAGCACCTCTTATATTTTCAGTTGTGAGCTTAGCCTTTAATGGCTGAGCCACTCTCCACAGAAGCCCTTGGTCCTGTGGAGTCCTCGGTCCTGAGGAGGTCTGCTGCCTCAACATAGGGGGACGCTGGAGTGGTAGGACAGGAGTGGGTGCAAGAGTACCCTCATTGAGGCAAAGGGGAGGGAGAAGAGGGCAGAGGAGATGGGGTGGTTGTAAAGGGGTAACAAGGAAGGGTGAAATCATTTGAGATATAAACAAATGGAATGATTGACTATAAAATTAATAATAAATAAATTAATGAGAGACAGCAATTTTGGATATTTTTAAATCAAATATACTATTCTCACAAATATTTGTATTTCTTAAGCAACACTTCAATTTCCCTGAGGTCAATGGTCTTAGGGATTATAACTATATTAGACTAGCCTCATATTTAAAAATCCAGATACCCTGTTTCAAAAATAAAAATATATTTTAAGCAAAGATGGACTCCAAATTTTTACTCAGAGGATGCAATAGAGAGGCACTAACCATTTTAACAAAGTCTGTATTAACTTCAGAGAACATGACCCATGAAATATTTGAGCTATTGTTAGGTTCTGTCACAGGCCTTGAATTAACTTTCTAATTAATTAATTAATTATTTATGTAGCCTTGGAATTTGAGCACAGCACTGTGTATTAGAGGATTTTAATATGTTTCACAGGTTAGAGAAGGAAATGTGATGCCGACCAACATGACAATAGTAATTAGGTTTTTGTTTAAAGAAAGTAGAAAAAAATGAAAATTTGATTTGCAAATTTAGTGATCTTCAGTCTTCTCTGAAACAGGATATTTATTATGGTCAATAATAATTTAACATATTTACAAGTTCTACCAAAGAACTTCACTCTTAATTCTAATTTATGCTAGGTAGAGTGATGGATCTACATTATTTATATTTTTGTGTGCATGCATTTATCCTATTATACACATAGAAACTTTATTGAGATTTGCATTATGCAATTTAAAATTCATCCTTTTAAATTACATAATTCAATAGAATAGGCTATTATCCAAGAACTGTTCAACTCAAAGAAAACTCACATAATAAGCCTTCATTCACCACAGTACCTGACAACTAGAATTGAACTTTCAATCTCCTTGATTTTGCTTTTTCAGACCATTATGAGTGTTAGCCAGGAAGCATAGAGTTGGCTGGTCATTCCAGCTTTATTTTCCATGTTCGATGACTCAAGTGTGCTGTCTTCAGCAGCAGTTATCTTAACCATCCAATTCTGCAGAATAACCAATACCAACAATAGCTACAGACTGGAGGTCTATGTAACCATACTGGCCAACAAATCCCAAAGAGATAGATCATTTCTGGTACTGTAGTTTCATTTTGCTACTACATGTTCAGTAGAATCTCTATCTCCCACTCTACTTATCTTACCCCAACCCCAATTATAGAATAAATCCTAATTTCCCTTATATATGTAAATAAATTTGTATTATTTTCCTATCTCCTATCCCATTTAGTCCTTCTCGTTCCATTATTCCCTTTTCCACTTTTATATCACTGCATTCTATCGTCCCACCATGAAATCACCCAAACAATGGTGGCTTACTATTTTGTTGAAATCTTTCTTTATTATGTTATCATCAGAACACTCTACAGTTATTATGAGTTTGATAATTTCAAAAAATCTATAAGTTCTATCATTTCTATTTATAGGTCATCAAATAGAGGGCTCATTGATTGTTGCCTAAGAGCATAGCTATAAGGAAAACTGACCTGAAGTCCTCCAGGGTTAATAACTTCAATTTTAATAACTTTAATAATTCTCACCTACACATAATATGGTAAGTTTTCATTGTATTGTGTGTCATTAACCAAAGGACAAGTCTAATTACCAATGATAAAATTTAGGAACAAAAAAGAATGAATGGTGTGATCTGATCTTGATCATGAAATTTAGGTAAGTTTTATTGAAAGTAAAAAGTGCACTGGAAGAGATTAAGATATCTATGTTTCTGAAAAATGCTACCATTTACCTGGGAAGATTTTATGGCTAAAACTCAAACAATTAACAACCAAAATAATAGATAAATACGGCTAGAATATAAGAATAATTTTGAATTTTCAATGAATAAAACAGCAGTATAAATCACCATGCTATAATTAAAACAAGCAAAAACTAATCAGTTCATTAAAGTTTATGGTTGATATGGACCTAACTTGACTCTTGACACTTTTTAAAGAGTATGAGGTTTGATATACAGGCAGAGGCAATTATAAGACACTTGAGTAAATAACTGAAAATCTTTCAGTAATGAACTAGAAAAGCAAGCAATGGCTTAGAGGATACAACATAATTCAAATAATAGACTGGAGAAGCCAAGTCAAATGACCTTGCAATAACAGTTACAGGTTTATAAATAGAACAAAAATTTAAACAGTTTAGGTTCAACTCATGGGGAATATTTGATTGATTCACGTGTTTCTAGAAATGTTCCTCATCACTGGAACCCAAAAATCAAAGGCAATCTTATACTCAGGAATATTTCTGGGGTCCTAATGAAAATGTTTGGTGGAACTGGAGAATGTCATCCTGAGTGAGGTGATCCATTCACAAAAGATCACACATGATATGCACTCACTGATAAGCATATATTAGCCCAGAAGCTTGGAATACCCAAGAAACAATTCACATATCAAATGATGCCCAAGAAGAAGGAAGGAGAGGCCCCTGGTCCTGGAAGGGCTCAATGTGGCAGTGTAGAGGAATGCCAGGAAGGGGAGGTAGGAGTGGGTTGGTTGGGGAGCAGGGGGAGGGAAGAGAGCATATAGGACTTATGGGGAGGGGGGATCCCCTCCCCATAAGGGGGAAATCATTTGAAATGTAAATAAAGAATATATCTAATAAAAAAGAAAATGTTAACATTGAAGTACACTAAAAGCTGACTAGTTACAATACATGTGTCAGCTCTCTACCTCCAGACATCAAACCAGATATGTGAAAGTTAGAAACAAGCCAAGTTGCCATTCCTATACCTGTGTACATTTAGAGAAGATAAGACCTGCCTCATGAAGATAGCTGAGAATTATTAGGTCAGTGGAAACTGGATCACTTTATAATACTAGAGAAGATCTAGGCTTCAAATTTACCATGTCTTTAAATATTTCACACCATTACCTCTAGTGTTCTCTTTAGCAAATGTTCCTCATATCTTACCTGTCATATCCCAGCTTCCTATAGTCCCAAAATATAGAAAGGAAGATGACATATTGTGGAGTTAAATGATAAGCAAAACAGAAGTTGCTGCAGGAAAACATGATAAATGTCTTCTATCATGATGAGAAATGAAAGGATCTCATTCATGAGAGGAGCATTTGAGTGAGGAGATCAGCAGACTGTAACCAAGCATTTTTGGTTACATATAAACATTTATTCTCCCTTTATGTTAGAAAAAAGAGTTCATTTAGCTTAAAACTGTGTATGTCCACATAACACAGAAATAAAACAATTAGAGACAATGTTCATTCTCCCATGCCATCAAATGTATAAGTAAGATACTACATTTATAAAATTATACAAGTTTGGACTTGAGCACATGTTATAAACCAAAAATAATTACATGTTTAGAATTTGATAACTAAAAAGTATATATTAGATTTTAAAATGTACCTTTATAAACTTTTAATATATCTGAAACTAGCTTTATTGTGGAACTATACTATTCATTTTACAGTCTTCTGTACATTATTCACTTTTGATCTTCCATACACAACTTACTAAATTAAGCCACATCTTCCCAACTGTCTTTATACATACCAAACATACTTTTCCTCCCTCAGTGAGGCTCTCTTCCTTATCTTCACAGGCCTGCATTTCTCATCCTGTAAAACTCAGCTAAAATGATTTCTTGTCAGAAATATTGATTCCCCAAATTTTCATATATTTGGTTATTTATCTGTTACATGTCTCTTACTGATAAATTTTCAACCTTCATAAGTGGTAGTAGACATTCAAATATTTATTAAAGTAATGTGCACTTTAGTGCATGCACATATACATTCTATTATATATATTATATGTGTGTGTGTGTGTGTGTGTGTGTGTGTTTTACACTGGTGCCAAAAGTTAATATGGCTTTCAAGATAATCTATTTTTATTCATTCACTTCTGTAATGTTTCTAAAATGTGCTATTTATGAGATCAATAAAGACAATATATTATTTGTTGTTTTCCTTTTATAATGGCTGTCTTAGTCCTCAGATTTTGTGATACATTCTAAATATTTAGACAAAAAGTAATTATTTGTCTCTTGGCCATCAGAATATAAGTTATTAGTCACACCTATATAGATGTTTACATCAGTGAAAAATATGTTGAAATGTTCAATACTTGTGGAAATTAGCATAACTTGCATTGCTTAGTCAAGAAGACAAAGGCATTTCCAAGTGATGAGAAATTTCAGGAGAGAGGATCAAACAGCTGGAAATCACTTCTGGAGGTGACAGTGATAAATCTTTTTCTTAACTGGCATCAATGGTTGAATGAACTGTGAAGATTAAATTGCTCTAGAAGTACTCCAGTCCTCAAGGTCAGAAAGGTGATGAGTGATAGAGATCTAGGTCAGCAAATGCTGTGCCTCCATGTGTGATAACAAATGAAGAGAAAATTTCTCAGAAAACAGACACTCCAAGAGAGACAAAAGAGGGCTGCTGGGGTATCAGGATCAGGAAACAGGCTCTAGCAAGTTCTGTTTGCATCAGTCAGTGTTCTAGGAAAAGAGTTCAGAAACTGAATTTCAAGTCTTGTAAGAGGAACTTCAAGGGTTGACCGAAGTCTTCCTCTTCAGTTAATGGAGAAGGCTGAAGGGAAGGCTCTGAGACAGAACAGATCTTTTTTCAGGGCATGGGTCTAAGGATGTTTAACATCAAAGTTTACCTACTTGAATTAAGTGACAAAACAAAGTTTACTGGAAGCAGGCATAGTCTACCCAAAAACTAATGGAGAGACAATTGAAGCTTCATTTATTACCATAAGAAGGCAAGCAATGACATAGGAAATGCATCAGACCAAGATGCCAAGGTGATCCAAAGCTGTTTCCATGGAGTCAGGAAGAAGGGAAGAGTGGGAACCAGCAACAGCATACAATTACTAAAACAATAATGAACAATATAAATTAGAATAAGTGTGTACTATGAAGAAACACATAGCCCAAAGACCAGTGATCCAACGTGCACAAAAATGAGCACAAGAAAAACATTTGTATCAGAAGCCCACACATACCAAGACATTCACTGTCATATGTCGATAAATAAAGCTTAAATGCCATATGATTTGAGACAACATGTATTGTCTTCTAAGTGCATTTAATCATATTGAATCCAAGAAGAAAGAAAGAAGACAATGTTACTCAAGCCATATTAATAATTGTTATCTACATTTAGTATTTCTATATGTGAGGTGAGGGTAATTTGCTACAGACACAAACATGCAAATGGTAAGAATATGGTTATTTTGAGAAATTTTATACTTCTAAGAGTGAACAGGATGGGAGTGTAGGGTGGCTATGAGACTAAAGTAAGAGGACATTTTTTTTCTTCTTCCTCCTTCTTTCATCATTGTCATTGCCTCCTCTTCCTCCTCCTCCTCCTCCTCTTCCTCCTCCTCCTCCTCCTTCTTCTTCTTCTCCTTCCTTTTCTTCTTCAATAATTTAAGAATTCAGAAGCTAGAGAGATAGCTCAGCAGTTAAGAGAGCACTTATTGCTCTTCCACAAGATACAAGTGTGGTTCCCAGCACCCACATCAAGCAGCTCCAAGGATCTGACGCTCTCTATGACCTCTGTGAGAACCTACATATATACATGGCATTCATTCAGATAGTCATAGAGACTTGCACATGAATAAAATAAGAAGAATAAATCTTAATACAATTAATTTAACTGTGTCTGTAATTAAATGGGCTTAATGACACCATAGCAATGCCAGTAACTTCTTTCAAAGGAGACTGAACACATATGTCTTTTGAAAATTCAATTGCTGAAGCATTTTATTTCTTTTTGCAGAACTTTCCTTTTTCAACAGGGCCTAGATCTTTGGAAATACTATTAAAGGAAAGATTATGTAAGATTTATCAGGACTAGAGTAGACACTCTGAGATTTGTGTTTTATATAGTGAGATTTAGTTAAGACCCTCCTCACCAATATGATGTCTTACCTCAGATATCTGTGGTTTTTATCATTATTATGATTGATTGCAAGTGACTTTTCTTTCCATGTGTTCTCTGCTTTTGGCCCCTGACTTTGCAAAATTTTTTATCTTTGTCAAATCTTATCTTACAGAGATTTATAGTGTGATGTCAATTCAGTGTCAAAATTTAAATCGTGCATACTTTCTTCTTCCATCTCAAAAATATTTTACTACCATTATCAATATTTGAAATGCAAAAGAATAAGAGGTAATGTATAGATATTATTCCATGTTAGAAAATAAATGACACATTTCTAAATACCAAATACTAAACAATAAAATTTACATCAGTGTCTGAGTACAGATTACTGAGTACAGAAAACATGTTTAAGTCTGGACACTGCAACCTATTCTTCAGCTGTCTACAACTGAAACACAGACACCAAACTGATCCGAAGTGCTGGCATGTGTGGAAATGTAGAAATATGCAGACTTCAGTGTTCTTATGTTATTCCCTTAAGCTATATTGACCCCCTATCTTGAGTATGGAACTCACTTAAGAGTGATGCATTTAAACCACATACATAATCTACCTTACATCTGGGAGCAACATTGAATAAATATGCATTTTTGTAAAAAAAAAAAAAAACAATCCTACCTTTCAGTCATGGAGACCAGTTACGTTAAGCCCAAATGCAAAGAATATAGAATTTATAACTATGAAATTAGAATGAAACAAACTTAATACTTCACTAGATGACTTAATACAATGAATCACAGTGTGTTTAAAAAAATGGCAGCTTTTGCTATTCTCATTTTTAATATCAGGTCTGCAGCATAGCAATGAATCCTCTAACAAAGAAACTGTATTTCCTCTCTATCCATTGCTCTCTTGCTCTTCAGAGTTCTATTTCTATTATCTTAGCCATGCATAGTATAAGAAATTAACAACAAAACACAGACTCTCAATAGAATCACTTTGCCACAGTGTTATCTCATGTTTTCAGGGAAGTCACTTCCTAGGGGATCTCACTTCACCAATATACTCCCTAATTGAACAAAATCAAAACTTGCTTTACAGGGTGAAAGCTGACATTCAGTGACTGGCAATTGGGAAGGCCGAGGGGAGTCGGGAGAACATTTGATGTGTTGGCAACAGAAACCCTTATGCTGCACTCTGCATCAGCTAAATTTGAGACCTTGGCAACTTGAGTCTGTGTTTAAATGCTGATTGCTACTTCTCATTGTAGAAACACTGCCGAAGGTACAGGTGTAGATCACATGCCAACTTTTTTTTTCTTTTTTAATTCTCTTAGCATGTAACACACATCTGTTCTGTGTGGTAATTACTGAATTGTAATTAGAACTAAGCATTGGGATGTGACTAATCCACAGTGGAATTGTGAGGACCTAACTTAGAAAGAATAAGTAAAACTTACAATCCTGGGATAGGTTGCCAGGCTCTTGGGATGAAGGAAGCTAATACACTGAAACACTCACTGAAGGTTTGAAACCCTGAACACAGACTCCATGTGTTCTGATATCACTGTCTGAGTTACAGATGCATTTACTGTTCTGAGGAAAAATCACATGTCTTCTCATTTCTTTTAGTAAAAAATCCAGTCCATAGAAAATGTTATTTCAGGGTAAAAGAGTACTCACATTCATTATTTACAGAACACTGGCACACATACGTATTGATTTCTGGGTTTTATAATGAAATTTACTTGATGTGGCTTTCTTCACAAATGAAATGAACATTGACCTGCTTGATTGCCTATTGACAATAAAATCATCCTTAGATACAGGAGCCCTTGAAGATACTGTCAAAGAAAGTTAGACATGATAGGTGGGCTCTTTTATAAGTTGACAATATTGGCTCTGACCCTAACTTTGATCTTTTTTTCTACTGTTTGGAAAAAGGAAGTGGGGAGATGATGCTCTACTTCATTCTCAGTCTGCCTCAAAATTGTTGATTCAATAAAACCATTGGTTAAAAATAGAAGGGGTGAGGATATCTGGGAGGAACACACTATATCATAAAACAAAAAAAGGAAAAGACACTCTCCTGTCAGTAAAAATAACTACCTACAAAGAAACAGAACTTGAAAACATGATTGAGTCTCTGTGGTCTTCTTGTTTTATATGCAGAACTCTCAAAGACATTCAACCACTTTTCTCTTCCTCACTGTGAGATGCTCAACTGTCAGAACTGCTGATTATTTGAATTTTTGGTTATTTCCATGGGTTTGTGCATGATGCTATCCACCTCTTACTGAAGTTTATAGGTAAGTAAATCCTCTATAAAGATGGAAAGGTTACTTAGATTTCTGAGAATTGAATCCATGTCTCCTTGCTGGGATATATTTTTTGTGTCATCATGCCTCTCCACGCTCAAGCTCATGCAATGTCCCTGAGTTCCCAAGGAGGTGGAGAGTGTCAGAATATATCCCACTGAGGGTTAAGCACTCAGTCTCTTATTCTCAGCCTGACAAATTATTTGTCTCTGTTTTGACTGCAACTTATTGAAAAAAGATGGATCTCAGACTCGGGACTGAGAACAACCCAGGCCTGTTAGTATAAACACAAATAAGTAGGGATGAGTGCTTGTGTTTATGTCCCATCTCAGTGCTATGACCCCTGAGCTGAGGAGCCAGGGGAAGGATGATCAGAACATATTCTACGAAAAATTTATTTTCAATCAAAACTCAAAAGTATAAAAAATTAATTAAAAATAGAAATTTTTTAATATATTTTTTGTTGTTAATAAGAATACATGCTGCTCTTCTGTAGGTATGAGTTCAGACTGAGAACCAACATTGGGTGCTTTACAACCACCTGTAACTCCAGTTCTAGGAGATCCAATTCTTCTGTCCTCTTCAGATACATATACACATAAATAGAAATAAAAAATAAATCTGAACAAAAAACCACATAATTATTTATAAGGTAAGGATGGGCTCACACTCATATGGGTGCTGCCAATTGGGCTTAATAGATTTTCAAAACAATACTTAAAAAATAGAAATAAAAAAGAGGATGAGGAACAGGTGGGAAGATGTAAAGTTGAAAGGGGAACAATCGAACTGGACTATAGGACAAGTCACAAGAGAAGAAAGGGAGTGGCTGTGATGTTTGTTTACATATAAAGTTTACAGAGATTATAAATATATATGTGTGTTTACTGATTTACATATATATATATATACATAATTTATATATAAATAAAAATTAACAGGGGAATTTCTCTTTTGTACCACACCTGGAAGGGACAGAAAAGATATAAAAGTCAATTTTTCCTTCTCATTATGATAGTATTAGATTACTATAGATAGATTATTATCTAATTATTATCTAATAATAGATTATTATTAGGTAGAAGTCTATCTCTATTTTAAAAAATATACAGAACTTTGATATTCTTTACCCATCTAAAGAAGTAGAGACATACACAAGTATACAAATCTATGCAGAAACTATGAATGAAAGCTCCAATTATAAAAGAAATGTTTCCCTTTTGGGGGATGAAAAACAAAGTTGATTTTGCTGTGAAGTTGCATATGATTTTACTAGATTTGAATAACAACAAAGGATTAATTCCTTGCAGATTTGAAAGCAGCAGAAGTTATGCAATAATTACAAAGATCTGCACTTTTTTGAAGAGTAAGGAGTATGTCGAGAAACATAAATTTTATTGATCTTATTCTTGAAAGTGTACACATCAAAGATCATGAATGTTAACCACTTTTGTGTATTTGCAAAAATTCATTAGTGCTTCTTATGAAATATAGCAATGAACGACCACAAAACATTACAAATAGTTTATGACATATTGTAGCATTACATTTAATAAATTAAACAGGTCAGAATTACTGCAACTACATAATGAAGTCTGAAAATATAAATTTAGAACACATGAACATTTCTCATGTTAATATATACACATACACATCTGTATGAATATGATTGCATAAATTCATATATAGGTATACATATGCATATATGTATGTAAACACATGCACATATACACATACACACACATAGAAGTTACAGAGAGAAATGTGGAGAAAGCAACTTTGGTACTATGTTACTTCTGTGTCAGTTTTTTGCAATTGCATAAAGGATTAATATTTCATTCAATGCACACAAAGTAGCATTGTTGATCTAGTTTGGCCAAGTGATAAATTGGGTGAAACATCCTCTCCACTGAGTTCCAGGAGCTCTGGGTAGTGTATTTTGATATGTTCTGTTTGTGGGAATGATTAGTTAGGTGTTCTGTATCTTATACTATTATATAGATGGTGACGTATGATTATTATGAAGATTACAGAGCTGCTCCAACTAGACCAAGAATATATGAATTACCCCTTCAATGATCCATAATGTAACATTACCATTCTATGTTGGTCAAAAGTCCAGGTAAACTCAAGGTGCTCCTTTTTTGCTTTCCTTTGCTTATTTACTTAAAATGTATTCACTTCTCAGAATTACCTTAGTAACAAGAAGTATTAATAACAAGGATAGGAATTATTTGGATATTATTCATGCATGTCATTATGATCCACAGTAGCAACAACATACAGTTTTCAGAATCTGACTGTGGCACATAGCAAAATATTCTGCATAACGTCCATCAGTAAGATGCTCAGAAAAGATAAGCACTTTCTATAGAAGAAAAGAACAAGAGTGCTTTTATAAAAATTCAGTACAGATCATTCCATTCTCCTCATCAGAAAATATTGAATATAAGAATTCAATAAATATTCATGCCCTCTGAATCCTGGGAAGAAAATAATTTACCTGGAGCATAAAACATTATGTGCATAAAATAAAATGCATTAAAATAATTTTAGCTATTAAATTAATAAGAATTATAACTCCAAAGAAAGTCACTAAGTACTATAATTAAGACTTTAGTGAATGATGAATCATTCTGAGACACTTGAACTAGTTAGACTTGAGAGAGAGAATGCATTCTGAGTTGTAGAGGGTAACAGATCTGAGGGCTGTCATTAATTAAATGTCTTATTTATTGTTGACCAGTAAGCAAGCAACCTCTATAAGTTATAATTACAGAGAAGTCAATACCAACATACAGGAAGACCCAAGTGTATATATTTCACTATTGAACTATTTTGTTATAAAATACATGATAATTTTCATACTAAATAAGCACTTAAATTACTCATATTTTTCATAATAAGAGGAAATACACCATCAGGGACACCAACACTGGTAGAAGATGTATGCAAAAATCCATCACTTTGAGTCTTGGAAGTATCTTGTCTTCTTAATGAAGTCTCCTGGAAGGTCCTAACACTTTCATGAGGTTTTAAATCCACTTAACAAATTTACTCTTCCTATTTTAACATCCCTGCCTCTAATGCAAGGTAAATGATTACCCCAAGGCTACAATAGGTAATTAGCAAGGAAACTGAAATTAGAACAAAGCATATAATGCACATTCCCATGATACTCCCTCTTAACCTGTAGACAACTGTGTATTAAACAAATGACCCTGCCACCTCCCTAAAGAACTAAAGTACTTGAGGTTGGGGAGCTCTAAAATGAAACACATTTTCTACAACCAGAAGGGTCTCAGATCTATATTTTTATAGATAAATGACAGCCCTCAGATCTATTCTTAAGTGTAAAGAACTACTTAATGATTGCTGAAGATGAATAAAGAAACAATTTCTTTTTGAAGGGATCAAGTGTCCATATTTCCTTCAAAGGGGAAGAAGGATGGCTGTAGGGATGTCTTTGTTTAACTAGCAATTCTGATATGTAACTTTAAAGTGTTACTGTCCAATTTGATGAATATTCTGAGTGAGCTCTCTATAAGATTTATTTATTTTTTTCTCCATAAGATTTAAATAACTCCAATTTGTTTTCTTTTTTATTTTTGTTTGTTTGGTTTTTTTATTGTTTTATTAGATATTTTTTAATTTACATTTCAAATGTTATCCCCTTTTCCTGTTACCCCTCTGAAAACCCCCTATCCCATTCCCCACCCCTGTTCACCAAACTACCTACTTGAGCTTCCCTGTCCTGGCATTCCCCTATACAGGGGCATCAAGCCTTCATAGGACCAAGAGCCTCTCCTCCCTTTGATGTCCAAAAAGGCCATCCACTGCTACATATGTGGCTGGAGCAATGGGTCCCTCCATGTGTACTCTTTGGCTGGTGATTAAGTTCCTGGAAGCTCTGGGGATATTAGACAGTTCATATTGTTGTCCCTCCTATGGGGCTATAAACCCCTTCAGCTCCTTGGGTTCTTTCACCAACTCCTCCATTGGGGACCCTGTACTCAGTTCACTGGTTAGCTGAGAGCATCCACTGCTGTATTTGTCAGGTTCTGGCAGAGCCTCTCAGGAGACAACTATATTAGGCTCCTGTCAGCAAGCACTTATTGGCATCCACAATAGTGTCTGGGTTTGGTAACTGTATATGGGATGGATCCCCAGGTGGGGCAGTCTCTGAATGGCCTTTCCTTCAGTCTCTGTTTCACACTTTGTCTCTGTATTTCCTCTCATGGGTACTTTGTTCCCCCTTCTAAGAAGGACCAAAGAATCCACACTTTGGTCTTCCTTCTTCTTGAGCTTCATGTGGTCTGTGTATTACATCTTGGGTATTCTGAGTTTCTGGGCTAATATCCACTTATGAGTGAATACATAGCATGTGTGTTCTTTTGTGATAAGGTTACCTCACTCAGGATGACATTTTCTAGTTCCATCCATTTGTCTAAGAATTTCATGAATTTATTGTTTTAAATGGAGTAGTACTCCATTGCAGAATTTTTTTCTTTTTTAAATTGTCAAATATAAAATATTTTGAGAAGGACTCAGAAAGAAAGCTACTAATGAATATTTTGAATCAAACTAATCAGACATTATGGCTATTTCCACACTCTTTCATACATACAGTTTATAGTCTACCTATGATCCTATCAAAATACCTATGGCAATGAAGAAAGTCTGCATTTTTATCAGGGGAAGGCTGCAAAAGAAGAAAGATGTTTTTTTTTATCAGTAGTACATGTTAACAGAAGAAAGAATTCTCAAGGGTTTATTTTCTGAGGTCACTTTTTAATACTTCATTCTTCCATATGTCTAACTTGCCTGCTGGACCCAGTTATCAATCACTCATTCTAAAAAAATAAGTAAGTAAATAAATAAATAAATAAATAAAAGCAGCTTCTTGAAAAAGAGAAAAGAGAAAGAAAGAAAGAAAGAAAAGAAAAGAGAAAAACAAAAACGAAAGAAAGAAAGAAAGAAAGAAAGAAAGAAAGAAAGAAAGAAAGAAAGAAAGAAAGAAAGAAAGAAAGAAAGAAAGACTGGTTATTTTTAGCCACACTATGACAAATGTTTAAATAGTCAATAACTGGGAAAGGAAAGTACCTGGATGCAATTAACATCTTTGCTAATTCTCTGTATTTTTGGTTTTGCATTTTGAATTCTCTGCTTGTTTATTTGAACTGTTGATTAAGTGATTCCTCAGAGCTAATGTATGCATTCACCCAGCCATTGATTACTTCAAATGACTGCCTTGAATATTTACTGCTGGTTAAATATTTTAAACTTCTACCAACATTATCTTGTATCCAATTATGACTCATTGAGATAGGATTTTTTTTAACCTCTCTTTCATTGTAGGCAGTGTTCTTGAAATTAGGTACAGGATTGGTCTATTTCTGGTGCCCATAGTTTGAGGCATCCTTTTCTCTGTGGAAGTAGCCCTATCCTGTGGGAGGTTCTCAAGAAAGGACAGTAGCAGAGAACAGTATGGGGTGAGCTTGCAGCAATAACTATGGAAAAATTGGAGAGTATTTCTTGGTGTCTCTGCTATCTCTTCAGGTTCTTTAATTAGCTCCCTTGGCATTTCTCAGAAAAAAAATAGGTGTCATGATCCCCTAAAGTCTCACATTCTCTCACCCACAACTTTCTCTTTAAAATAACGGTTTAAAGCTTGTTGCTTGTAAATTTCATAATCAGGCTGAAACAAAGTTTAAAATTATAGTGGAGTTAAATGAAATCTTGAAATATATATATATATATATATATATATATATATATATTTAATCCTTTACTGAGTCTTTACTGAAGCATATGGGATTATTGGGCTACTAACAGAAGTGAGATTCAAAATGTGCTATGTGGGTTCAGCACTAGACCAAAGAGATTCTTTTGATACCTGAAGCATAGAAACTTACTGTCTATTCAAAAGACCTCCTGTAACAGCCTGTGCCTGCAAGGCACACAATCCTGCTTTGCAACATATGGCTTACTCTGCTTCTCACATTTTCTGTAAGGTGGCATTTCAGAGACTAAATTATAACAACAGTTGAGTTTACAACCCTTATAGAGGGGGCTACCTTGCATGTTATAGGATGCCCATTATACTGTTCGATGCTAATAATATTGCCTCTGATAGATACATATTTGTGACAATATAAGAATCTTCATATATTTCTCTCTGGGCAAAGCATGCAGAGTCTCAATCAAGTGATTTATCTATAATATTGGTTTTTGATGCTCCAACTCCAGGAATATTTAAAGAAATTGCCCATGGCACAAAGACTTTGATTTTTTTTTCTCTTTACTTAATTTGTGAGAAATATCTGTAAGTTTCCATTTTCACCTTAAACATACTCCAAAATCTACCCATTCACCTTCAGACTTACCAACATCTTCACCAACAAGCTGCCTGTTTCTTTCAATGACAAGATGACTTCCTCCCTAGGATCTCTATCTCATTACATCTCTTAAATCCATTTTCAACCACTGTCTGAGTAGTATGTTTACAATAAACCAAATCCTAACACTGCATAATTTAGAGCCTCGCTTGTTGTTCCAGTGCATTGCAAATAAAAATCTAAATAGCCCTTCTTGCTTATTTTTCTGGTATTTCACCCTCACTCAACACAATGATCACAGTGACCTTCACAGTTGTATAACACATTCAGAGCCAACCGTGGAGTCTGTGCATCTGCTGGTCCCCCTATTGAATGCCCTTTCTATGACATTCATAGCTGATCACTTTCAGATCTCAGCTGAACTACCTACCCTAAGGACCAAGATACATATTTCTTATTTTAACTCTGCCTGTTTGTCTTGGTCATTAACACACTGTGCTATTCTCTATCATTCTTTGTCATGGGATATCAACTCTGGGAGAACAAAGATGGTTTATCTCGGTCGTGATTATATTCATTGCTATATTCCTAGCACCTGGAACAACCTGGCCCACAGGAGGCACTAAATGCATGCTGAATAAAATTAAAATATAAATAACACGTTATTGAATCTGTGTTAGCTTTTGTGTAACAAAATACCTGATATAAACTGAAACTAACAGTGTTTATTTTGAGTAATACTATCAGATATTCCCATCCATGCTCATCTTTTTCCTTTGCCTAGAACGTGGGGAGGAGGCAGATGATCATGATGGTGAACACATGGTAGACAAAGATGTTTCACTCATGACAGACTAGAGACACAGAGACAGAATGAAGAAGAACAAAGACAAGCATGTCTTTCCAGGAAATGCTAGCCCTTATGACCCATTATCTTGTTTTCTAATATCTCAAGAGGGTACACAGTCCCCATCTTCCAATATCTCACTCAGATGGGAACTCTTCAACTGTTTTTTACTATTCCAGAAATGTGTGTCCTCATTATTCGATCATGAGGGCTGGGGACTAAAGCTTATGCTCATGAACATTTTCATGAATAGTTCATAAATATGACAGTGTCAAAACCAGAATCCAGGTGGAACTTTTATTATATTACTAAAAATTAAAAAATTAAGGCTACCAATGCATACAAATATACAATAGAACAGTCTTAGTAAAGGCTTGAAGATAAGGAAGATGGCATCTCCATGGTGCAAAAGTTCAGTCTGGGAGAGTTATACATATATTTATATATGCATTGATATGTGTGTGTGTATGTGTGTGTGTGTGTGTGTGTGCATGTGTGTTACGTGTTTTACAAATGCTGCAGTAAAGGATTAAACATTAGGGTGAGTAAGAGCATTAGGAAAGAAAAAGGTAAAGATTGGTCCATGGGAACCTTCATATTAGAGATTAGCTAAACTCTTTCATGGAGAAACACAGGTTAATATTCACTTTAACAAATTACAATTAACAATGTGTTGGCCTTTAGGATATGGTGTGTAGAAGTATGAGCTAGGGATAATGAGTTAACTACATTGCTGTCTGATGCCTGTAAGTACTCTCAGATCTCTTGTATATGGGCAGATGCAGGACCTAGAGTCTGCCTTGCTTGAATGAAATTCTAATACTCCTTCCCCAGACATTTCTTTGTGTGCCTTTTCAGAATAAAAACTGTCATCTATATTGGACGTCACCAATATGGTTCAAGGTTGGGATATTAGAAGAACTCTGAATGACAGGAGAACATAAAACTTGTCTTTTCTGTGATTGGCATAGCTTAAGAGCTAGGATCTGTCATAATGGTGACTAAAAAGAGTTTATTTTCAAATAAAGTTTTAATGGGACATCTTGCAAATAAATTGCTTTAAAAGTGAAACTCAGGATGAAGCAAATTAAGTCTCAAATATATTCTCCACAAGTCCCTGCTGAGTGTGTAGAGAAATGGATGGTAAAGTAAAGTCGTTTTCTTTGTTTATACTCTAATTTTCTTTCTGTATGTTTCCATGCAGTTCAAGGCTACACAGTTATAATAAATAATGATATTTTGAAGTGAAAATTTTGGGGTACCTAATTAGGCAAAGCATGTTATGATTTGGATATGATCCATCTCTGAGTGATTTCACAGCCATGACTAAAATTATCATGGGCATTGCTAAAAAGAAATCATCATGATATTACACATTAACAGTCTGCATTGGACTGATTAAAAAATAGCATATCACAAACTTGTGAAACAACATCAGTTTGAAGCTGATGTGTGATTCAGCTCATATATTAAAAACAACTCATCATCCAAAAGCACTGTTTTATTGCTATGAAGTGAGAGTAAATACATTTCAAATGATAAAATGGAGAGCAAGCAAGTTAATAGAGAAAGCTTATATTATTCTAAATCTACAAAGAGCATCATTAAGAAAGCAAATACATCTTCCTTGTGTGAAGAGTCTTATAGATTTATGGTGCTGAACAAATTTGTCACTAATCAACCACCCCATGCAGTGAAACTGAAATGTCTACCACACTGTTCTGCCATATCCCAAGAAAATTCACACTGTGTTGAAAATACTCTATTTTTAAACGTAAAAATCTATCAGATTCCATCTCCTCCGAAGAATGACCCTCTTTATTCTAATCAGAGTTACAAAGGAAGAATTTTATGTCAGATCCTTGGGAATCTGCATCTAGATCTGATCACTGAGGACACAAAATTATCAAGAGACAATGATCAAGCCTCTTGGTCAATATCTTATTATCGAAACACAAACCAAAAATTACCTCTCTTCAATAGTATTAATTTGAAGCTTATTCTCAAGAAAAGACATGAGGGTACAGAACTACCACCCTGACATAAAAGGTATAATAAGAAAAGGGTCAAGTAAAATATTTAGGTCTATTGTCTCTTGTTTCTTCTTTCTGATCTGGAAAAGAAAGGAAAAAGAATAAAAAAGAAATGACGATGTCAACAACTTAAAACTGGGATGCTGCTACTTCTCCTTCATATACAGAGTGTGTCAAGTTAGACAGAGCATTCTTAGAGAACTTCAAAATGTATTAGTGGTTCCTGGGGAGATGCATGGCGTCTTTACGCTAAACTCTAAGAATTCCTTTAAAGTTGCTGTAATTTAAGGGGATGAAATGTCTAACTTCTCTTGTGGAAGCGGCTTATATCCGACTCTCATTATAAAAACAGGGAAAGATTGCTGAACAAAATAAATTCATGAACAACATCCTACATCCAACTATGCATGAATATCACAAGTAGAGCCTTTATGACTCCTTTTGCTTGCAACATGGTATCTTTTACGATTTTTTGACTGATGAAAACAACTGCAATATAGCAGGATATTGAATAGCTAGCACTATTGAATTTCACGAGATATTTTGTATTGAATACAAATAATGAAATAAAAAAGCAAGTCTTCCATTGAGTCTGTTCAATGTCACATGAATCACAGGGCAAACTGCTTGCTAAGCATCTTGTTATTTAAATATTTCAAAGTAGACTTTATGGTAAAGTTTGTGGTAAAGTTCACATATAAAGATCATGAGGATAGCCATGGTTATAAAAAAAACCATTCTGATATCAAATCAGTTTATTCTCTCTATCCCTGGCCCTTTGCACATAATCTGTTGAAGAGTCCTCAGTACCTCCATCCCGTACCAAAGAATCATACAAAAACATTTACTTCTCAAATAAAAAAGTGGTTACTTATAGTTTGTTTTCTACATAATAAATACCTAGGTGTGACACTTAAGATTGCATAAGTTAGGGTGTTCTGAAGTTTGATTAAATGTAGCTAGTACTGATTATAGAACCTGCAGAAGCTTCTTGAATCCTTTGTCATCTATAAAATTTTGAAGACAATTAAATGGGATCAAACCAACACCTGCAAGTGTACACTAAAAGCTGAGCAATATAACATGTAATGCCACAGTGTTTATTCAAAATTCCCAGGGAAGATCACAAGTTTATTCCCTTTGAACTAAAGCATGCATTTCTAAAACTTTTGTTTTCTATTAGAAATAAGTGGCTTTAAAAAAATTTTCAGGCTGGTTTAAGACACACTTGGTAATTGTCACGATCATTATTATTTTAATATATTTTTAAATGACAAAGATATCAATTCTCATGGAACAGAACTGTACATGAGCTGGGTACCCATGATTACCAGCACAGCACCAGGGCATTTACATTCTAGAAGGTTAATAAACATACTGAGGTGTCTTTTATTTCTTTTTGTAAATAACCAAAACTTTTAAAATGCTAATTTAGGCTAGAACATTCCATATTTAAAAAGCACTTTGAAATATTTGAGTGAGAGATATGGTATGCTTTGAAAAATTAAAATTGAAGTAGTATTCTGTTTTTGGAATCCTATTAGGAGTATATATACAAAAGAACACAAATCAGAGTTTCAGTACTATGTTCATATTATTGCACTCATTGTAGCACTATGACCTACATTACAGAAGCAAGCTAAATAGGTCTTCTGGAATGGATGCAAGAATATAAAAACAGTGACTAACTTCATGAATATCTAGATATTTTATGGGCTTTATTTACTTTTAATGGTCAAAGGGTTCCTGAGAACTTCTATTCCTCTAACTTTCAAACTGTCCCAGAATCCCTTGCCCTTTCCATTATCTGACATTCTCTATTCCTCTCTATCCTTCCTGAAGCATTGGTTTAGAGAGAGAAGATATGTTAATAACTTGTTCTCAACTTCAAAATATACTCAGACAGCAAGAGAGGCCCAGCACCATAGCATCCAAAGTATTTTGTGTACATGCAATCTATAATAAATCATTAACAATGTCTCAATGGAAGAACTTATGCAAACTCACATAGATTTCTAACAATATTGAGGGGACAAAGAATCAATGATCTCAAGTGGAAGATAAAAAAGCATTTAAATAGATTCTCTTTAACATGTAGAAATGGCAACAAAAATAACAACATTAAGCTAAGTAATGACCATCGTAATATCCAATAAATTCTAAAAGAGTTTATGCTGGAAGCAGATAAAGTGATTTGGTAAAACAGTAAATGAATTTCCAAGTTGCTCAAGGGCTTAAGGGAAAATTTATACCAGGACTTCCAGAAAACATTATATATATGTGTGTATATATATATATATATGTATATATATATATATATATACATATATATATGTGTGTGTATGTTCATGTGTATGTATGTATACATATATAAGTGTGTGTATGTATGTATGTAAGATACCACAATAATGCAATGAATGACATTTTATATATATGCATGATGTATGGCATCACAATAATGTAATGAATGACATTATATATACATATATGTATAATATAGGTACTTATATACATATAATGTATATATGTAATATATGTTATACATACATACACACACACATACACACACACACACACATATATATATATATATATATATATATATATATATATATATGAAGAAAAGAATGATGCACATCAATAAGTTCTGTGATAGTAAGTGATCTTCAGTGTCAGGCTGTTGGGAATCAGCCCCTCCTAAGATGCTCTTGCCTTCTAAGAAACCAGCCACATGATATAGTTACAAAGAATAACCAAAGGACTTACTGGGAGTTTTGCTTCCTTATACTAGAAATTGCATAGGTGGTCCAAGCACATTTAATTTCTTTTTGGTTTTGAATGTTTTAAAATTCATGAAACAGCATCTTTATTTTTTTTTTAATTTTTTTATTAGGCATATTCTTTAAATAAAGAATCATTTCAAATGATTTCCCTCTTACTTGTTCCCCCCTCTCCAAAAGTCCCATACACCCTCTTCCCTCCCCCTGCTCCCCAACCAACTTACTCCTGCCTCCCCTTCCTGGTATTCACCTACACTGCCACATTGAGCCCTTTCAGGACCAGGTGCCTCTCCTTCCTTCTTCTTGGGAATCCTTTGATATGTGAATTGTTCCTTGGGTATTCCAAGCTTCTGGGCTAATATATGCTTATCAGTGAGTGCATATCATGTGTGATTTTTTTGTGAAAGGGTCACCTCACTCAGGAAAACATTCTCCATTTCCACCCACTTGCCTAAGAATTTCATGAATTCATTGTTTTTAATAGCTGAGTAGTATTCCATAGTGTAAATATACCACATTTTCTGTATCTATTCCTCCTTGACAAAGCGACAACCGACTAATAGGGAAAAGATCTTTACCAACCCTAAATCTGACAGAGGGCTAATATCCAAGATATACAAAGAACTCAAGAAGGTAAATTCCAGAGAGCCAAATAACCCTATTAAAAAAATGGGGTACAGAGCTAAACAAAGAATTTTCACCTGAGGAATATAGAATGGCTGAGAAACACCTAAAGAAATGTTCAATATCCTTAGTCATCAGGGAAATGCAAATCAAAACAGCCCTGAGAAACAGCATCTTTATGTGGGAAGAATCTCAGCTCTCTAGCCATTCACTTTATATCACTGTGCTTCCCCAATAGACATCTGTATCTCAGTTCATACTAAAGAGTTGAGCTGAAAGGAAAGAAAATGTATTGCTCAAATCTATTTGGAGGAGTAAGGTAAAAGGCAAGAGGTCATACTACAGAGACATATCAGGCTAGGGCTCATAGCCAGAGCAATTACATCCACTCCATTACAGAGAAATGTAGCCACACTACAAAAAGTATAGAACTTCTCATGGTATCGTCAAACTAGGTGCCTGGAGTTAACAATGTAGGCAACAATGAACCCAGAGACTGAGAATGATAACTAGGGAAGGAAGTATGTATGGCCCAGTGATTAAGAGACTTGCTGTTCTTCCCAGGGTCCTGGGTTCCATTCTCAGTACCTACATAGCAATCCTGAACTGTCTGCAATTCCAGTCCCAGGGAATCCATCCTCCTCCTCTGGCTTCTGTAAGTACCAGGTACATACACAGTACATAAAAACACATGCACGCAAAACACTGATACACATAAAATATTTCTTTCAAAAGAAAGACATTTTTTTTCTCTCAGGAGACTTAAGGCACATCATAGGCATAATTTGGAAAGCAGAAATGCAAGAGGCGATGTTAGGCATCCTTTCAAGGTTAAATGTCTTTACTTAGAACAGAGAGTACAGTCAATCCTGTGCAGCCTAGTACTTTAATTAATCAGCTAATTATTAAACAAGACATTCTAAGAAATAGTGACTTAAACTCTTTCAAGGGTTCGATGGGAAGCTTGATGGTTCCAGGGCTTTAAAGGCCAATAAATATCCAGTACTGTGGCTGGAACTTCAAGATATTTAAACATTGGACCTTAAAGATAGTTCTCAGTTTTAGTTCAGAATGTGGCTTCAGCTTCAGCGGCAGTCTCCTGTACCAAAAGTACTCAAGGAGCAAGGTAACTTACTAATGGTTGTTTGCCACATCCCCACAGCACACACATGAGAAATATAGCATAGTCGTTTTTATGTGACTACTTAGAGAGCATGGTGAGTGTTCAGGTGCAGGACTGGCAGGGATTACAAATGTTTCCAGATGCACAAAATATCTAGAATCCTCATTCAGACATAAGTGAAGAAAGGAAGAATCTAAAAGCTGGATACCCTTCTGTGACTTGTCCTAGCTAGCTTTCACTGTCAATTTGATGCACTTTGAGCCACCTGAGAAAGGCATCTCCATGAATTCTGCTTCAAGCAGCTCCTTGAATTCCTTCCCAGGCTTTCCTTAATGATGGACTTCAAGATAAAATACCACCTTCCTTCCCCTAAGTTTCTTTTGGTCAAAGTGCTTTAATCACACACAGTAACAGAAATGCAGACTAAAATGGGAACTTTCTACACGAGAGGAAAAGACAACCTTTAAGAAGTTCTATGAACAGAGAAATGCTTGTGAATAAGGGACCCTCTTTTGTGTTCAGAAATGGACATTTGTCTCAGAGGATTCATTCAAAGAGGAAAGGGGGAATCTAACAAGCTTTCTTGCAGAAAACCAAGTGTCAGATATGAGAATCAAATCATATCTCCCTTTGAGAAGTAGGGACACTGAAGACAAAACCAAAGTCAATAGAATTATAAATGTCAGTACAGGCCGTTTGCAGCTGGATGATCCTGCTATAACAGAGTACCAAAGATCAGACAATCCATGAATACAAAACCTTTCAATATGGTTCTAAAAATTGAAAGATCTAAATTCTAAGTTTCAGCAGGTTTGGTGTCTGGGAATGATTATTCTCTACTCCATCATGCATGTTAGTTGCTGTCTCTTCACATAGCAGGAAGGAGAGAAGCTAGGAATTAAGTCTCACAAGCTATATTACCAGACACTAACCTATACATTCATGGCACAACGATCATACATAAACATTTTAAAGGGCCAGTTATGGTTCCACTGTTGATTAAGTTTCCTCGTGAATTGCAAAGAGAACTCAAACATTCAAACTATAGCACCAAGCAGTTCATACAGGAATAGATGGCCTAGAAACATTAAGGGAGTCAACTGTGACTAAGTTATCCTCCTTCCTAACTTCCCAATTATCCTGTGTCCCCAATCTGGACTGACAGCAGGTGCCTAAGTTCCCAGACATCATAATTCACTGTCATTTCCACTATGCATGAAAGTTCTCTCCCATCCCTTCTCAGAAAGAAGTTTATTTTCCCAAGAATAACATTTTCAGTCCATGTAGGTAAAAAAGTTGCCCCCCTAAAATGCACTCAAAACAAGATAGTCTGTTTCCAAACATAATTTTCTTTTAATAAAAAGTTCACTGCATTTGTCTTTGAAGACTGGATGGAATAAGTGAGTATTTATATCACATATGATGCTCTGTGAAAGACCATGTTTAAATAGCTTACATTTTTATTTATACACCATCTAGCTAAACAGCACATCTCCTCAATAAGTTGAAAAGGACAAGCACACAGATTCCTGGTGCTTCTCATCTAACACAGAACAGATCTATATAACCAGGGTCTTATTTAAGGAAACACCTAATGGTAAGATAATACAAGGTCCTAATCATTCCTGGCAATAAAGATGATTTATCACATCCAATGTAAAATAATTCAAATAAAAAGGACAAGAAATAGGTAGGAAAGTACAATTAAACTTAGTCGAACCATGCAAAACTCCATTTTTCTTTCTAAAACTGAGAAAACATACTTGAACTTAAATTTGCTTTGAAGTACAATCCTCTGATGGCAAAAGTTGAATGGGTCTTTCAGTAAATCCCCCTGGCATCTTATTATAAGCCCTCTAAAATTTTTAAGTAATAATTGCTTTTTTAAAAGGGCAAATTCACTTTGTGTTGGATTTGGGAAAGTGTTTCCCTTGCAAATATTTGGAATCTGATATCCATCACTAGAACCCACACAAAAATATGGGTATGGTGCTAAGTGCCTGTAATTCCCGAGAACACTTTTCATACCTGACTGCCTTAGGGAGCTCCAGGTCACTTATGGACTTTATTTAACAACAAAGTAAAGGCAGACGATACTAGTGCCGGGCAAATGACACCTGTGGTTGCCTTCTGGTCTCCACATGAACAGAGATCTTTACCAAAACAATCATGCATTTTCACACACACACACACACACACACAAACACACACACACACACACACACACACACGAAATTCATGGCTGGCAAACTTATCTAATACTTCCAAACTGCAGCCATATTGAATGAAAAGTTCTAACCCTTTCCTGCTTTCAGGTGTGCTTTGAAAACAGACTGATGGAGTCTCTAAAGTTCTGTGTGCACAACCTTAGCTACCTTAATTGAGAATGCTTCCTTGAAGAAGACATGAATTTCAACTAAAATATTATCATCTAGCCATATGCATATAGTTCTTTTATCCCAGCAATTTTATACTTGATTTTTCAGTATTTGTGAACACCAAAAGCATGCTCAGTATAATTTAAAACAAAGAAGAGAACACCTGCTGTTAGGAGAAGTCATTTTAAGTTGAGCACAATCATTCAGGGGGAAACAAAATATACGTGCTGAGCTGGTGGCTTTATCTTAAAAATGACAGTTCTCAAAAAAGACCAAAACAAACATAGGAGCAAGCTTTGTTTAGAAAACACCTCATGCTATCAATAACTGGATTATATGGAGGCATATTTTTCCTATTAATGCTACTATATTTCACATGTTTAATACATTTTTTTGGACAATTGACTCATATTTTAATAATTTCTTTGAAAATGTATAGCCTATACAATATGATGCATACTAAGTATTCTGACTGGCTCTCTTATAATTTAAGTACTATTTTAGATAGTTCTTTATAGATGACAGACATTATTAATTTACTAGTTACCATTGAAAAGTTATGATGTGAGATCATACATTTTATAATAAAATAGACAAGCTATGCTTAATACAACTATATACATTGTTAGAAATAATAGATTTATAATATCTTGATTAACTTAGAATTACTAGGTATTTATTTAGTACCTTTCCTTTGAAGATACAGAGAAAAGAATGAAGGGAGACAAAAATCAGAAGAAGGAGAGAGAGGGGAGGAAAAACAAGAAATGTGAAAAGAATGCTGAGTGGGGAATAAATATATTAACAATTGGTAAGTCATGATCCATCCACAAGTGACTAGGACTGGCCATACCCTAAAATAGAACTACCTAGAATACTTGATGCAAATCCCAACCACAGTTCTATTCTCCACAGAGTATTGGAATGTTATAGAATATCATGTTATTTATGATAAGTCTGCAGTTCGATGAAACTTCACTTCTTACAATACCGTACTCTCAATGGATTTGGCTAGTTTCTGCAAACATCCCAAGACAACTAATATCTATTCTATCAGAAGAATCAGTGATGACACAGAGACTACCACATAAAATTGCCCAGTGTCATTTGTTTATGCAATGTATTTTCACTGAGCAATATAATGGACAAGGTACTCAAACTGTTGCTATTTCTGTTTTCATGGACTCTGAGTTCAAATTTGCTCCCCATTGTATTTGCCTCCATCACTCTCCCAATTTATGATTAACAAGGATTTCTTCATAAGTGCTAAAGAAGGAGTTAAGTATGCTAGACAAACATTCTACCACAGAAATAGATTCCATCCCAGAAACAATACTTTTAGTAGTCTAGTTAAAAGGAACTGGAATTTATTTTAAAAAAAAAGAGTAGAAGTTATTCATCAGTAGAATAAGCAGCTTTGGATTTTAAGCATTAGTTGATAAGCCATGCAGCCGAGATTCTTTCCAAAGGTACCTGAGTCATAGTCCATGGTGTGTCATCTGATTAGACATCAGAAGACCTGAAAGCCTACTTGATACACAATGAACAAATGACAACTGGCTTTGGCTTTGAATAATTTTAATGCCTGATGTTTGGCATATTATGCTGATATACATGTTCAGAATTTCCCATAAGGAATTTCTCACTATCTACTCTCTAGGTATAGACTGGCTAATAGACCTAAGACATTTGAGTACTTCTGAAATTCTTGGAAACCAAGGCTTAAAATCATAACTTAAATTATTCACAAAGTCATAAATGTCATTTTCAGCATCTGATTTTAACCAAATTAGGGAATATAAAATCATTGATAATGCATCAATCACTTTTAAATGAAAACATTTTCTAACTTAGCTATGATAATCACTCAAAGCTTTTTACAATAAATGTCATACCTCAGTCATACAATGGATGTTTCCTCAAGTTCTTTTCAGGCTGTAGTAGAGAAAGTACATTTTGATGATAAACTATAAACTAAATGTGTTTCGTAGGGAATTGCCAGCAATAAGATGTTAAACATTGTAAGCCTAGCCTAATCACGAGGAGTAAGCAGATGGCTAGGCAATATTTGACACATGGCTTATCTGTCAGTGCGCATAGTCACGTACTGAATTCACTCAGTGTTTGACCTTGATTGTCTTATAGACTCTGTCAATCACAGTGGCATGTGATTCTTCAAGCCAAGGTAAATTTCCTCTGTAACTACAATCAGATTGTTGCTAAGGCAGTGCTGTCAGTCACTGAGTTATTCTCAAAGGTAGGCTTTCCCCAAGTACGCCTGAGAGTCAACAAACTCTCAGTTAAATGCTATTAGACGACAGTTTATCCTGTATTTCAGATTATTATGCTACATCTAACTATGAGGACAGAATTGAGAAATTTAATTTAATGAAGCAAGTCAAGGCTTACCCTAAAAGTAAACATAATCCTCAATTTTAATCCAATCAAACCAATTATACAATACTTATCAAAGTCACACAAAATTATCTTATTAAACACATCAGTGAGACAAAACATTCAAGCTGTGCTTTTTAATTATGTTTTTATTGTATGTCCTGTCGACCAGGACTCAGGTGATGGGAGAGTAGTTACTGGCGTCCACAGAAGTCAGTGAGAGGTGTCAGAATCCATAGAGCTATAGTTACAGGATGTTACTAGTGTGGGTGCTGTGTCCTCTGTTACAATAGGAGCCCCTTTTAATCATTGAGTTACCCTCCAGCTCTTAAAACACTTCTTTTATTTTGTTTTGAAACGATGGGAAAAAAAATCTATTGTCACACACATTTGATGTCACAGATTTAGATTCCAAATCTACTCCTTGCTACACAATGTTCATAAGGATAAATTTTCTGGGCTTCAATTTACTAACATATAAATTGAAACTACTTAAGTATGTCTTCCTGGGTTACCATGAAGGTAGATTTACATAAAAATATTCCTAGCATCAAGTAAGATCTACTAGATTTGTTCATAAATGTTAGTTTCCATTCTTAATCTTCTAACAATTATTTTATGGAACTTTGGATTTTAATAGACTGGTTGCATTTTAACCAGATTAGGGCAATAAAAATGTATTGAAAAAAAAACATAGAGAAAATTATTATTTATATCTGTCTTACTTTACCACAACATGTAATCAACACAGCTACATGATATAATCACTGCACAAAGCTATGTCTGGATAATAACCATGTAAAATATGGACAACCTAAATTGAGATGTTCCAAAATAAAATATGTACCAGATTTTTAAAGTTTGTTACTACAATAATAACAATTCTACTAACAAATTTTATGCTAATTAAATGCATAATTGTTTTAAATACGATTATAATAAAATTAGCATCACTTGTATTTCTGTGTTTATTTTTATTAATTTATATGAATTTATGTTTTTATGACAAATATATACAATCAGTCAGGTAAGCCAGAAAAAGATGCCTGATTCTCTGAATACAGTATTATAGGGAGTAATGGGTACTAGGAAGAGAATTTCTGAATTCTTCTGTTAAATGGATACAGAACCACCCCTCCAACTCCTGTTAGAGGTGTGTGTGTGTGTGTGTGTGTGTGTGTGTGTGAGTGTGCATGTGCATCTGTGTTTGTGTGCATGTATGTGTTAGTGTTTGTGCATCTCTGTATCTGTATGTGTGTAAGTCTGTATATTTGTGTATGTGTGAGAGTATGTGTATTTTAAAGTGACTGCTAGAAAATATATTTGCCTATGTCTCTCAGTTAACATTTTGGAAGGCAGTGCAGGAAAGGAATATATCATTGTTCTCCAAAGAATTTCTCACCAAAATTTTAAGAGATGTGTTGAAACCATACGTATAATCGATCCCTCTTCAAACATCGCCCTTGGAAATTAACATACATATTCAGCAGAAGCAGGTGGATGTGAAAAGTTTTCAGGTGAAGATATCATGGGGGAAAAACATCAATGTCAAATTGCTAATAGTGGCATTGAACATGAAAAACACATTGTCCTCAATGACATTCATAGTGTACACTCTTAATAGGGTAATATTTTCTGTGATAGGTACTACAGGCAATGCACTCATCCATGCTGAAAGTTGGAGTTTATTATCTCAACTCCATTCTATGGATAGGGAATTATATTAATAAAATCTGTTCCCCCTCTCCTTAGTGATTCATTCTTTATGGGACATTATGGGAATGTCACATAATAAGATATACTTTATCCAAAGAAGATAAGACCAGGAAGCAAATTTTCTTATTTTCAAAAAAAGAAAAAAGAAAAGTGTATGGATAATTTTTATTTGACCAGAAATATTTTAATCATGTGAGCACTTAATAAGGTAGAGATAATTATGTGCAATTACATGATAATTACTCTTGATGTAATTATCATTCCACTGCAGCTTTGACAGAGATAATCAGGTGGTTACTGGTGAACTGCAAATTAATTGATAACAGGACATTTATAATTGCAAATGATCATGATTACCTTGGAGTACTATTCACATATTAGCATGTGAGTCAATGGCAGCAGGATTGAGGACATTTATTTAACTAGAATGTCACAGAATGTGGAAAATTAGATCATAAATCATCTCTTCTCAGTTATGGATATTCTGTGTCTGCCACAGGGAAAGATTTTTGGCCATCTTCACTCAATGTATTCACAGTTTATTTGGGTCTTGTCTATTAGGCTGAGATTTAATTCACATATCCATGTATGTCTTATGATATGACTCTATTTAAAACATAAATAACAAATTATATTTAAGGAAGAATTCAGAATACATATATAAAAGTTGGCTCTAGAGGGCTTACAAATGTCTCAATCAGTATAGTGCTTGTTGCACATGCCAGAATACCCAGTTTTGAACACCTAGACCAAATGCAAAAAAAAAAAAAACAAAAAAAACAAATAAAATTAAAACAGGTATAGCAGTAAAGGGCCTACGATTCCAGTGGAAAAATGTGGGGCAGATCCTGAGACAAGAGGATGTCTGGAGGACCAATGTGCAGACAGGCTGATCAAATCACGAAATTTCAGACTCAGTTCATGACTTAGCATCAGAACAATAAGTTAAGGAATGTTTGAGTAAGACAACCAACATTGACTTTTAGTATACACACACACACACACACACACACAGAGAGAGAGAGAGAGAGAGAGAGAGAGAGAGAGAGAGAGAGAGAGAGAGAGAGGTATATAAATGTAAAGTGGTTTAAAATTGCCTGAACAGTGGGTGACAGATTTATATAATTTCTGATCTCTATTTCCTGTTTAGGATCATGTTACGGTAAGACTTTGAAAACTTACTTTCTTTGTATATTACTTCAAGTGTCATATAATTCCCTAGTAATCCAAAAGTGCTTATGAATGAACTCAGGCTTCAGGCAGGTCTATATTCTCAATATTATCAGTATTTCATTAATATTTCATTTTTTAAAAAAAAATCACACTAAAGTAATCATGCATCTTATAAATACTTCCTTCTGAGATAAAATGCATATCACTATCAAAATACAATTGTGTTTTTCCATTTCACACTAAAGTGATCATGCATCTTATAAATACTTCCTTCTGAGATATAATGCATATCACTATCAAAATACAATTGTGGTTTTCCATTGTATGGCAGAATGTTTTTATAACCTTTAAGGTTAAGAATGGCTTCCAATAGCATTCTGCACTTAACAAAACAAAACTGTAAACACCTCTTTATAGAGGGATTTATGTGTTATATGTTAATTCAGTACAAAGACATATGTATTACTGCCAAGGTCCTATAGTAGCTCAAAGCTCTCTCAGGGAATAAAAGCCAAACACAAATGCTTTCAATATGAAGCAACATAAGATCCATACTATTTAAGCTTGGCATCCTCCTATAGAATTTCACACACCCTCCATATAATATCTGGCCTAAATGAAGTGTTATGGCTCTGAAATTAGGAGGAAAATGAGTTCAGATTGAAGGACATTCACATTTAAGGATGCTGAATAAAGAGAATATAAGAAAGAGGATAAAAATTAAAGTATCAACATATTATATCAGAAAGAAGTAAAGTGGACATAATGATTCAACCTTTTGACTCTTAACTTTTTGAGATTATAATATTATTACATCATTCTTCCCTTTCCTCCAAACCCTCCTATATAACCCTTTCCAGTTTATGCTCTACTTTTCATTAATTGCTTCATACACACACAAAAACAAAAAAATCTGGTTAATCTGTATAATGTTAGTTGTATGTAATGTTGACCATTTGTATTGGACAACCAATTGGTGAGCTCTTCCCTCTTTTCTAGGAAGGTATTTCTTCCACTCTTTGCATTCCTTAGTTGCCTGTAGTTCTTTTTATTCTTCTTTTAATTGTAGAAACAATTAAATTGCATAACACAGCACACATTATATTCATACTGAATGGTACTCTAATAGAATCTGAGAAAATTATCTTAGCATCTAAACATTAAGAAAAGATGGTATTAAAGAGTGGATTATAGAGGAATGAGTTCTCAGACCCAGGGCATCCTCATTAAAATAATGAACCATCTTAATGATATAGGGCCCTGTAGCATGAGACCATACAGACAAGAAATACAGATAAGAGAGCTATTGAGAACTGAAGAATCACCTTGACATCCTCATTGCTTTACCTAGACATGGCCTTAGGATATTATGAGATACAAAATTAGTTATGAATCAATATATGAAGGAAATTGAGTCCAGGATTTACTACAAATAGAAAATTCAAAAAATGTTTAGGTCCCAAATTTAAAAGAGCATTTCATTTACATACAATATGTATTTAACTTTCTATATGTTTGAAGTCTAACACTATGTAAATACTACATAACTCACTGTAGTTCTTTGTATTAGGTTGAGGCCTCCTGGGCTTACCCATCCATGTTAGCATATACGTTGTTTTCCAGTTTTATACATGAATGTTATGAGGATATGGGATCCTGTAATAAAGTAAATCATTTGTTTGGATGTATATGGGACATCACTCATGAAGTTTGACATAACAAACTTCAGATTAAACAACAGACAAATGCCATGGATTAGTTAGGTGGCCTCAGCAAGAACCTAAATCCACAGCACTTTCTTCATTTTATTAAATTTGATTTTTTTTCTTGCCTGAATCTGCCCTTCTGTCTGAATCCCTATCTCACCATATAGTAACTCTCTAAGAACTTCTGTCACCATGATGTCATACACCACAAGCATACACTATGATATCATTCACCACAAACAAATTATACAAGCCCACCCAATCTTTTGCCTTCAACCTCTAATACTGTGTTAAGTGAACTTGCTACTTTGGTAACATACAAAGCCTCAGGAACTAAATGATAGCAACAGAAGGAACATATCTATAGTGTTATAGGATTTATGTTTGGATCTTCTAAAAGTTCCTGTTGAAATCCTACCTGGAGGTGTGGCAATATTAGGAGATGTGGCTTCTGGTATGTGATTAGATCATAAGACTGAACCATCATGATGCAGTCAGGACTTTTATACAGGACACTCTAGAGAGATCCTTACCACTCCTACCACAAGAGAAATTGGGAGAAAGGCTGAAGATGAACCAGAAAGTAAACTATCATCAGATACCAATCTGACAGCACTTTGATCTTGGCCTCCTTGGCTCTATGACTTGAGAAATAGGTTCCTGCTGTGTGTAAGCCACTCAACTACATAATTCTAAGCTAACTTAGACATGGGTATACATATAAGAAAAGGTTCTCTGGTTTTCTATCTCAGTCCTTCTCAAACATCAGAGTTTTATCACCTGTTATTTCATCAGAGGGACCAGTGTAACTTCTTTTCCACAGACATGACCCACTAATGCATTGCAGAAACACCAACTCATTCTTTTTCTTAATATGTATATATGTGTGATTGGGTATATATATTTGAATAGAGGTGCTCATGGATTCAGTAGATAACATCTAATACACTGAAACTGAAGGGAGAGGTGTTTGTAAACTGCCTGATGTGGATGGATGGATGCTAGGAAGACTTGAACTCAGGTCCTCTGCTAAAATGAGAAAATTATTCAGATAAACATTTCAATAAAAACCTAAATGCACTGTTGAAACTCAAGAGTCAGAACTGTTTGATTTTGCAATATAAACTCCACTCCAGGTCAATTACAGCATACAATGGAAAGTAATGATCACTCAGAATCTCAGAAGTTCAAGTTCACTTGCTCCCCTCATGCTGTATGTCTTGGCTAAAGTCCACCAACATGATCGCAGCAACCCTCAGCATCAACTTAGTAGATTATGCTTCTGTTGACATTGATTTTTAAGCCAAGTGGTCTGTTTGCTTAGTTGATCACTATGTCCTCATTAGATGCTTTCACGCCATCAAAATCATATTTGATGAGTCTGGCAAAGTACTAGACTGTATTTGTGTTCTCTTTTGTTCTGTTGCTAATTGCTAAGAATTTTAACCATCCTTCTGATAAACTGAGAGCCCCAAAGCAGACATACAAATAAATTCTCATTTCTGCATTGTCTTATTATCAGCAAACAGAAACACAATCTACCACTGTACAGATCACTGATACCCATTCTGAGCATAATACCTATATTCTATACTGAGTTTTTCCAGGATTCTTTGCATTTATTTCCCCTCATCATGCCTTTCTACCTCCCTTTCTGATTTCCTTTCTTCTGTTACTCTCTCTCTCTTTCTCCCTGGCTTCTTCTTCCCCTCAATTGCAGTTACTGTCTTCCAGTCGATGTATCTAGTACTCATCATTTTGGCTAATATTTAATAGCCTCTTAACTTGTCCAATAATTTTCATAATATCAGGTCTCTGTAATCCAATGGACACTACTGATTTTTTTTGAGATTCAATTTTCTTCATCCAAGGTAGAGAGGATATTGATGGACCAAATAAAGATTTCACCCAAGTACAGATGGTGAACTGATGAATTCATCAAGGTTACTTACAAGACCATATTCCCATCAATAAACCCCACCCTAATAGAGCCAGGAACATACAAATCTGCATCACTGGAATTTTATTTATAACTTTAGGGAAGCTCCACTAAAGAGTCTTCTCCTTCTCCAGTAACTGTGTTACGTTAAAATGACCTCCAGTGGCTTGCCTTTGCATGCTTCTTGTGTGTGTGTGTGTGTGTGTGTGTGTCTGGAAGAAGGATTTCAGGGTGATACGGCAGCTCTATGCTTGAAAGTTTGAGCAACTCTCAGACAGCTTTACAGTCTCACCAGCCACATAGGAAGGTTCCCACTTAGTGACTGCCTCATAAAACACACAGTTTATAGTGATACATTTTTTTTTGGCAAAAACATTGTGACCCATTATTACTAGCTACCTACTTTGTGAGACATTCGGTGAGATACTGTAATACTAATATTATCAATGTACTTGTGGGAAAAATTTGAACTTTCTTTTTTTTTTTTTTTTAATTTAATTTTATTTTATTTTTTTAATTTACATTCCAAATCACTTCCCCTTTCCCGTTTCCTCCCTCCCCGAAAGTCCCATAAGCCCCCTTCCCTCCCTCTTTTCTCCGTTCAACCCCCTCTCATTACTCTGTCCTGGCGTTCCCCTACATCCAGTCTTTCCAGGACCAGGGGTCTCTCCTTCCATCTTTTTAGAAATCTATTGATATGCTGATTGTGTCTAGGGTATTCTGAGATTCTGGAAAACGCACTCATGTTTACAGCAGCATCGTTCATAGACAAAACAGGAGGAACACTCAGGTGATCAACAGAGACATAAAAAGTAGCTGTGTACATACAGTGAAATGTTTAGCACTAGGAAGGTGAGCTACGGACACATGGTAAGTCAATGAAACCAAAGCCATACCAAAAGACCACATAGTGCATGCAGCAGGCATTCACTTACATGGGTGTCATATGTGGGTGTCAAGAGCAGGTAGTTCTATAGGAAGTTGACAGGTGGTTGCCTAAGGCTGGAGACAAAAAGGGGAGGGGCAAGTAGAAATAGAGCCTACTTCCAATGGGTACAACATCTCTTTAGGGTGTCACTTGTTCTATAATTAGATTGTAGTGATGTTTGCACAATGACCTGAGTGTACTAAGCTGGGTAAATGTACTCTGAGCATATATAAGTGCATGTGGATTATAACTCCATAAAATTGGTTTTTCAAAAAAAAAAAAAATGACCTCCAGGAGAAGCTTTTTTTTTTAAATTTTATTTTCTAAGTTTTTTTTTATTTACATTCAAAATCATTTCCCCTTTCCCGTTTCCTCCCTCCCCGAAAGTCCCATAAGCCCCCTTCCCTCCCTCTTTTCCCCATTCAACCCCCTCTTGCTTCTCTGTCCTGGCGTTCCCCTACATCCAGTCTTTCCAGGACCAGGGGTCTCTCCTTCCATCTTTTTAGAAATCTATTGATATGCTGATTGTGTCTAGGGTATTCTGAGATTCTGGGTCAATATCCCCTTATCAGTGACTGCATACCATGTGTGTTCTTTTGTGATTGGGTTACCTCACTAAGGATGATATTTTCAAGTTCTGACCATTTGCCTAGGAATTTCGTGAATTCATTGTTTTTAATTTCAGAGTAGTATTCCATTATGAAAATATACCACATCTTCTGAATCCATTCCTCCGTTGAGGGACATCTGGGTTTTTTCCAGCTTCTGGCTATTATAAATAAGGCTGCTATGAACATAGTGGACCATGTGTCCTTATTGCATGCAGGTAAAGCCTCTGGGTATATGCCCAGGAGTAGTATAGCCGGATCCTCCGGAAGTGTCATGCCCAGTTTTCTGAGGAACTGCCAGACTGCTTTCCAAAGTGGTTGTACCAGCTTGCAATTCCACCAGCAGTGGAGGAGTGTTCCTCTTTCTTCACATCCTCGCCAACAACTGCTGTCTCTTGTGTTTTTGATCTTAGCCATTCTGACTGGTGTGAGATGGAATCTCAGGGTTGTTTTGATTTGCATTTCCCTAATGACTAAGGATGATGAACATCTCTTTAGGTGCTTCTCAGCCATTAGGTATTCTTCAGGTGAGAACTCTTTGTTTAGCTCTGTACCCCATTTTTTAATAGGGTTACTTGCCTCTCTGGAGTTTAACTTCTTGAGTTCTTTGTATATATTGGATATTAGCCCCCTGTCGGATGTAGGGTTGGGAAAGATCATTTCCCAGTTAGTTGGTTGCTGCTTTGTCTTTTTGACAGTGTCTTTTGCCTTGGAGACCATGAATCAACGGTTAGAAGCCCTTACAAAGGAAACTCAAGAGAGGCTTTATGAGTCTTAGGTTTCAGAAACTTCCCGAGCTTTAGAAGTTTCTAATGATTTTCATGGTCCTTTTAAACTTTCCTCCTCTCATCAGGAGAAAAAAATTCTACCTAGAAGAAACAGTGTTACAGCACAGCATTACAGCTAACACTATTTTTTCCTACAGACATCGGTAACTCATATTCCTTCCTTATTCATAAACATTTAAAGCTTGCTAACATGTATCAAAAAAACATCATCATAGTAAGACAGACAGGATTCAAATATTCTCAGCAAGTTTGGAGCAGTGTATGATAACATAGTATTCTAAATAAAAGGTTTCAGTTACTGTTGTCTCAAGGACCAATGTTCCCCACCAAAACATAAATGACAATATTAGTAATGAATACCTGAAGAGTTCAATACATAGTATTCTGAGACTAAATCAAGTAAATGTCATACAAATGATATTTTCTTGTATTTCATGGGTTAGGATATGGCTAAGACTGTGGTCTGTCTCATAATTATCAACAAAAAGCAAAAGTAAGGTTCTAAGCAATGGTTTGTTCTGTGAGGTTAAAATGCCTCTAAGAATTTCAGTTTGTTTTGGTTTCATCTAATGACAGACAGAGGATGGACTATTTCACAGCCCACTGGTTTTTACTGAAAGTCAAATGGCTATTTTTTATATATTTTAAAGTTCTACTTTTATAATATAAACATTATATTTGAATTCCATAGAAGTAAATGTAATCTCAGTTCTTTCATATACACTCACCTTTAACATTTACTATTAATTTTGCCTGCTTTACTTCCCTATATACACAGAACATGTAGAAGCACAAATAAATAGGATTATGAAAGTATAAAACAATATTATATTTGTCTATCTGTTTTTTCCTAAAAGATGAAATTGTTCGAATTTGCCCTGTGCACAAACTCATCATTTAGAGTTAACCCATTCTGTAATTATACACCATTTTTATCCACCTCCCTTTTTCTAATTGACTTTCATATGCCTGCTCTTTACTGTAGTAAAAATATTCCAGTAAGTATTCATTGGAACAAATTTGTTTATGGAAAATTCATATATGAAAATGTACCTTAAAGAAACCTCTTGTATCTTTCTTGGGTATGGATCATATTAAGTAACTCCTTCAGAAGCTAAAAGTATTCCATATTCTTATTTGACACCACAATTCTGGTTCTTGTAAGTTTTCATAGATATCAAGCTATTAAAACGAAATGATGCTCAGCCTATGTTGAGATTATCACTCTATATTGCTATTCATTGTGTATAGAATATTTAATATACATTTAAGTTCCCAATTATGACTTGTGTTTCCATGGCTCCATCCACTTGCATATTTTATGCAGTACATGACTTTTCAAATTGTGTAGCCATAAAGTCTCCCTTTCTTCCTTGATGTTCAGTTTCTCAATTTCCTAAATTTTTCTGGGGTCTTTCTCTTCAGATTATTAGATTACATTTTTACTCCTATGCTGTATTTAGTCTAAGAAATGAGCAGGAGGAAAATAAATTGAAAAGGAAAATAAGAAGAAGAGGGAGAAAAAAAGGGGGAAGAATAAAAAGATTCGGAAGACTAGGGGGAAAAAGAGGAACAGGGAAAGAAACGATAGTCTGTGAAATTTTGAAACTTCTCGGTGAATTTGGACCTTTTTATACTTATAATGAAGACAATTTTTTATAGGACTTTGAGGTGAAGATTCTTGTGAAAATAAAGTTTATTGTTATTTCTTTATACATGCATTTCATACCTAGATGTGACACTTAGGATTTTTTTAAATAAAGTCATATAGAATACTTTTAATTGTTTAGTTATTTTCTGAACTTCAGTAAACTCATAATCTGGATATAGAAGTTGTAGACAAGACAGAGGACTTTTTGGACAGGAAGTGTGTTGCACTTTTCAATTACAGTTCTGCCTTAGATTACGGTCAGTGGTAACAGTCTTCAAGTAGTTTTGTCTTTCTTATTTCTTGTTTACTGTGCCTCTATTAATAATGTCTTCATACGTTTCTTTGGGTGGCTGTTATTTGCATTCCATTTTCTGATCCAGTCAAGTGTACATAGAGGTAGTAGGCTTGCTTATTTTATACTTTGCCATGCTATTGGACTATCTAGTTCTGAATGCCTTCAATGCCTATAAAACTTTGATTGAGGAGCCGAAGAGTAAAATGAATGGAGTAAAGATTAGCCCCTTCTGGCTACTTATGACTCATTTTGTTACATAGTCCACATTATTGTCTCCAGAGCAATGTTGATCAAGGGTATTAATAGATGAGCAAGAATTTCTAACTTTCTGATACAGTAAAGAATAATGCACATAATACACATATTTTATATTTATATATTTATTTATGTAATATAGTACAGTTAATCTAATTTCTTAAATTTTATTAAATATGAAATTATTTTATATTTTATTGTACACATTTTGATTTTGTAATTGTAAGGAAATGTTTATGTTTTTAAAGATTTAATTCTAATATTTGAGAAGTTAATAAATCCTAATGACATCTGGATTCTTTCCAGCTTCTGGCTATTATAAATAAGGCTGCTATGAACATAGTGGAGCATTTGTCCTTATTGCATGCAGGTAAAGCCTCTGGGCATATGCCCAGGAGTGGTATAGCCGGATCCTCCGGGAGTGTCATGCCCAGTTTTCTATCCCTCAATGGAGGAATGGATTCAGAAGATGTGGTATATTTACATAATGGAATACTACTCTGCAATTAAAAACAATGAATTCACGAAATACCTAGGCAAATGGTCAGAACTTGAAAATAACATCCTTAGTGAGGTAACCCAATCACAAAAGAACACACATGGTATGCAGTCACTGATAAGGGGATATTAACCCAGAATCTCGGAATACCCTAGACACAATTCGCATATCAATAGATTTCCAAGAAGATGGAAGGAGAGACCCCTGGTCCTGGAAAGACTGGATGTAGGAGAATGCCAGGACAGAGAAGTGAGAGGGGGTTGAATGGGGAAAAGAGGGAGGGAAGGGGGCTTATGGGACTTTCAGGGAGGGAGGAAACAGGAAAGGGGAAATGATTTTGAATGTAAAAAAAAAAAACTTAGAAAATAAAATAAAATTAAAAAAAAAAATAAATCCTAAAGACATATCAGAGGACAACGTGCAGTAGCTGATTCCTATCTTCTCACATGGGTCCAGAGGATCATTATTTGGTTGAGCCAGAGTCCCTTGTGTCCCAGAATAGACCCCAATTTGCCATATAGAGAAAGGCAACATTGAACTTTTATCCTTTTATTCTACCTCCCAAGTGCTGAGATTATAGGTATACATTAACATGACTAGTTCATGCTGCAAATCTAATAAGACTTCTTTTACTTTAGTTTTAAAGCTATGAAGCACTTTAAATTATTGGCAATTAATTGGCCAGCCTCTTCCAGGATGGAAATATGAAGACATCTGAATATGTGTACTTTTTGTATTTAGATAAATGAAAGCAGTTGCTTCCATTTGTCTTCTATTAATAATTAATATTATAACCCGGAAAGTTTTTTTTTTTCATGAAGCAAATTTTGGTCTAATTTCATCCAAGAAAACCACAAAAATTTTTGCATTAATATATCTATAAAAAGTAGTGATTCTGAAAACTTCCTATATGTTGGTGTGCCTATTTCTTAATTTTAGTATTTTACACTTTTTGGCTTCTTATTTTTATAATCCAGGCATGCCAAACTTGACTTTCTCTCCATCTCTAAAGAAGCATATTCTCTTTAATTCTACATATTTTCTGTGTAGATGACTCCTAATATTCTGCATTTGAAGTACATGCTTTTCATGTTTGTCATCTAGCATCTTGATTTAAGTGTTTAGATTTATTATCTACAAACATGTTTGTATTTGTAATATTTTATTAGTAAATATATGCTTCTATGTAAGACAAGCTAACTATTTTTGTGAGGGAAAAAATAAATGGTCCATAATTTATTTGAAATTTCTTCTTTAAAACAATAGCCATTTCTCTGCAATAAAATAATTTTATGCATAGGAGTTTTCATGTTTTTAATTGAAATAAAATTTTATATCAATTCAGCACTCTTTAGAAACTCTCTCTCTCTCTCTCTCTCTCTCTCTCTCTCTCCCCCCCCGTGTGTGTGTATGTGTGTGTGAGTGTGTGTGTGTGTGTGTGTGTGTGTGTGTGTGTGTGTGTGTAAACATGGATACCTGAATAATACTGTGCTATGCTACTGAAGCAAACAAGGGCTTCTGGCATGCTAAGTAGGCACTCTACCAGAGAGTTGTACATTAAAAACCATTTAAAGCTATATATATTCTCCATTTGCATGATAAAACTTTTTAGTCACATACTTGAAATAACCCAATTCATATTTCTGCCTAATAGAGGGAAGCCAGAAGAACTTGGTCAGAAATGGTCAGAAGTAAAATCATAAGGGTTTCTTTCTAATGCTTCACTTTATTTTTCTTCTCACCATGTTAACTTTATTTTCAATCTGATGTAACATTAACAAAGTACAATCTTCACATCTATTAGAGGTATTGTGAACATAAATATGAATTTCATATTAATAAAATGTCCACTTAACTCTGAATATGATACCCTTTCTCATTCAAAAATCAACATTTTAAAATCTGTGTCTTAGTTTCTAGTTTCTATGAAAAAAATATAAAAGCAACTTAAGGGAGAAAGTAGTTATATTTGGTTCAAAATTATGGGCTCAACAGTTTGGGGAAGTCAAAGTAGGTAAGCAACTAATCATGTTATATCCATGGTCAAGAGCAGAAACCAATGAATTAGTATACCAAAGCAAAAGCTCAGGGTGCTCTCTTCACACCTGTGTATGACAAGATTCCCTATCAAAGATACACCAACCATGGTGGATAGGTCTCTACATCTTAATGTAACAAAGATAATCCCTCACAGACAACCCTATAATACAAATTAATCTAAACAATTCTTCTTTGGGACATCCTTCTCAGGTGATAATTGAGTATGTCCTTTACAAACAAAGCTAAACTCACAATTGTCTTAGTCAATACTTGCTACATTTTGACTGTGTTATAGTGGTTATCCTAACAGGTGGGGGAGGAGGTAAAGTCTCCCTGTGGGTTTGATTTGGGTTTTCCTGATGTTAATGAGAGTAAGCAAGGATGTAAAGAAAAGGAAACCCTGAAACACTGGGATGAGAACATAAATTGCTATGGGCATTATGGAAAACACTAAGGAGGTCTATCAATAACTAGAAATAAGATTATTTCATGCTTCAACAATCAGGTGTCCTTGTTTCCTTTGTTGCCATAATAAAAAAAATGAACAAAAGTAACTTGGGGAGGAAAAGATTTATTTTATTTACATTTCCTGGTCACACTCCATCTTGAAAGAAAATCAGGGCAGAAACTCTAGTTAGGAATTTGGAGGCAAGAACTGAAGCAGAGACCATGAAGGAGTGCCACATACTGGCTTGCTCCCTCACATGCTCAGTCTGCTTTCTTATGCAGCTCAGGCCCATCTTCCCAGGTATAATACCTACCAAGGTGGACTCTTCATACATCAGTCATTAACCATGAATGTACCCAACAGAATTGCTGGCAATCCAGTAAGATGGAAAAATATTATGAGTTGAAGCTTCCCAGATTACACTACATGTGTCAAGTGTACATAAATAAGTAAATAAATAAATAAATCTAACACACACACTCTGCAAGTTAAAGTGTATATTTAAAGAAGAGAATGTAATTATCTTTAATTCTCTGTACTTGCCTAATAACTGTAACATGATAACTGTAGCAATGGCCAAGATGTGGAAACAATCTACAAGACTGTTGATGGCTAATGGCTAGAGAATAATATACACACAAGCCAATTATAAGAGAGAAATCTTATCATTTATCATAACATGTGTGAATCATGAATCTGATGTTATATCTATTTAAAGAAGCCAAACATAGAAAAGAAATATTCTATCATCTTGTTTTACTGTACCATCTACAAAGTCAACTCATGGAAGACAAGGGTGGTTATTGGGTCATCGGAAATCAAGATCCAGGAGATGTGGGTCTAGAATTAGAACCTTGCTTTGATGTATAATCTCTAGAGACCTCAGGTCAGCAAATGACTACATAGGATGTAAACCTATAACTGAGGCACTTTGAAGATGACTCAGTGCTTACCTTAGTCATAGTAGGACTTGGTGTCTCTCCTCAGCATCATGGATAAATTCAGCAGCAGTGCTGAAGGCACAGTTATGGGGGCGCTCAGAGAGGAAGATGCTTCAGTCTTGCTGATGAGCAAGTCTCTGCTAACTAGCAAAGAGAAGCCAGAGCTGCAAGTCTTTTACTGACTTCTCAAAGGCATATTTTACAGTTACTCACTGGCAGATGAGGAATTGAGTGACAGGCAATTTCTCTTTTCATTATAGGTATCCTTACCCCACAACCCCCAGTCAAATTTATTTTGCATGAGAAATTTCCTCTTGAACCATAGACTCTAACATTTTTCCATGATATGTCTGAAAGGTTTTATTTTGTTCCTTGTTCACAACCTGTGTTGAATGTATTCCATGTGGAAGCTTTCAAAATTAGTTCATCTTAGAAAGAATTCCTCACCTGTTATTTCTCCTCATTCCTTGCATATTCCCCATTTCTAAAACTCTCATTATTAGGTAGGATATGAGTTGAAAGACATAGCTTATGAATCTCATCTTCTTTGTAAGATCATCTTCCCCATTGAAATTATATGCATTCTGTTAGCCTTCTACTTAATGAATTTGGTTCCCTGTTGCAAGGAATTTTTTCTGATGTTCCCCTTTAATACAGAAATACGTACCTTATTGCTTTCCTCTAGCAACCCTGTCCATTTTTTAATTATCTTACTCTATCTCTCCCTTCCCTTCCTTTTTCCCACCCTCCTTCCTTCTCTAGCATAAATTTTCAATTTTCCTTTTAATTTTTGTTTTTGTTTGTCAAAGGCAATATCCTCTTGCGTATAGTTGAAACCTTAGATTTCTGTAGCAGGATTTCTCCAGTACTTTTGGATTTTTTACAGCCGAAAGGCCAGCAAATAACAAAGGGCTTCTTTCTCTACTTTCTAAATTTCACAAATACTATTCATTCAACAAAAGAGAACAGAATATTCATCACCATCTCTCTTTGCACAAGGGAGGAAAGAGCCCTCCTGTGGATTTTCCAGTTGTCTAGAACAATCGTTTTTCTTCTTGTAATATGTAACAGGAAGTGAGAAATAAAAAAAGTACAAAACAAACAAAATGTGCTAAGTGAGTGCCAAGATCTTATGCCTAAATTTCTTTATATTGATAGTCTTTGCCTTGTTTGAAAAGCCAAACAAATGATTTGTGTACACAATACACAGACCTTCAAAAAGACTAGTTGTTAATACAATAAATGAAACTCTCAATGTAAAATACTTAATTTTCTACCCTGTGAACTACTTGGTGCTAAAATTCCACAAGTATTTCAAGTATGAATCAAATTGAAATCATAGAAATTCTTCAAGGAGTAAGATAAACATATAATAAATAAACTTCACGACATTATCATTCACTTATACATTATATTTAGTTTCTTTTTTTTTCATTTTAGTTTCAAACCAGATTTTCTCTGAAACTAAAAAAAAAAACAAAAAACAAGTACAAATCCTTAGAGTATTTTTAAAAGTAAAACGAACTGTGTCTTGTTTACAAATGTCAGTTAATTTATACCAAAGAACTGGGACAAATTAACCTAGGTTTCTAATAAAAGAGGATTACTTTAGTTCATCTAAGCTGTTTAGCTGATTATAATTTAAAAAACCCACTAGCCCATGAAAATAACAAGAAACAGGACCCCATTTCTTGATTAATATAAGGAAAGCTACAAATTCAGAGCTTTATGGACTTTTCGTATTTCTCTTGTGAGGAAACATATTTAAGTATTCATTCTGGCCTTCTCGACTCACAATCGTCTTTCACTTTCCATTTCAATTATTTTAGCGAGAATCCAGGCAGGACTCCAGGGTGTTTTGACTCCATCTGGGAAGCTTCTTATCATGGATCAATCTCATTCCAATATTGTTATCCTCAGGTCAATTTAGAAACAAAGTCATACTTTACCTCTCTCCCAGGCTCTGAGCAATCACATGCCAGACTCAATGGAAGCTTCTCTGGAGTCTCTCGGATCTCTATCCTCTCACTGCCTATCACTCCCTACACTGAACAGCTGTTTCTGATCTTTTATCATTAATGCTTTATGGAATTTCAAATATATCTTTGCGAAATACCTAATTGTGGCATTTGTCTGCTTATAGATTTTCAATTTCTTCTCATTGTTCATAAAAAAAATCACCTCCATAAGCAAACCAATTATCTTTCCTGCCCTTCACACCTATATCATACACCTGTTTTAGTCACAATGGCTTTATATCAATTACTAGGTGTTACATAGGTTTTTCTCATTCCACATTTCTGCAAACACTAGCCATTTAAAATAGGGTCCTATTATTCTATTTACATAAAGACACATACTCCAAGAGACAGAATCAATGTCCTGCTTCCACTCACCCATAAGAGATACTACTCATATTTACCACTAGCCATACCCATAAATGAAAGAGCACATGCCCAGATATTTACTTTCTCTTCTTCTACTGTAAGAAATGAGCCCCAGGAGAATGAAGGTTTTATGTTCATTTTTCCTGTACAGGAGATTGAACCCAAATATTCAAATAATAAAAATCACTTAATGCTATACTGAAATAAGGAATTAATTCTTTACTAAGAGCTATAAACACTAGCCCAAGTCTAAGAAAGTTTAATGGATCTTAAGAAACCCTGAATATGGCTTAGATACCAACTTTCAGAACTATATTATCAACTATACAGAGTTGGGAAAACATCGTGATGAATATACAGATGTAGCAGTCCCATCGTTAAAACTAATAACATATCTGGCCCAATGGCATGCAGATGACTTGGGGTTGATCATTCATCCTTCACTGAAAACAAAACAAAACAAAAACAAAAATAATGAATTCAATTAAAAGACCCACATAAAATTATTGAAATTTGGCTTCCACTATGTGGCATACCTGAAGTCACAGCAAAATAATTGGTAAATATTTTTAGAATTCAAATTCACTGTTTTTAAACTCCATACTCTGAGAGTTTTCTTTCAGGTTTTTATTGTAATTTATTGTTTTTTTTTTCCAGACCACATGGCTAAGGCTGACCTAAAATACATCATGGATCTCAGGTTGGCCTAGAACTTATAATTCTCCTGCCTCAGCTGCTTAAAAGTGGAAATTACAGGAGTGCATTACCATGTTGACCTTCTCAAATTGAAAACTGCTATGCAATGTGTTCTCTTAAATTAAACACCAGCATATTTAGAACCTTAGGGTATGACACTCACTTTTTCTGCTTTATCTCCTATTGCCCTTCTCAGATAAATAATGGTTTTAACTCAAGTGACTGTCAACTGCTTCCACCTCCAACATTTAATATAATGCTTTAAAGTGGACACTTCTGGTTTCTTTGGAGACTCAGTGGTATCATATGATGTTTTTCTGGAAACTGTCATATGAGAGGATGTTTTGCTGAGGCAGAAACGTGAGAGGATGTTTTGTTGAGAACATACATGCAATGCTTTTCTGGAAGTTGCCAGGAAAAGGGGCATCTGATGTTTTGCTAGAGTGGACACTTGCAAGAACACATGATGTTTAGAAAGGGCAAAAGTATACAGACAGTGGACAAGGAAGTGTTGCATTGGTTTACCTTGCTACTCTTTGCTGGTTGTCTTTGGGCTTTGCTGATGCTGGTCTTCACTGAGGACACTGAGGCTTTGGCTCACCTTGCCATCTTCACTGATCATCATTTGTCATGAATTCATAGAGAGACATATACCAAAGAACTTCTGCTGGTATTCTGGAAGCTTCTTGCCACTTTTGAGGACTCAGGCTGATTGGCAGAGTTTCATGGTTTCTTCTGGATTGAACTGCCATTCATGAATGGTGTTTCAGGCTGGATAAAGCTACTGCTTCTGATTTGTGTGAACCAAACTGCTGTTATTCTGACAATGAAGAATGAAATCACTTCAAGAACTATTTCTAAACAGGTCCACATCCTCTTTTGCCCTATTAACCTTTCCTTTCCATTACCTCTGGTGGGTGGTAGGCTAGAAGGGATGGTAACAGATTTAAGAACACATATTAAAGTACGTTTTGAAAAATATAACCCTACTAGGCACATTTATGGACTTATAGACAGAATGCAATGTAACTGAAAGTCATTAAAAACAAAAAATTTAAACCAAATTTAGTAATGTGCTTTTTTTATCTTTTACTTTAAATTTTTCATAAACAACTAAGGTAACTTTGCATTTGACTCATTGGTTATCTCCAAAAGAATATTATAAAAGTAAGCATAAGAAATAAGGGAGACTTGAAAAAGTACAACAACAAAAGACAAGCAAAATCAAAAACAGAAATGAGAAAGGAAAATATGCCTTAGTTTCGGAATTCAAGAATAAGAAAAATTACTAGCCATGTCCTGATGTTAAAGTTATATAAATATCCAAAACAAATAGGTCAAGGCTAAAAATAAATGAAGGTAAAGTTTATCAAAGATTACACAAAAAGATAAAAACTAAAAAATATGGCTTTGTCAAAAGCACCTCAGTGTTGTTTAGATCAGAAAGTAATCAAAAGGAATAAATGTCATCCATTCCAAATAGCTTTAAAACTAAAAGAAAATATTGTGAATAGTGGTTTAGAGACCTTCCAGTCTACAAATCAACTGCAAAAAGGGTCCTTTTATTTTTTCTTTATACAACATACTGCTGCAATAGTTGTCTATAAAGGCAGAGAAAGGTAAATGTTCAAAACACTTGACAGATTGTCCACTTAGTGCAAAATGCACAGGGTAGGCACCTGTGATAGCCTTTACAAAACCATCTCTAAATTCAACTCCTGTGGGTTTCATATCCTTTCCAGAGCTCTGTAGTACTGATCCTCAATGTTGGTGGAAAACTGGCTTATAAAACCCTACAGTTATCTTAGGCAGAACAAAAAAGTTAGGTCATGATAAACTAAAGCAAACTATGCTCATATATTTTATATTTCTTGATATTTGTTTTTTGTTTTATTTTGATTGTACAGAACTAGGTGTTGAAAAATGACCCTGCACATGTGAGGCAAGCAGTCCATCACTAATCTATGTCATCAGCCCTTGAAAATTATTATCTAAAATATTTTAAGGTTCAGTAGGGAGAATTGGAGATAAAGGTTTTTTGAATTTTGATAAGAAATGTCACTATTCTTGGTCTTCTGGTGACACTGTTTTGGAAATTAGTAGAGCCTGGAGAAAGTGAGTCTCACTAGTAGAATTAGGACACTGGGGTTGACGAACTCTTCAACATGTCCACTGGTTGCTTTCTAACTGCAAGTTCAATGTGAAGATCCACTCATTCTATACCCCCACAGTACCTGGAAGCTTAGCTTTTCCCCTAGACCCTTTGGGCTTCTGATGCCCATAAGGCAAGAGGCTAAGAATGGAATAACAGTGTTAGGAAAGGTGATTGATCCAAGTTACCAAGGGGAAGTTGGATTGTTTCTCCACAACGGAGGTAAGAAAGTTTATGTTCCGCATGCAGGAGATCCTTCAGGGTATCTGTTAGCCTGACCATATCTTGTGATTAAAGTCAATGGGAAACTACAACAACCTAATTCAGGCAGGATGACAAAAGGCATAGGCCAGTAAGATCTGTTAATAGGGTTGCTGAGGGTGGAAGAAAAACAGAATTGGCAGAAGAAAAAGATAGTTATAAATATCAGCTAAGGTTATGTGGCCAATTGGAAAAATGAAGATTATAACTGGTGTAAGTGCATCTGCAATATTTTGTTAAGAATGTCTTTGTACAGATATTTGTGTTTTATTTCCTTGATTTCTTTATCATATAATGCATCCCAAATTAAGAGAATATCAGTGGTTATATTTAAGTTTGAAATACTAAATGACTGTTCCTCAAAAACACTGACAACTATTTTTAAATTTATAATTTATTTGTGATTGTAGAAGGGATAGTTACATCATGTTAGGAGTGACTACAACCCAATTAAATAAATAATATGCGTTTGATTATATGTAGGGGAGTCATGTTAGATGTTATTATGTTCTAGTTAGTATTTTTATTTAGAAATTAAACATGTCATGAGGAGATAAGATTGTGAGTAAAGTTGACAAGGGGTAGACTTATGATGGCTATTCAGGGTTGTCAACTTGATTAGTCAGAATTAACTAAAACCCAAGTGTCTGGGTAAATCTGTGAGAAATGTTTTTCTTTTTTTCCTTAATTGAACCATTTGAATTGGGAAGGCCCATCTTTAGTCCAGATCATAGATGGGAAGATCCAACTTTAATCTTAGCCACATCTTTTACTGGCAGCCTGTATAAAAGACAGGGAAGAGGAAGTTGGCTTTCTCAGCCTGCTTGCTCATTCTCTCTGGCTACTCCATTTCTTTACTGATTCTACAGCCTATTTCTTATGATTCTTCCATACACTGAAAACTGGCGGAGATACCCATTTTCACAGAATGAACAACTACTGGATTCTTGAGCTTATATATTTTTTATAAGTTCTGCTCTTCTGAAGAAACTGGACTAATACATGTATCTACCCTAGAGGCTTACATTTACCTGATTGTTTTGGAAGCCTTAACTAGGTATCTAACTCAAAATCCTTTATTGGAGAACAGAACCATATTTGAACGTCATAATAAACTATATAGTAATTTATTTTTCTTAGTCATTCCCTAGTCATGTAAGAAACTTTGAAAATGTGTGTGCAAAACTATTAACAGAAAATAAAGATAGATGCTCAATTTCTGGAAATATGACATAATTTCTTCCACAAGTACTTCACTCAGTGTCCTATTTTCAAGTCTTTCTGTTGTAAACTGTTTTTTCTAGAACAAAAAATGAGATGTTTAACATTGCCACTCTCTCTCTGATCTACCACGATTTGTGTTTGTTGCAAGGCTTTCAAACATCTTTCACTTCACATTATGTTGCATGGACAAGATTCAAGGACACAAGCATAAAATCTTGCCAACTGCTACTATATTGAATCCAAAGACTCATTTTGTAATTCAGGCTTTCAGGTTGAGGCTACACTCTAATTTCACTATCAATGAAACATTCCTCTATAATTTAGAGGGCTTTTTTTTTTTGGTCATTAATTTCGATGGGTTTCTGAGAATTTCATGTAAGTATGTGCTTATTCATCCAAGTTTCTTGAACAAAAACAATGATTTATTCCGTACCTACTTATGAAAGACAATTAGTTTCTGAGAAAATGCAGAAGAAAAAGTTTATAAGCCAAGAAGTAAATAATTCAAGATAAATGTTACTAAATTTTTTGGAAAAAAATGAAATTATGGCAGGTGTAGAAAATAGTCTCAAATATTTTATTTCATCTTACTTTTATGTTCTCAGGGTCAAATTCTGATTATAATGATTTGCTTCATCTCTGCTCTGGCCTCAATTTTCCTCTCTCATTGTCTTGTATTCTTCAGATTCTTGATCATTATATATGCCAACAAGACTAACTTTTTAAGTTCAGAAAGGGCTTCTAGAACTATAGCCTGTGGAAGTCTCAAACTACTGACTGCAAGAAAAATATATACATCCAGCTACCAAGTCAAGCTTAGATCCTAAGTAGCTTAATAAGTCCCTTTATCACTAAACAGTAAACTCAAATTTGAACCCGTAGATTATAGTTTTTAATGTTTAATCCCTTTCAATATCTTCAAGTTCCACCTACTCTGAAAACACCTTTCCTCAGACATCTTTTTCAAGCTGCTTCACTTCAATATCAGTTAGTATCATTGACTGTCTTCTTACCACTTTAAGAGATATTTGCAAGTCTGGCGGTTCCTCAGAAAACTGGGCATGACACTCCCGGAGGACCCGGCTATACCACTCCTGGGCATATACCCAGAGGCTTCCCCTGCATGCAATAAGGACACATGCTCCACTATGTTCATAGCAGCCTTATTTATAATAGCCAGAAGCTGGAAAGAACCCAGATGTCCCTCAACGGAGGAATGGATTCAGAAGATGTGGTATATTTACACAATGGAATACTACTCTGCAATTAAAAACAATGAATTCACGAAATTCTTAGGCAAATAGTCAGAACTGGAAAATATCATCCTCAGTGAGGCAACCCAATCACAAAAGAATACACATGGTATGCAGTCACTGATAAGGGGATATTAACAAAGAAGCTCGGAATACCCTAGACACAATTCACATATCAATTGATTTCCAAGAAAATGGAAGGAGAGACTCCTGGTCCTGGAAAGACTGGATGTAGGGGAATACCAGGACAGAGAAGTGAGAGGGGGTTGAATGGGGAACAGGGGGAAGGAAGAGGGCTTATGGGACTTTCAGTGAGGGAGGAACTCGGAAAGGGGAAATCATTGGGAATGTAAATTAAAAAAAAATACAGAAAATAAAAAAAAAGAATTTTTGGTGACTAGCCCAATAAAATCATAAATAATAAGCAGATATTCAAGAAGTACTCAGGTTGTGTGTGTGTGTGTGTGTGTGTGTGTGTGTGTGTGTGTGTGTATTTTCACCTACTGTGTCATGGACACAAAAATGTTCCTTTGAACTAAAACTTCTTATTCTGAGAATAAATATGAAAGTAAAAATGTGCTCAAAAAAAAAGAGATATTTGTATACACATTGCTTTCCCTCCTATTTTATTTCCCTCTTGGTTACATGTCTTCTTCCTATATTTTCAAGTCCATTCATTATAAGGCTTTTCCTTCTAATAATCCATCACTCATAGGCTTTGCCCGATTTTCATTTTTATTACCCACCAGGTTTTGCATAATCTATGTTGCCATGTGACTCTATGTTCATTATTTTCATTTTAAGAATATATCAATCTGTTTTTACATTGTAAACCATCAACTGCAGATCTGACAGCAGAACTTGCCATTCTTGACTAAAGATAAAATGGAGAACAGGCAATGGTGGTTCACACCTGTAGTTCCAGAATTTTCTGTAGTCCCAGTGTTTGGGAAATGCAGGAAGATTAGAACTCTCAGGCTAGCCTTAGTTACATATCATGGGCAGGGTTCTCTGGGCTACATGGAAACCTGCCTCAAACATCCAAAACTAACCACCCGATGAACAAAAGATGCAACTGCCACAATGGCAGGCCTCAGAATGGAATCTTCTTTGAAACACGATGGCAGAAGAAGGTTGAAAACAAAACAGGGAAATTTCTAGGAACAGAGGAAGGAATACTATTTAAGTGACTTTTCATATTCCAAAGCAAAATACTTGACAAGAGCAAACTCCTCACTGAGCTTTGAGGAGGACAGACTGGATTCCATCCATGACTGGAGATAAACATGTTCCATCACAGGGGAGAAAGCATAGAGGCTAGACTGTGAGGCAGATGGTCACAATATGGCTGCAGTCAGGAAGCAGAGAGTAATGGGTTGGGTTGCCCAGCTCATTTTCTTCATATTTATTCAGTATTGTGACCACATCCCATAAATATTGTCAACCAAATAAATAGAAACACCCTCACAAATTATCACCCGAGACATATTATCACGGTGAGATTCTAAATCTAATCAAGTTGACAATGAATATCAACCATCTCAAATAGACAAAGATACACAAATGGGGAATACAACTGTCTTCAAAATGAATCAAAGACCATGGGCCCAGACTTCCAAATAGCAAAGATTATTTGATAAGTCCTGGTGATTTACATATTGCATCACTTTCCTAAGGAAGGAGTAGATGGTTATTTCACAGCATGGACACTAGCTAAGCCTTTCTCATGGTAGTATTCTATTGTGAGAACTTCAGAACAGAGAGAATAGAATTTTAATGTATTGAGTGGTTTATTCGCTGACTACATTGAGTTCCTTCATTTCACATTTATTTCCTCTTATATAAAGCAAAATTAAGCTAATGCTGTACTGTACATATCATAGACCATTGCAAGTAAGTGAATTTCCATACTAGGGTTCAAAGGCAATTGGATTTCTTATTCTGATTATCAGCACTACAAACTACAAATCTGATCAATGTCATTGCTTACTGCTACCACAAGATGGCGCTGCTTACGGATGCTGCTAATAATTTGGCCCTTGTCACAAAGAGCACCTGCTTATATGTACATTCCTGCCATGGCTTTATAAAGCCTATGGAAGATGAAACCTTTTTCCAAATGATAATCTCACAGAAGATAACCATTATTTAGGCTTCAAAAGTTTCCCAGGCTCAGTTACATTAATTACACAAGCGGCCACCAAGCAACCGGTGTGTTAACAATGAGACTGGAGTGTCTCTGGTTTGTATCATTTCTCTCTAAAATACCATCTGTTTTGCCTCTAAACAAAGACATAATCACCCATATCCATAGACCCAGCTTTCCTTCTCCCCAAATACTGAGGACTATTAGACTATTTACAGCAACCCATATTTTCTAGTAATCTTCCCAGGAGGAAGTAGATCATGAACTGTTAATTCTCATTGCAGAAATTAGCAGAGACTTCCTCATGCCAGCCTGCTGCTGAAAGGCCACCAAAACAGAGACATCAGGATCCGGTTATTCTTAATTGAACTTTGCTGGCAGGTAGTGCTCTGACTCCACACTAAAATTATGTTCAATGTTTTGGTGGAAAATTAAAGGACCCTCAAGCAAAAGATATGGTGAAACCCACTGGAGACTGGCAAGTCAAGCAGTGCTCTTCTGAGGAAATGACATTTAACCTGAGATCTTAATGATGAACCAGAATTACCTATGGGCATCTCCAGCAGAGCCTGGGTCAGTCAGACACTTATTTGATGTCCTAAACAAAAGGACAATGTTGCTGCATAGGAAAGATCAAAAGGAGAGAAAGAGGCATAGATCACAGGAAGCTTGGACTAAATGGTTTTCAAAATACTGACAAATTATCATCTTCAGCAGTCAATGCCCATTGGCAACCAAGAGTCAAAGCAGATTCCTTTAAAAAATAGTCTTCAAAGAAGTTAAGAGGAAAAAACCTAAAGGTATCTCATGAAATACATAGATGGTACCTTTTTCTGTAATCAAAAATCTTCTGTAAGCTCTTCCTATGACATCCACATGTCTCTGCTCTCCCAAAGTTACTGCTGAGACACAGATAATGTATTTGTATGTCCTGTGGCTTCAGGTGCCCCACTTCCCTATAAATGATACAAAAGCTCCAAGGTCAGAAGGTAATGGGTCAGGCATATGAGTCAAATCTTTTTTGCTGCACAGGAATACATTAATGCAAGTAGGTAATCACTGACATAGGAAGGCCAAGATATGGAATTCACATTTAAAATCAGCACTGTGCGCATAATGAGACGATTATGTGCAAGGCTTGCTGTATTACATTTCCATGCTTTCTCTGAAAACAAATCTTTCAAGAGAAAAATAGTTAAAGGAACATGAATGACAAGATGCTAAAGCCTATGACACAAAGAAACACTTGACAAATTTTGCAAAGGTATTTCAACAGAGAAGGAAAACCATGGCAGGATAAATTATACTGTCTATTTAGTTTGCCCCTCTCTGGATAGTCTGCTATAGACAACAGGGAGACTAGTGATTTCCTTTCCTCTATACTTTTTTCTCTTTCAGAGATCACATAGAGGGTGATTAAATGGCTTTTCTTTATTGTTTGTTATGTTTGCATCTTCCCACAAATTGTGGGTGGTTCCCATGGGAACCTCTAGACATGCTAGAAGAGCAAAACAGATCACAAATGGCCATTCACATCTTTCCTGACAGCAGAGTACTTTATTCCCTCTTCCTGTGGAAGCAATACTTCAGGACATTCGAATCCAAGATATAGCAAGTAGGTCTGTTTTGTTCTTAGTATTTTATACCTATCCAAAGGAAAAACACCACGGAAATGTTTTCACTCAAAAGAAAGCAATCTAAAGTTATTTGGACACAAACTCAAAAAGATTATATGAGAATATCTCTTGAGTTTAAAACAATTTGAGCTAGTCTTCCTATCAGAGTTCTGAATGGAGTAGAACTTAAATGGAAAAAAAATGATTACTTCTACAATTTCCAAAAAATGCATGTGATCACTTCACAAGACTGCAGAATGCAAACTTCAGTTACATCACAACAGGAAATCATATTGCTCAGTGATGATTTATATAACATAAGGTATAGTGGGAGAGAAGCTATATAAAAGATTCTGTGTATATGTATGTATTTCACTTGACAAGAGTAACTTTTAAGCTCTTCAAATGAAAGATGCTATGCTACTCCTTCTAGTACTGTTATAACTTTTAAAATATCAGCATAGATTCCCTGTGTTTCCAACATGCACTACATTTCTAGTAAATGCCAACATTATCTCTCACCAAGGAGACAGAAAAACCCTGCAATTTTACTGCCCAATTTTATTTTTTTTCTTTTTCTGTTTTTTATTGGATATTTTCGTTATTAACATTTCAAATGTTATATTGTTATATTCAAATGTTATATTTATTAACATTTAAATGTTATATTCCTTTCCCAGTCCCCCCCCCCATTAGGAGTCCCCCTATCCCATTTCCTCTCCCCCTTCTTCTATGAGGGTGTTCCAACACCCACCCACCCACTCCTTCACCCCTGCCCTCAAATTCCTCTACACTGGGGCATAAAGCCTTCCCAGGACCAAGGGCCTATCCTCTCATTGATGCCTGACAAGGTCATCCTCTCCTACATATGTGGCTGGAGCCATGGGTCCCTCCATGTGTATTCCTTGGTTAGTGGTTTAGTCCCTGGGAGCTCTGGGGTGCCTGGTTGTTTGATATTGTTGCTCTTCCTATGGGGTTACAAACCCCTTCAACTCTTCTAACTCCTCCATTGGGGACCCTGTGCTCTGTCCAATAGTTTGCTGCAAGCATCTGCTTCTGTATTTGTCAGGCTCTGGCAGAGCCTCTCAGAAACCAGCTATACCAGGCTCCTGTCGGCATGCACTTCTTGGCATCCACAATATTGTCTGAGTTTGGTGATTGTATTTGGGAAGGATCCCCAGGTGGGGCTTACTGCCCAATTTTAATCCAGTCCTTCCTCCACACAGCAGTATCAGTAATCTAGAAGACAAACAGGTGGCTACTTACTCAAGTAGCTCTTGCCTCACTCAGAATAAAGGATGCCCCTTCACCCAGCCTCAGTTTGTGTAAGTACCACTGTTGAATATCTGTCTTCTCCTTCCTATAAAGCTTAAAAAAATTATTAATTCCATCTAGAATTATGGTGTTTCTGTATTCATGCTTACCACTAACATTAGTCAGGTTTTAGTACCCAGTACTCCCATGAGACTACATTTAGTTAGCATGGTGAAGAGCCATCAAATCCAGTTCTCAGAAACTGCCTCTCACATAGCAGATTCCCTTCTCTTCCTTCATATTGTTTCTGTCCATCAAGATTTTTGGAAAAGCTGCTTCCTTCGGCCTCACTCATAGATCACCTTTTCTAGATTTTGTCAAGATGACCTTTGGCTACCTTCAGTATTATACTCACCGACACGCAGCCAAAGCTTTTCATCTTGAGGATTTGAATACCAGTCACACACTAAATGACTCCTAAGTTTTGTCTCATGCGCCATTCTACCACCGACTAGAAGCCTTTACAGTCAACTTAAACCCTAAGTTCACTGTGTAGACTAAAAAAATCAGTCGGTGCAAACGAAAGCTAAGTGTGTGGGATAGTGTGGGGTCTACAGATCACAGATGGATTTATGGGGTAACTCTTCAAGTTGTAGGACTGGTCATACTTAGTAGTTCTGATTCTGTTTCCACTGCTTTCCCTTGGGTTAAAGATCAATACTAGACAGTGAAAGGAAAAATTCTCATACTTATAGGAAAAAAAAAAAAACCTAAGTGGTTGAACCTTAATCTATTCTTTCACTCTAAACCCTACTGAATGACCTGTTGGATAAAGGCATTGCTACTGTCTATATGAATTCCCCCTCTTCCATCTCTCATCATACCTTAGCATGACTAGGATTACAGACACACTCCTATGCACACTGTGTGGGTATGTTAGATTCAAAGTGAAGTGCTCGTGCTTGAGTAACAAACTCTTTACCCAGTGAGCTAACTCCCCAGCAATCAAAATGTATTTTAAAAATCAAGATTACCTTTTCACCCTATTCCCTAGGCTCCTGCCGAAGGTAGGAGAGCTGGCCCTGTGGTCATGAGAGTGGAAGGAGCAGGCCCTGCACTTCTCCTGGGCTGCACAGGAGAGTTGGCCCTAGTGGCCGAGGTACGGGTGAAGGAGCCTGGAGCACATGTGAACAGGAGAGCTGACTCTGCCCCCTTGTCAGCCATCTGCAGCTAAGCTGGAGCAGTGCCATAGAGCTTACCCTGGTGGTTCTGGCCCAGGAACACTGGCAGATTGAGCAACTCAGCTACCTCTCAGGTCCAGATGCAGGGCTTTGAATTGCTCAGCCCTAACATCCATCTCATTTATGATTTGCGTGGGCACATGAAAGGGCTGGTCCTACAGATCCAAAGCTGCAGGATCTCCATGACACTGAGTAATAACACGATATCCTAGAGGGATCCCCCGAGGATCCAGTATTGTTAGTGCAGCAGAAGCCAGAGGCCTCAAACCAAACCAATGACACATTGAAACAAACACAAGTAAAGTCCTGAGGGTCAGAAGAAAGAATGGAAACAGGCAACCTCTGCAGGTAGGAGGTGGGGGCGGGGGGAGCAGTCTCTAGAATGTACCAGAGACCTGGAAGGTGAGAGACTCTCAGGACTCAAACGGAGGGACTTTAGATGAAATTCCCTCCAGTAGGAAGAGGGAACTTGTAGAGTTCACCACCAGTAAAAAGACAGGGCATCAAGTGGAGGGATGGGGTTGCCATCTCACAGTCAAAAACTCTGACCCAGAATTGCTCCTGTCTGAAAGAACTGCAGGAACAAAAATGGAGAAGAGCCTGAGGATAAGGAGGTCCAGCGACCGGCCCAAACTGAGATCTAGCTCAGGGAGAAGTCCCATGGCCTGACACTATTACTGAGGCTATGGTGTGCTTACAAATAGGGGTCTATCATGGCCACCCTCCAAAAGGCCTAACAAGCAGCTGAAAGAGTCAGATGCAGATATCTAGACCCAACCAATGGACAGAAGCTGGTGACCCTTGTGATTGAAGTAGGGGAAAGCTGGGAGAAACTGAGGAGGAGAGCAAGTTCATAGGAAGACTAGCAGTCTCAACTAACCTGGACCCCTGGGATCTCTCGGACACTGAGTCACCGACCAGACAGCATTCACCAGCTGATATGAAGCCCCCAACATATATACAGCAGAGGACTGCTGGGTCTGGACTCAGTTAGAAAAGATGCACCTAACTCTTGAGAGACTTGGGGCTCTAGGAAGTAGGGAGGTCTGGTGGGATGGGAGTGGGGACATCCTCTTGGAGACAGGGTGGGGGGGGAGATAGGGGGACAGTGAGGGCAGGAGGTGTGGGATGTGGAACAGTTGGAGGGTGGAGCTGGAGGCGTTAAAGTCTGGACTGTAAAAGAAGATTAAAGAGTTAAAAAAAAAAAGAAAGAAAGGTATGGACAAAAGGCTATGCTGTGAGACACATTGTGACACATTACAGTTTCCAGGACAATATGTTTTGTTTTCTTGTTTATTTTTTTTTTCTTTTTCTGTCTTATTTCATTTTATTTTGTGGGAGAGGTGGCAAGTATGGAGGTTAGATATGAAAGACTGGGAGTTAAGTGATGGATTGGGGTGAAAGATGTGAAATTTACAAAGATAAACAAACAAACAAACAAGATTCCCCCTCCCAGAGAGGAGAGAAAACAAACCTTGCTATCCTATTATGGAAAAAAAAAGCAACTGCATTGAAGGAAAGCCCAATTTCAGGTAATTAAGAGAGAATATAATTTGAGTGTTTAAGCAGAATGTTCCTAATTCAGTCATGCTTAAAAGTTGTAAGAGAGACATATTTCCTTCCAAGATATATATGTTTGAGAACATTTTAAAGAGTGAAAACTAAAAAAAAAAAAAAATAAACTTTTGTCGCTCAGTTTAGCTTGAGAAACTTGTTCATTAATAAAACATTAAAACATTAATGAAGAATAAAGAAGGCAGATATACAAGGTTTCAAACTCTTAAGTGCACACTGGGGTCGCTGTGTACAACCCTTTGCATAAGCCACAGGGGAGGTTTGCTGGAAAAATAATAAGAATACCACACAGAAATAGATTTCCCCAACAGAGATAAAACAAAACAGAAACAACATACGTTCTCTACCTGGATACAATTACTTACAGTTTTAAATGTCAGAGGAAGCCAAGGGGAAAGAGACCTGCTAATTTTCTGAGTATGATACGTTGGTACCAATTAACAACAATGACAGTGATATACTGTGAATTATGGAAAGCTAGAAGAAAGAATCTTAAAATCTGTTAACATGAAATCTGATAAAGATGGAAGAAGATGATCTTTTGCCCTAATTTATATACTACTTATCATGTGCATGCATTGACCTTACCAAAGATTACTTATACTTCTTTTTAGAAATCAGTTTAAAAATAGTGTAGTATTAGTTTGTGATATAAATAATAAAAATTATAATTCACTAATGTTATAAAAGCCTCTTAAAATGTTACTGTAAGCAATGCTTAATCTTTAACATTATATTATGTTTTATAGTGAAGATGGAGAAACAGAGGCAGTTTTTCTGTAGACATTCACCTTAACCATGGAGTTTTGCTCCAGAGAACACACTTTGACCCTTATAGTAAATGCTTCTTAAAGCCAGGAGTCAATTTTCAAAGTTCTTGCAATTTGTCAAGTATGGCATACAGCATTTATTAGACTACTGGCTTTGTAGTGTCTAGAAATATTCCTGTCTTCCTAACTAGGCTTTTTAACTACAATCTTACATATGTTCACTTCTCTACATATCAAAATTTGACAGACAGACACATAGGGACAGAGAGAGCAAGAAAGAGAGAGGTGGCCCTAAATTTGCCAGGCCCCATACTTTATGGAAATTTGTACAAACCCCGGAAGGTCGACGTGACAGTATTGTGGTCCTCCTTTCTCTTATCTGGTTAGCAGGGATCGGGTTTTTGCTTATGTTATCATTATGAGAAACTAAAAATATACAAATGAATCAACAAGTAGCCTATAAATATGGGTCTGGCATTTTCACTCACTAGTCAATTCATTTTAACTCACTATTTTTATACTTAGTTTAATTGCTTACATAAGCATATAGAAAAAAAATACACATGACCCAGACTACCATCTATACAACAGGTTGGTTGAAAAAAATTAAGACAGAATTACAAGGCATATTTCCTGTGGCCTGAGGGAAGTTTACTTCCTATTAATGAAGGACTCCATCTTGTGCACCTAATCGTGAAGGTGCTCTTAGAGTGTAGCAAAACCTGAAAGCATGACATATGGGTAAGGAAGAATGCATGAAGCTCAAATTGACCATTTAGAATCGGTGACTGAGTTTTCAGTGTATCTCTCTCCTGACAAGCATCTCCATTCAACCTCCCTTCATATGAATCCTGTGCTCTGCTTTAAAAACCATGCAATGAAAACACACACCCCTCAGAACAGGGCTTCCAATAAGGAGTTTCTACAATGGAAATACCTTTTGCATTACTTCCATGCATGACTGAACCTGAGGGCCAGCATGAGGCAGATGGAACATTTCTGCAATGATGAAAGCAATCTAATAGCTGACCTAAGATCTTCACTCACTTAAAAATTTACCTGGTTTACTCTAAGTCACAAAAACAAATCTCTCCCATTACAGCAGAATCAATACAAAATACAGGCTCTACTCAATGAAAGAAAATCTACAGTACTTGAAAATGCAGTAAGAAAATTAACAGGTTCACTTGGGAGACAGTACAAAGTGTGTATGGGGTGTGGGAGGGAGGGGGAGAGAGAGGAGATGGGGGGAAGTGAGGCAGAGAGGCAGGGAGTGAGAGAAATAGGCAGAAAAACAGAGGGAGCAAAGGAGACAGACAGACAAATATCATAGGAAGGAGAAAATATAATGTTTCGGCCATCTTTGCTCCAGTGACCAGGTAGTTGGGACCGCCAGGCTCAGAGACAGACAGGCATAATATCGCTTCGGTTTCAGGCAGCTTGTGTGTAACCTGCTCCCAGGTGCTGGGCTGATCTGCAGTTACCAGCGCGCCAGTTCCGCGGCGGGACCTTCTGCCTGGTGGAGGGACCCCGCGCAGGGAGGGAGCCTGCCAGCTTCCCTTCCGCGACCTCTGTTCCCGCGGACTGCGCTGGAGAGACCTGTACCCAGGCTCTCCCCCCGATATAACATCACTTGGGACACGGCCTGTTGGGGCTTCCGTCTGTGCCCGAGGGCGGGTTGGCGCTGTGGTCGTCTGGGTGCCAGATCGGCGGGCCATCGTGACCACAGGGTGAGCGGCGCCACGGAGACTGCCCTCCGCCATCCTTGCTCCAGTGACCAGGTAGTTGGGACCGCCAGGCTCAGAGACAGACAGGCATAATATCGCTTCGGTTTCAGGCAGCTTGTGTGTAACCTGCTCCCAGGTGCTGGGCTGATCTGCAGTTACCAGCGCGCCAGTTCCGCGGCGGGACCTTCTGCCTGGTGGAGGGACCCCGCGCAGGGAGGGAGCCTGCCAGCTTCCCTTCCGCGACCTCTGTTCCCGCGGACTGCGCTGGAGAGACCGGTACCCAGGCTCTCCCCCCCGATATAACATCACTTGGGACACGGCCTGTTGGGGCTTCCGTCTGTGCCCGAGGGCGGGTTGGCGCTGTGGTCGTCTGGGTGCCAGATCGGCGGGCCATCGTGACCACTGGGTGAGCGGCGCCACAGAGACTGCCCTCCGCCATCTTTGCTCCAGTGACCAGGTAGTTGGGACCGCCAGGCTCAGAGACAGACAGGCATAATATCGCTTCGGGTTCAGGCAGCTTGTGTGTAACCTGCTCCCAGGTGCTGGGCTGATCTGCAGTGACCAGCGCGCCAGATCTGCTGTGGGACTTCTGCCTGGCAGAGGGACGCCCCCTCCCCCCCCCAGGAGAGATCACACACCCCTGCACAGGGCAGGAGCCTGCCAGCCTCCCTTTGGCGACCTCTGCTCCAGGAATCCACTAGGCTGAGCCTTTAGATGTGCAAGACCTCCCCAATATAAGATCACTTGGGGCAAAGCACATTAGGGCTCCAAAGTCACTCAGGAGCAGGCAGGCCCCAGAAATCGGTGCCAGGGGAATCCTGGTAATCCAGGGGGGGCAGAAATAGCTTTGCAGGCTCACAGGAGGTCCAACCAACAGCCAGTGGCAGCAGGACCAACTAACACCAGAGGTATCCAGATGGCAAAAGGCAAACGTAGGAATGTTACTAACAGTAATCAAAGTAATGTGGGACCATCCGAACCCAACTCTCCAACAGCAGCAAGTCCTGGATACCCCACCACACCCGAAAGACAAGATCTGGATTTAAAATCACTTCTCATGATGCTATTAGAGGATCACAAGAAGGACACAAATAAATCTCATAAAGAGTTACAGGAGACCATGAATCAACGGTTAGAAGCCCTTACAAAGGAAACACAAAAATCGCTTAGAGAAATGCGGGAGAACATGGATCAAAAGATGGAGGCGCACAAGGAGACAACACAAAAATCGCTTAACGAGATGAATCAACGGGTAGATGCACTCACAAAGGAATCACAAAATTTGCATAAAGAAATACAGAAGAATATGGGTCAACAGACGGATGCCCATAAGGAGGCAACACAAAAATTGCTTAAAGAAATGAATCAACGGTTAGATGCCCTTACAAAGGAAACACGAGAACTGCTTAAAGAAATGCAGGAGACGATGGATCAACAGATGGAATCCCATGAGGAGGAAACACAAAAATCGCTCAGAGAAATGCAGGAGAACGTGGGTCATCAGGAAGAAATCCTGAAAGAGGTAATGCAAAAATACCTTAAAGAAATACAGGAAAATACAAACAAACAAGTGAAGGATCTCAGCAAATCCATCCAGGAACTAAAAAAGGAAGTAGAAACAACTAAGAAATCACAAAGGGAGACAACTTTGGAGATAGAAAACCTTGGGAAGAAATCAGGAATCATAGATGCAAACATCAACAATAGAATACAAGAGATGGAAGAAAGAATCTCAGGTGCTGAAGATTCCATAGAAAGCATCGACTCAACAGTCAAAGAAAATGCAAAATGCAAAAAAACGCGTAACCCAAAACATCCAGGAAATCCAGGACACAATGAGAAGACCAAACCTAAGGATTATTGGTATAGATGAGAGTGAAGATTTGCAACTTAAAGGGCCAGTAAACATCTTCAACAAAATTATGGAGGAAAACTTCCCTAACTTAAAGAGAGAGATGCCGATGAACATACAAGAAGCCTACAGAACTCCAAACAGACTGGACCAGAACAGAAATACCTCCCGTCACATAATAATCAAAACACCGAATGTTCTAAACAAAGAAAGAATACTAAATGCAGTAAGAGAAAAGGGCCAAGTAACATACAAAGGAAGACCTATCCGAATCACATCAGACTTCTCACCAGAGACTATGAAAGCCAGAAGATCCTGGGCAGATCTCATGCAGACACTAAGACAGCACAAATGCCAGCCTAGACTACTATACCCAGCAAAACTCTCAATCACCATAGATGGAGAGACCAAGATATTCCATGATAAAACCAAATTTTCACAATATCTTTCCACAAATCCAGCCCTGCAACGGATAATAGGTGGAAACCTCCAATACAGGGAGAGAAACAACACCCTGGAAAAAATGAGATAATAACCTTCTTGAATCAAACCCAAAAGTAGATAACCACTCAAACATAAAGATAGCGTCAAGAATGGCAGATGGCAATAATCACTATGCCTTAATCTCTCTTAATATCAATGGTCTCAATTCCCCAATTAAAAGACATAGACTAGCAGACTGGATACGTAAACAGGACCCAGCATTTTGCTGCATGCAGGAAACGCACCTCAGTGTCAAAGACAAACACTACCTCAGAGTAAAAGGCTGGAAAACAATTTTACAAGCAAATGGCCCCAAGAAACGAGGTGGAGTAGCCATCCTAATATCGGATAAAATTGATTTTCAACCCAAAGTCATCAAAAAAGACACAGAAGGACACTACATACTGATCAAGGGAAAAATCCACCATCAAGAACTCTCAATCCTGAATATCTATGCTCCAAATGCAAGGGCACCCTCATTCGTAAAAGAAACTTTACTAAAACTCAAAGCACACATCGCACCGCACACAATAATAGTGGGTGACTTCAACACCCCGCTCTCTGAAATGGATCGTTCAGGAAAGCAGAAACTAAACAGGGACACAGTGAATCTAATTGAAGCCTTGGACCAAATGGAACTAACTGATATATATAGAACATTTCATCCTAGAGCTAAAGAATACACCTTCTTCTCAGCTCCTCATGGTACCTTCTCCAAAATTGACCATATAATTGGTCACAAATCAGACCTCAACAGATACAAGAAGATAGAAATAATCCCATGCCTCCTATCAGATCACTATGGAATAAGGGTGGTCTTCAATGGCAACAAAAACAAAAGAAAACCCACGTACACATGGAGGCTGAACAATGCTCTACTCAATGATAACTTGGTCAAGGTGGAAATAAAGAAAGAAATCAAAGACTTTTTGAAAGTTAATGAAAATGAAGGCACAACATACCCTAACTTATGGGACACAATGAAAGCAGTGCTAAGAGGAAAATTCATAGCCCTGAGTGCCGCCAAAAAGAAACGGGAGACAGCATACACTAACAGCTTAATGGCACACCTGAAAGCCCTGGAACAAAAAGAAGCAAATACACCAAAGAGGAGTAGAAGGCAGGAAATCATCAAACTCAGGGCTGAAATCAATCAAGTAGAAACAAATAAAACCATACAAAGAATCAACAAAACGAGGAGTTGGTTCTTTGAGAAAATCAACAAGATAGATAAGCCCTTAGCCAGACTAACCAAAGGGCACAGAGATAGTATCCAAATTAATAAAATCAGAAACGAAAAGGGAGAGATAACAACAGAAACTGAGGAAATTCAAAAAATCATCAGATCCTACTACAAAAACCTGTATTCAACACAACTAGAAAATCTTGAGGAAATGGACAATTTCCTTGACAGATACCAAGTACCAAAATTAAATCAGGATCAAATAGACCATCTAAACCGTCCTATAACCCCTGAAGAAATAGAAGTTGTCATTGGAAGTCTTCCAACCAAAAAAAGCACAGGTCCAGATGGTTTTAGTGCAGAATTCTATCAGACCTTCAAAGAAGACCTAACACCAATACTCTTCAAACTGTTCCACAAAATAGAAACAGAAGGAACACTACCCAACTCGTTCTATGAAGCCACAATTACACTAATACCAAAAGCACACAAAGATCCGACAAAGAAAGAGAATCTCAGGCCAATCTCTCTTATGAATATCGATGCAAAAATACTCAATAAAATTCTTGCCAACCGAATCCAAGAACACATCAAAACGATCATTCACCACGATCAAGTAGGCTTCATCCCAGGGATGCAGGGATGGTTCAATATAAGGAAATCCATCAATGTAATCCACTACATAAACAATCTCAAAGAAAAAAACCACATGGTCATCTCATTAGATGCTGAGAAAGCATTTGACAAAATTCAGCATCCTTTCATGCTAAAGGTCTTGGAAAGATCAGGAATTCAAGGCCCATATCTAAACATAGTAAAAGCAATTTACAGCAAACCAGTAGCCAGCATCAATCTAAACGGAGAGAAACTTGAAGCAATCCCACTAAAATCAGGGACTAGACAAGGCTGCCCTCTCTCTCCATATCTTTTCAATATAGTACTTGAAGTTCTAGCTAGAGCAATTAGACAAGAAAAAGAGGTCAAAGGGATACAAATTGGAAAGGAAGAAGTCAAACTATCACTATTTGCAGACGATATGATAGTATACATAAGCGACCCAAAGAACTCCACCAGAGAACTCCTACAGCTGATAAACGACTTCAGCAAAGTGGCCGGATATAAAATCAACTCAAGCAAGTCAGAAGCCTTCCTATACTCAAAGGATAAGCAGGCTGAGAAAGAAGTAAGAGAAATAATACCCTTTACGATAGCCACAAACCATATTAAGTATCTTGGCGTGACGCTAACCAAACAAGTGAAAGATCTGTATGACAAGAACTTCAAGTCTCTGAAGAAAGAAATTGAAGAAGACCTCGGAAGATGGAAAAATCTGCCATGCTCATGGATTGGCAGGATTAATATAGTAAAAATGAGCATCTTACCAAAAGTAATACACAGATTCAATGCAATCCCCATCAAAATCCCAACTCAATTCTTCATAGAGTTAGAAAGAGCAATTCAAAAATTCATCTGGAATAACAGAAAACCCAGAATAGCTAAAACTATTCTCAAGAGTAAAAGAACCTCTGGGGGAATCAGTATCCCGGACCTCAAGCTGTACTACAGAGCAATAGTGTTAAAAACTGCATGGTATTGGTACAGTAACAGACATGTAGATCAATGGAACAGAATTGAAGACCCAGAAATGAATCCACACTCCTATGGTCACTTGATCTTTGACAAAGGAGCTAAAACCATCCAGTGGAAAAAAGATAGCCTTTTCAACAAATGGTGCTGGCTCAGCTGGAGGTCAACATGCAGAAGAATGCAAATTGACCCATCCTTATCTCCTTGCACTAAGCTCAATTCTAAGTGGATCAAAGATCTCCACATAAAACCAGACACACTGAAACTAATAGAAGGGAAACTAGGGAAGAACCTTGAACATATGGGCACAGGGGAGAATTTCCTGAACAGAACTCCAATAGCTTATACTCTAAGATCAAGAATAGACAAATGGGACCTCATTAAATTACAAAGTTTTTGCAAGGCAAAAGACACCGTCAAAAAGACAAAGCGGCAACCAACTAACTGGGAAATGATCTTTACCAACCTTACATCCGACAGAGGGCTAATATCCAAGATATACAAAGAACTCAAGAAGTTAAACTCCAGAGAGGCAAGTAACCCTATTAAAAAATGGGGTACAGAGCTCCACAAAGAGTTCTCACCTGAAGAATATCTAATGGCTGAGAAGCACCTAAAGAGATGTTCATCATCCTTAGTCATTAGGGAAATGCAAATCAAAACAACCCTGAGATTCCATCTCACACCAGTCAGGATGGCTAAGATCAAAAACACAGGAGACAGCAGTTGTTGGCGAGGATGTGGAGAAAGAGGAACACTCCTCCACTGCTGGTGGAATTGCAGGCTGGTACAACCACTCTGGAAAGCAGTCTGGCGGCTCCTCAGAAAACTGGGCATGACACTTCCGGAGGATCCGGCTATACCACTCCTGGGCATATACCCAGAGACTTTACCTGCATGCAATAAGGACACATGCTCCACTATATTCATAGCAGCCTTATTTATAATAGCCAGAAGCTGGAAAGAACCCAGATGTCCCTCAACGGAGGAATGGATTCAGAAGATGTGGTATATTTACACAATGGAATACTACTCTGCAATTAAAAACAATGAATTCACGAAATTCCTAGGCAAATGGTCAGAACTTGAAAATATCATCCTTAGTGAGGTAACCCAATCACAAAAGATCACACATGGTATGAAGTCACTGATAAGGGGATATTGACCCAGAATCTCAGAATACCCTAGACACAATCAGCATATCAATAGATTTCTAAAAAGATGGAAGGAGAGACCCCTGGTCCTGGAAAGACTGGATGTAGGGGAACGCCAGGACAGAGTAATGAGAGGGGGTTGAACGGAGAAAAGAGGGAGGGAAGGGGGCTTATGGGACCTTCGGGGAGGGAGGAAACGGGAAAGGGGAAGTGATTTGGAATGTAAATTAAAAAAATAAAATTAAATTAAATTAAAAAAAAAAAAAAAAAAAAAAAAAAGAAAATATAATGTTTCATTAACATGCAAAAGTAATTCTGATAAGCATTCAGAAGCATTTAATTTGTACCTCATAGATTATCACATTCGTCCTTGACTTTTGCTTGTCTCGGATCCAGATTATTAACACATCATATTACAATATAAATGTCACATATTTGAATTGTCTCAAGGCATTTAGTCACATGAAAAGAGAGACATTAACATTTACTGACTCATTGAATTTAATCATCAGGTAATTATTAAGTCCATTCATCAAACCTCATAAGATTCATATATTCTAGCATCACACACCAAGAAAGAGTATGTCTTAAACCAAAGATTAGAAAATTACAATCAATACCACTCCTATTTTCCTAAATATATGATAAAGTATGTATAAATTTATCCAACAATTACATCTCATGAAATACAAAATACTTTAGGCTAAAGGTATCACACTAAAATTGATTCCACTATGACATTTCTGAGTTTTCTTAAGAGACAAAGTATCACCACTAGTTATTAATATAGATTAAATACATGATCACTCCATTTTCAGCTGACTTCCTGTGCCCTAGAATAGGAAGAAGAAAGCCTTGAAGTAAATCAGTATTGGAGAAATCCTGTGGAAGCATGAGGGGAATCAGTTTAGGAAGTTAAATTATTGAAATATAAGGGGCAGTCATGATGCTGAATGTAAAATAGTGCTTAATTATGACTTTTTCTTTGTTCTGTTGTTTGGATGGGTTGCTGTTGTTTTTGTTATATATTTGATTAGTTGGTTTGGTTTGGTTGGGTTGGGTTTGGGGTTTTTCTTTTGTTTTGTTTTATTTGATGTTGTTGTTTTTACCTAGGCAATGAAGAACACACAGCTACCAGTAGTAGCAGGCTGGATTAGATTTGTCTGACAATGCTACGGACTGACCATGAGAGATGCCCCAAGACAACAGTGATTAAGTCTTAGACACTGGGCTCCTCAGTTGCCTAGGGAAAGTCTGATTATCAACAGTTTTTTTCAGACAAGCAAACACATAACTAACAATTAGAAGAGAAGGGACTAAAACCAGATGACATCTCTTCACTTTTCCACCATATCACACTTGGAGAAACAATTGAAGGTTACAACCACTGGCAAGTTTTGAAATCAATGCAGTGGGTCAAGACAGAGTATGTTTTACAATAATATAAAATACAAAATATCAGTGAGCATTGACAGTGACAGAGGCAACTAATAGCTTTATATCTAGGTTTTTACGTGTGTATAGTTGTTGGAACATGATTTTAAAATGCACTTTTAACTTTTTATATTATTTTATTTTAAGCATTTTACCTGCATGCATAGGTGCACCACATGTGTGCCTGGTACCAACAGATGTCAGAAGAAGGTATCGTATTCCCTGCAACTGTATAATGGATGGATATTAGCCACTTGTCAATTCTGGGAACAAAACTCACATCCTCTATAAGAGCAGCAAGTGCTTTTAAACACTGAGTCATCTTCCAGTCCTTAATATGTACATTTTATTGTAAGGCAAAGCAAAATAACTTAGGAAGGTACTACATTACCTGATCCTCAAAAACTAAAATATACATTACTCATCTTAAAAATATATAACTTTGTGGTTAATATATAATCGTGATATCAATTGGTGAAGAATTGAGATACAATAAGTAAATTAACTTAATTATTCCCCAGTAACAGTAAATAAAATCAATGACTAATGTTAACATATAGTAAATCATTGGATTCCCAGTTACCCATTGATATAAAAATTAAATATTACAGCTAATTTTTCTGATACCTTATGAAATTCTATAATATAGCTACTTTAATAAACACATAATTATAGGTTATATAATTAAATAAAGAAAGAAAGAAGAAAAAAGAGAATGCCAATCTTAGAAAAGATCAGCGAATAAACATTTTTTCAAAGCAGACCTAGTGACCAGAGTTTGATCCCTAGACCACATATAAAATTAGAAGAGAACTCAGCTCTCTCCACAAAGTTGTTCTGTGACCTCTACACACACACCAATCAATGCATCTCACATGCATACAAAGCTGCCCACAAGCATAGTAACAATACATTTTTTAAAAAGAAAATTTCTTCATCAATATTTTATTTTGGAAAATAAAATAAAAATCTTTCTTTTTTTATTACTTTCTTTATTTACAATTCAAATGTTATTGAGCTTCCTCATTTCCCCTCTGAAAAACCCCCTATCCCATCCCCTCTCCCCCTGCTCACCAACCCACCCACTCCTGCTTCCCTGTCTTGGCATTCCCCTACATTGGGGCATCGAGCCTTCACAGGACCAAGGGCTTCTCCTCTCATTGATGTCCAACATAGCCATCCTTTGCTACATATGTTGCTGGAGCCATGTGTACCTCCATGTGTACTGGAGGTGGTTTAGTCCCTGGGAGCTCTGGGAGTACTGGTTGGTTCATATTGTTGTTCCTCCTATGGGGCTGTAAACCCTTTCAGCTCCTTGGGTCCTTTCTCTAACTCCTCCATTGGGAACCCTGTGCTCAGTCCATTGGTTGGCTGTGAGCATCAACTTCTGTGTGGAGCAGAGACTGCCCCATCTGGGGATCCATCCCATATACAGTTACCAAACCCAGACACTATTGTGGATGCCAACAAGTACTTGCTGACAGAAGCCTGATATAGCTGTCTCCTGAGAGGCTCTGCCAGTGCCTGACAAATAAAAATCTTTCTAGGGAAGTAATTAGTGTCCTGGGTTTGTGGGGCACCTTCACATACTTGATGAAGCTATTTGATTCTATACTAATATATAAGACTTGCATAGTATACACATCCATATTTCATTTGTAGTTAATCTTAATATCAGGAAGTAAATATTTGACAAAAGATTGAGTTTTGATAATGGCTTATCATATCTTTATTATAGTTTCTTATTGTTCCAGTTTGTATCTATTATCCAAACCACGTTCATATTCTCAGTCAACTTAAAAAAACAACTGTAAAGCTAAGTCTAACCTTGTCACACTCCTAGGTTTTATATGATAATTTCCAGGCATCAAAATAGCACAGCCACAAGTATACACTCTAAAGGATTAACTAGTAATTTGAGACTGGAGGAAATCAAAATGTGACAAGAAGAGATGGTCTCAGGCCACAGGGATGACTGAAGTGTACCTGAAATCCCCCACCAGGCTATATCTCACTGATGTGTGGACTAAGTTACGAAGAATAGCTTAGCAAAACAAACAAAAAAAATGGCAAGATTGAAAAAGATCATTTTAGAGAAGACTATCACAACTAGGTCCAGAAATCAGATCCTTATTTTTAATGAAATATTCTCCTTCTATATCTTCTTCTCTCCAACCATGTTCCTCCTTTCCCACCTTCTCCATCATATATGCCTTCAAGTTTCTATTGCTTGAAAGAGCAGTTGTAAGAGATGGGAAGGGAAGAGATGCTCAATACTAAAGCAACAAGTATGCACATTTAATTTTGCTTACTATTTAAGACTATCATATGCACAATTAATGTATTTTGATCAAATATAATCCTTCCTTCCCCTCTCATCCACTTCCATCCTTATCCCCAAAAGGGAGGCATACTATCAAAGGCCTTGACTTTTAAAACTAAAAGTTAAACGGAAAGGCTAATAGATCTGGAGAATATTATAAAACAATTTACCAAAATATATTATCTGTGTTAATCATATGTGGGACAGGTGGTTCCACACATGCTGCAAGGGATATAAGAATGTGTGCTATTCATTTCTTTATTTTCCTTCCAGCCAAGAGCCAGTCAATTACCAGCCAATAACCAGTGTCACAGTAAACTGGAGCCATGTTCATCAAGTTTATTTGTAAACAGTTCGTGTGTCTTTCATTTAAGCTATTAACATATCACAAAATGAATATGAACTGCATCCAGACCAAGAGTATGTAAAGGTGGTAACAATATCTAATGCCTGGATGCTTTGGGTCTGAAAATGTACTAGCAAGTCCTGAGTATGACTGTGAGGAGTTAGCAGGGAGAAGGCAGTCAGGGAAGAGGATGGAGAGACAGAGAGAACATCTCCATATAGCTGCTGGACTAGAAAGAGAAAAGACTCTTAGCAGCTAAGATGCTATCTTCGTAGCCTTTCTTATATCCTTTGACAAGGGCCATCAGGCTGAAGAAATGAAAGGTAGAGATGAAGGAGGAAGTTGATAAAGAAAATGGGGGCATTCATATTAAAAAGAAAACAAAAAGCAAACAAAAAACCAAAAATATACAGAAAAAGAGCCCAGAGACCACTTGATACTTGACAAGCTCTGGAGACTCCACCCATTGCCCCTGGGTTTGAATTTATTTTCAACTTTGTAAAGAACAAAAACTCCTGGTGGGCAGCAGGCCAATGACCCTGCACCCAAGCAACAAAACCACTGATATTTGGTGGTTTAGAGTATTTCAGTCTTTACCACTGAAGCTAGACTTGCATGTGTCTGCCAAAGTCTGGAAAGTTTTTGACGACAATCACAAGAAGCCCAGGGGAAAAACATTTCACAGTGAAAATGCATCTGCTTGAACACTGGTGTGCTTTGATTCTGCCTTACGTAAATCTGGAGGTGGTGAAAACATGACGGTATGGTTATCTGTCTGTGATTCTAAGAGTTATATTATGTTAGCATGGGACATCTCTACATATATGAAAATGTATAATGTAGTATATTTCCCTGTACAATCACTATACATTACTTTAAAAATTCCTATTATTAGAATAGTATGCAATGCCTGGAGATATACTTCTTTTTTATTCTTTCTGAATTTCACATCATGCACCCCAATCTCACGCATTTCCCCTTCCCCTCATACTTGCCCTCCACCCTCAATCTCCCCTGAAACAAAGGAAAAAAAAATATTGTGTGGAAGTTGTAGTGTATCAGAGTATATTCCGCAGTAGATCCTTTCATCCACACTTTTTTTTTCCTTGCATATGTTTATTGTAATGACTTGTTGGTCTGGTACAAGGTCTCTCACTTCTGCTACTCTATCAATAGAACCTCACTGGTACTCCTCTTGATACAGGTTTATTCCTTGTCATGGTGATCCTTTAGAGTTGGATCTGTAGGACTGACCCCTTCATGAACTTTAGCCGTTCATTGATGGGGTAGATGCTGGAATGTAGCCAATTCTACATCCTGGATCAGAGCCTGTGAGGTATCCAAGTTGGTCAACCTGCCAGCTCTTCTGCTGTCACACACAGGTCACTAGAATCCCTGAAAACCAAGGTCAGTTCTACCCTGATGCTCAGGTGAGGGGCAAGGCCTACTCTCCTGAGTGTTGTAACCTGTGAGTTACATGACCATTTCTCTCACAATCCCAGAGTCAGGTCTCCTGCCTGCCATAGATGATGAAAGCTGATGGAGGGAAGGAGGACATCTCTCTCTCATCTGTGCCACCACATAGCAGACAAATCTTAATTGGCCCTGTACTACCGAAAGTACTCAAAATATATACATTGATAGTGCTGATGAGATAGCTCAGTGTTTAAGAGAACTAACTGCTCTTCCAGAGGTCCAGAGCTCAATTCCCAGCAACCACATGGTGGCTCACAACTATCTGTAATGACCTCTTTGGATGCCTGAAGAGAGCTACAGTGTACTCATATACATAAAATAAATAAATAATACATATACATATGCATACGCATACCCATACGCATATACATACGCATACATATATGTCCCCAAAATGGGAACTGCTGGGAATCTGATTAGTTAATATAGATGATAACTTTGTAAATAGAAGAAGTAACTTCACAGAAGTAACATGGTGAACACTTCCACCTTTTTAACACATACTATATGCAACAAGAACTGAAACAGTAATTGAGATCCTACTAGACAGGAAGTGACCAGGTTTTATAAACATGAATTCCTGACTGGCAGATCACTAAAAGTTATCCTTCAGTTATTCCATGTGATAGAATTTTGATGTAGCATGTGAATAAGATAGCTTAGACAACAGAGGTGTCTATTTCCTTCTACTTAAATAAGAAAAAATTGTTTTCCTCTTGAATTTCCAGGTAAGGACTTTAAATGTTGAGTTTTTAGGGCGATTTGAATATCTACAAGGAGAAAATTGCACCTATATGCCAGATTGAGGAAGAGGAACCACAGAGCAGAAACTTGAGGGCAGAGCTGTAGATGTAGCTCCATTGGGAGGGTGCTTCTCTCGGTTTCCTGAATCTGAGTTCAGTTCCTCAACACCTCATGAACTGCAACTTGCAGTGCAATTGATGTAATCCCCAAGATACGAAAATCAGGAATTCCAAGACCACACAGCAAATTCAAGGCCAGCTTGGACTATATGAAGCCCTGTCTCAAAAACTTGAGTAATCAGGGCTGGACAAGTGGCCCAGAAGTTAAGAAAACTTGCTGCTCTTGCAGAGGACCTGGTCTCAGTTCAAAGTATCCACAAGGTGGATTTAAATATCTGTAGTTTCAGTTCCAGAGGGACAGACAAACTATTCCAGTCTCTGCAAGGACCAGGGAACATACATGGCATACATATATACATAAAGACATTTGCATCTATGCATAAAATTAAAATAAATAAACCCTACAAATAATAAATAAACAGACAGACAAAACCCCATAAATGCAATGGCTTCTCCACAGGAGAATAATCACCTGTGTATCTTGACATGTTTCCCTGGGCTTTGGTTCTGGAATTACCCAGCTGTTGAGACACTCATCAACCAATCTCTTTGAATAGTGTCCTTAAATTCTAAGATCCATGAACACCCTATTAGAATTCCAGTGGCCATCTACCTCCATGGCTTTTTAACTGGGTTACACTTTCAAGACAGCTTGATGTACTTCACAGTTTCAGTATTAGATTACATTATGTTCCTTCTGATTCTATCATATCTAAGAAAGCTGGGATCATAGCCATGGCTGTGATGAAATGTATTGCATGGAAATTAATGTAGACAGGAAAGAGGGTGGCAGTGTCCAATCTAATTCTAGTATGTGAGAAGTTATTAAGTCCTCAAGAGATTCATGCACCTCATTACTAAGTAACTGGGCACTTATACCAAACAGAATTCTTGTCTTCCTAGACTGGGTACATTTTGAAAACGATTTAATTTTTTCCCCCAACTGTGTTAGTATAGAATTATTCACTTGTTTCAACGTAACTATTTTGTGAATGGAACCTTTGTTTCTGTTCGCCAGTATGATATGAAAATGTAACTGAGATAGTACAGGTGATCAGGACCAAGAAACCTTGTAAATCTTAGATTATGAGATGCTATTTAGGTAATCTTTATATATAATGAATGCTCTGGTGTATATACCAATCCAGTCCTCAGAAGATCACACTGTTACCCATCCATTATGTGAGATAAGATACATTATCCATGTATTCTAGGTAAATGTCTTTGTCCTTCTTTCCAGAATCCACAACTCTTTCCCATCACACATTAAACTATACATATTTGCTTTGCTGCTGTCTCCAGAAATAAACACAATTCTTAGGATATATAGGTTTAAAATTTCCATTAATCTCTACTAAGTAAATATGTTTTATAATTTTATGATAAGTAGATATATGATAGAATAGTAAGATGCATTATATATAATATATTTACTATAGGGAATTGGTTCATATGATATGGAAGGCTAATTTCAATTATCTGACACATACTAGCTAGAATTGGGATAATGATTTAATTTCAAATTAGCTCTATTTTCTGAGAAACATGGTAGCTAAAATGATATGCATCTCAGTCCTCCGGCAGAAGACTTATATCCTAGGACATGAATGAATGAATTCCTTCTCCTTCTGCCTCTTTGTTCTATTTAGACTTTCAACAGATTGGACAATGTCCACCCACATTAAAGAGAACAATCTAATTCACTGACTCAAATTTAAATCTCATCTAGAAACATCCTCACAGACTCACCCAGGAATAACATTTAATCCAAACACCCTATGGCACAGTCAATTTCACATAAAATTAAGTATCACAACTGCCAGTCATCTGAAGATTTTTACTCTTTGGAAACTGCCCAACATAGAGAAACATATGTGCAGAAGATCAGTTTTCTGATGCAGAAACTCTTAGTAGACTACATATTTTCCTCTTTGAAGAATATCTGAGTTTTGCAAAGACAATATCATACTCTGTGATGAGAACATTGGAATCCAAATATAAGGTAAAAAAAAAATATATGGGAGCAAGAAGCCAGCACATCATTCAGTTTCAGCAGGATGGAGGTAATGGTAGACTATGCACAGCCTTCTCCCTTCCTGTTGCAGCTGTGGGATATCCCTTCAGCTCCTTTGGCCTTGCCCCTTTTCAATATCTGCTGTCTATCTTCTGGCTGTGTTCAAGGCTTTTATTATAGTTGTTATTGTTAGTCCTGCTGATTATGATGATGATGATGATATAAATATATACTTTCCTATTTAAATCAGCTACAGTATGTGTTCTCTATGGAGCAAGAATGGTTCTGCAGAAGCAGGCTGATTGCTACAAAAGTTTCACAAGCCACCCAACATGTTAAAGTCACAGGGAACACCCAAAAATATAAGCTAGTTGAGCCACTTGTATGCAACAGACACTTTGAGTACAGCATCCTTTTAAACTCCCTTTTTCAAACTATCATTTTCAGGGACTGGCAAGATTAGGAATGGAGATAATACACACAGCCTTGGAATACCTTTCACTTCCAGGGTGATGAAGTTGCAGACATAGTTTGGCTTTGTCAGAAGTGGTCAGGTACCTTTGGCTGCTATGTCTGTTTACTTCCTTTCAAATGAGACCTAAATCACTGACATCTTATGGGTAAGGCAGACATAACCTTACTTAAAGCAATATGAAATGTGCCACTATAACATATGAAATTGACATTTCATGTCCATTTCAGATACAGTTAGATGACCTCAATCCAAAAGAGATCATTTAAAGAGTGAGAGTTCCCCTTCCTGACAGATGACTGCCACAGTTAGAAAATTTATCTAGATTATATCTGAAGTAGAGTATGAGCTACACAATTATTATGATACAGAGGGAGTCCATACAAAAATATTTTTCTTCTTCCAGATTGTTATTTCTTATGTCACAACTGTCCTATTTAAAACCCTTTCCCATTTGGCATTTCTACATTCAGTGCAAGGCTAATCAGTATGCAACTAGCTCTTCAAACTTTTAAAAAACCTTACACTCCTACCTTTACTCATTTGTGTTAAGAGCAGACTACAATAGTCAATTTCTACAGATTCCTGACCAAAACCAGTCTATTTCCCTGATATAAAATTCTATGAAACATGTCACCTCTGTTTACATATCCAAAATGCTCAAGAATTTCTTTTGTTTGTCTTTGTTTGTATTTGTGTGTGTGTGTGTGTGTGTGTGTGTGTGTGTGTGTGTGTGTGTGTTTGCAGGCGTGCATTCATGCACACTTGTGTCATCATCTGTGGAACCAGGGATTCCAAGGATCTCTGGTCCAGCTGGAAATGGCTAAGGTGTTACAGCTCTCAGAAGGGAAGCCTGTGTAAGGCAGGTAGCCAGGGTCCCAGGTTTCACCCACTCCTGTGGAAGTGCCAATGCCAGAGGCAGGGAAGGGGGCAACTGTAGGCAGCATTGATTTTTTTAATTACAACTACTTTTATTTTATAATACTACTGTTATTTTTTTATTAACCACTTTTTAATTATAACAATTCTCAGAATATTAAAAAATGCCTCCCACAAAACATTTCAGAGAGACAGCCAGTACACAAACATACAAGAACATGCAAATATTTTTACCAATTTTGCAAACTGGTTAATAAAAACTTAAGTAACAGATAATTAGTACAGAAACTCTAATAAATTACTTATTAGTTGGCTGCAATTGTGACTCTCACAGTTAGCACTTTTTCTATAGTTAAACAGAAACATAAATATAAACTCTAGTGTAATCAACAATAAGCTGAATATTTACATAACACAAGAAACAGAGACTCACTTGCTCACCCACTCAGGAATTTCATAAAACCACTAAACTGGGAGCATGTGTTTGTGTGCATGTGTGTGCACGTGCATATGACCTATATGGTAAAAAGAGACGAGAAAAATTACAAATGAAGTAAAATAAAAAAGAAAAGAAACAAAAATAAATTCCAAAGACACAATTAAAAAATAAACTCACTGATAATTGGATATTAGCCCAAAAGCCCAGAATACCCAAGATACAATCCACAAACCATATGAAGCTTAAGAAGAAGGAAGAACAAAGTATGGATACTCTTGTCCTTCTTAGAAGGGGGAACAAAATACCCACAGGAGGTAGAGAGGGAGAGAGATGAGAAGGGAAAAGGGGGGGGTAGGATCATGTGTAGGGAGGGACAGGAGAGAAGTACAGAGGGTCAGAAATTGAATAGAAATATGTATCAGTGGGGGATGGGGAACTGGGGGGTAGGCACTAGAAAGTCCCAGATTTCAGGGAAGCAAGAGACTCCCAGGGCCCAACAGGGATGACTTTAGCTGAAATACAACAAAGGGGAGATAGAACCTGTAGAAACTACCTCAAATAAATAGGCATGGACCCCAGTTGGGGGATGGGGCCACCCATGCATCTCAAAATTTTTAACCCAGAATTGTTCCTGTCAAAGGAAAGACAGGGACAAAAATGGAGCAGCAACTGAAGAAAAGGCCATCCAGAAACCTACCTAGGGATCGATCCTATGTGCAGACACCAAACCCAGACTCTATTGATGATGCCAAGAAGCACTTACTGACAGGAGCCTGGTATGGCTGTCCCCTGAGAGGTTCTGCCAGCATCTGACTAATACAGATGGAGAAACATCCAACTATCAGACTGAGTTCTGGGACCCAATGGAAGAGCTGGGGGGAGGACTGAAGGAGATGAAGGGGATTGCAACCCATAGGAAGAACAATATCAACTAACTGGACCACTCAGAGCTCCCAAGGACTAAACTACCAACCAGAAAGTATACATGGAGGATTCCATGGCTCCAGCTACACATGTAGCCGAGGATAGTCTTATCTGGCATCAATGGGAGAAAAGGCCCTTTTTCCTGTGGATCCCAATGTAAAGGGATGCTAGAGCGGTGGGGGGCAGGGGGAAATGGGTCAGATGTTGGAGGAACACCCTCATAGAGGCAAAGGCTGGAGGAAGGTGGTATGGGATTGGGGGGGGTTGTGAAGGGGTAACAGGGAAGGGGAATATCTTTTGAAATGTAAATGAATAAAATGATTAAAAAAACAAAAACAAAAAATAAATAAAAGCCTTGACAAGAATGCTATAAGACAAGGACCTTCAAAGATGCCATTGAGTTTGTTTTCTGTAGACCATCTAGTGCTCTGTGTTCAACCTACCCTGAAAAGCATTTTGTTCCCCAGTGAGACTCCTTTGAAGAATACTGGATTTTCATTTTTCTGAGTGGTTATCAATTGGAGACAGCATCTGGTTTGGGTGGGGGAATGTGTCTGCTTCTCCTTTAAGCTCTATGGCCAAGTGTGGTGGAGATCCTTGCAGACTGCCTCAGCTTCTCTACCTTCATACATGTTAGTCTGCTTGATGTAGAGGGCCTTGGTTTTTTTGGTGTCTTCTATCCCCTCTGGCTCCTACACTTCTTATGTTTCCTCTTTTAACAGGGTTCCCTGAGCCATGAGGGGATAATCTGATAGAGAACTCTTCATAGGCCTGAATGTTCCAAGGTGACTTATTCTTTAGATAATGTCTGGCAGTGGTGCTGGGTACTAAGAACATATACTATCTTAATGGTGTCACTAAAGTTGTTCTATTTTTGAAACTGTGTGACATATAATGCTACCATTTTATATAACACAGACAAAGCAGCATGCCTTTTTCTTGGATTCAAATTTTCCTACTACTATTTATTAGCTGTGACTGGCTCAGTCCTTAGATATCTTATCTGCTTCATACAATGTCTGTACAGACCATCATCAAAGCTATTGTCTGGTCCTGCCTTACTCTTTTCAAGGCTGGGCCCTTTAATATTTTCATCTTAAGGAATTGGTTACACATAATATGGCCATGATTTTTTATTTTTGACACATGACATTTTGGACCACAAATTTTTGTTGTAGGGATCCATAATCATTAAGTTTTGGGTCAATTTTCCCAGGCCACACGATATCTAAAAATTTAGTCAAATATTATTTTGTATCTACAATGGTGTTTTGGACTATATTAATATTAAAATATAGATAGAGTAAAACAGACTACCCTCTATATTCCATGTGAGATGCATGCATTTAAGTCAAGATGGAAAATAATTTTTTTAAAAGGCTGTGTAATAACGAATGCCTGTCTGGTACTATGGTCTTGGACATTAAAGATCATCAAATCCTCTGGGGTGGGGGATCTTGAGTAATACAAGCGATGCCTAAAATATTGCAAGAGGTCAACAACATGTATTTATTCTTGATGATTGAAGTATCATCTTAGCTATGACAATCAAAAATGCCTTCAAACATCATCAAATATCCTCTGGGGTCAAAAGTATACCTGTCTGAGGACCACTGTATTAAAAGTTAACCAGAGAAAGCATGAAGGTAAATTGGATGTAAAACTGTCTCAGAAAATCTAACATATTCTGTCAGAGCTCATACCACTGTTCATAAGAACCAAATCCCCCTTTAGATGAGGACTACACCATTCTATTTTTTCAGTTTATTTTGGTGATTCATCCTGCATCCTATCCTCCAACAAGATACAGACAGGGGATGAATTTGAACCACCATGAAGGCTTGTTCTACATGCCAGTACCCTAGTGATTGTTATTTTACATCTTTGTTTTGGGTCCAGGGAGTCTTTGTTTCAAAGATGATCCTTATACATATCCCCAAGTAAGATCTCAGTTCCCCAAAACTTCCAGAAAGGTAGGAGAGGAAGAGACAAAAACAGCCCCAGATAGAAAGTAAATCCTCTACCTGTCAGTATGAATTTGCATACTACACAACTCCAAAATAAAAAAGTAATCATAAAAAAATGATTCATGAACTCAAACATAAGAGGACTGTCCTAAAATTCAACAACAATGGTTCAATGGATAAATATTTCCACGTCTACACAGGGATGTACATTTCTCATCCATCAAAGGTTTCATTTTTTGGGTGAAAATTTATGTAGTCCATCAGTAAATGATAACAATGGCATGACAGCAAAAAAAAAAAAATTCCTCAAAGAAAAATCTACGTGTAGCTAAGAAAACACAAGACAAACATAAAACAGAAGCCAGAGACAGTTCCAAAAGCTATGGAGAAAACTGAGATGTTACTATTTATTTTCAGCACATCAACTTTGGAGTGTGTAATTTGTTCATTATTATTTGCAAAACACATTAACTTCTTCTATCTCCCTCTACAACAGTCATCAAAGGCAAATAAATGTGATGGAATAATGACACTTATGGGGTTTGAAAAATTATATGAGAAAAGAGCCTTTACAGAAAATTCTGAATTTCAAATAAATAGAACATAAAGAACACAGTCCAGCGCTCCCCATCCCAGTGGAAACCTGATAGAGTAAAGCTACAATTAATTATATATTAGAAAGAGTGGATTTATCAAGTGTTAAAACACCACCCAACACTTAGTGTGTACTCTCTTCCTTCTTTCCTCTTGATACTGTTTCTATATTACTTACTAAAGATTACTCTGGTGTTCTGAGACTCCTGCCCAATGTAACTCCCACCCTTCTTTCTTGAGTCTTTGTTTCATTATCTCTTAACTAAGAACACTTGCTTTAAAACAAACAAACAAACAAACAAACAGTGTTTATCCTTGCCATTTATCCTGTGTCTGTTGTGTGGAGACCATTCATCCAACTGCTTTTCAATTCTGTCATTCCTTCAGTATTTACATTTTATTCCCTGATAGTGTCTAATAAATGGAGGTTCTGTAATGATAGACAACTGGGCCCTGTTATCTGGATTAAAAATCTATCAGATTTCCTAAATTGGAAATGATAAAAGTTCTACTACTGTAGATAAATCCCACTGCATGAGAAGAATATATATATATATATATATATGCAACAAAAAGGTACAGAACCCTTTAAACTTCCATCTTCAAGAAAATGTAGGGTTGAGTGCTGGAAAACAACCAATCACAAATGTTCTTTCTCTATGCTTATCCAGGGAATAGGGAATTATCACTTTCCTCATTGCAATGGCAAATTATAACGAAACCTCTGAGGATATTAGAGAAAAGGGCTTTGGTTTCTAGATTGTCAAAACAATTATAATACAACAGCTGCTCACCTTCATTTGAGGAATATAACACATTATCCCTCTTCTCCATAACAAATCTGTTTTTGGATATTCACTGCTGAATAACTAAACGGCAAGTTATCTTAGTGAGTTCTCACCATGGAGTTGTTATAGTTTTTTTTGAATTCAGAGGAGTAGGGTTCATGTGGTATCTCTCTTGCAGGCCAAATCTTATAGGTGACACTACTGACAGATATGACCTAATGGTTTTGTTAAGTGATAGATAACCAAGTTGCATCAGCTGTAAAGATGGAATAACAGTTGGCTGCCCACAAATTGTTTTCTTCCCCAAATATCAAGGATTGGCTTTCTCATGACACAAAACACATACTTGACAGTGGCTCACTGGAAAGTGAAGACAACAAGAAAATGAGTGAAAATTGTAAAGTCATAACAGCCACATGAGTCACACAACATTTGATCTATTGAGGTTTTGGTTGACACAGGGCCTTCACATGGGATTAGCACATAAAATGATCAAGGAGTAGGCTTCCATAGAGTACCAGAACTATGTCAGCTAACAATGCACAGTGGTCATCAAGAGAGAATTTGTGTGGTTCTTCTCTTATGTAGATAGGCTCAGTGTGTACGAGTTTACATATAAACCCTAAACATTCCTTAAGTGAAATGAGTATCCAAGTAGTTAGTCTAAGTTCATTGTTTATATGAGGCAGGGGACAAAGTTAAATTGAATTCTATTTAAGAAGTTCTCATCAAATTGTCAAGTTTGTTTGTACTTTATTAATCATAAAGAATATATATTTCAGGAAACACCATTCTACCCCATATTAGTCTAATGAATTAGTTAATTAATTATTTAAAATTAACTGTCTAACAGCAATAAAATTTCCTTTTGGCACACTGACCCATTCACATTTTATTCATTAGACACTTCTCTGTTCTAACAAAAGACAGGAACTGTCTTAAGTATTCGCTTATTTGAGCCATAGAAAGAATAGTTGAGAAAATTACAGCACCATGATGTTTGAAGTATATTACTCTAGTGCAAATATTCCAGTGTTCTTTGAAGAACTGCTGTTGAAAAGCATCCCTGTGTTCATTACTATTATGTTTACCCGACAGCCATCTTTTTTATTTAATTCCCCATATGCAGTGGTGTAGCCTGAATGCCATAAACACATAAAGAAGGATAATATCGTAATGTTTATAGAGAAATTTTATTCCAGCAACATTGCTTCTCTGGCAAGGGGTAACATCCAAAGGCTTTCTAGGTATGTGATCTGGCTGGAATATAGACACACCCTTAGTACACACTTTAAATCCCCCAAAATGAATTAAGGTTAGTTTATAGAAGGAAGCAGCCATTTTTGAAAGTGATATCTAACTGAGGGACAAATAAAGGGACAAATCAGAGAAAGAACTGACAGAGTGAGTCAAAGATAGGATAAACTCAACTTGCAGGAGATAAGACAGAAAAGAGAAAGTATTTAAGAGCAGCTCAAGGAGAGTCAGCTGGGCGTCAGTGGAGAAAGTGCAGGCAGTAGAGTTGAGTCCAGTCACGAGTTCATGCAGTTTAGTGCAGGTCAGCAGAAGCATTTTAACCAGAGAATAGCAAGGAACCAGAGGATTAGAAGAAATTGCCAGAGTGTGTTTGAGGCCCAATAGAGCAATTCAGTGAGAAGCTGAGAAAAGCCAGATTGAATCAGTCAACTTGAAAATGATTTTGATATGCAAACAATTTGCATATCAATAGATTTCCAAGAAGATGGAAGGAGAGACCCCCTGGTCCTGGAAAGACTGGATGTAGGGGAACGCCAGGACAGAGAAGAGAGAGGGGGTTGAATGGGGAAAAGAGGGAGGGAAGGGGGCTTATGGGACTTTCAGGGAGGGAGGAAACAGGAACGGGGAAATGATTTGGAATGTAAATAAAAAAACTTAGAAAATAAAAAAAAAAGAATTCAAATAAGGTATTTTTCATAAAGTATGATCCACACCAATAGTCTTTAAAAAAAAAGAAAAAAAAGAAAGAAAGAAAAGGATTTTGAGGCAGAACATCTTAGTAGAAGCAGCTAAAGTTCAGAAAGATCTAAAACGTGTAACTTTATTTCAGCAGTAAGCCTCCAAGATGACAATTACATTAGGCGAATAAAAGATACTTTTACAAACGTTATATATCAGCTTGGAGGTCTATCTCAATATAGTTTAAATATAACTCTGCTACTTTCTTAGTAGGAATGTCTGTACCCCAGCAATTTCTTAATTTGTCTGAATGTTCTGCTACAAAATAAAATTAATAACATCTGTGTCATAGATTTGCAAAAATTAAGTGGGATAATACAAGTAAGTACCCTGTCTGGATTAGAACAACCTTAATGAAATATAGGTATTATATTTTCTGTGCTAGACAGATCCATAATTTCCTTATCTAGAGCAGTAACAGTCACAAATCTCTGCAGAAACAAATTCACCATTAGCAAAATCTGACCTCAGCTGAAAAGATGCTTCTTACAATCTTCTGCTCACTGTAGCATCACCCAATGTCAATTTTCTCAGACTGTGTAAGATGCTCTTAGAATCTCACATAGCACCTGGCACACGTAGCACTTTATCTTTTGAAAATTTACCAATCTTTAAATGCATTAGTGCCCAAATGTTCCAGATAGGAGATTACAGATATATATGTCACTAATATCCACAAATTCATACTGAAAATAGCATCAAGTAAGGGTAGTAAATATAACTATTAGCCATGCCTGGAATATTCCCTCATGAAACCACCAAGACAAATGTGTTCAGACATATCTTTTCCTATAAGCAATTATCTACACCAGTGGCTCTCATCCTGCCTAATGCTGCAGCCCTTTTAGTACAGTTCCTCAGGTTGTAGCGAACCCCAACCATTCAATTATTTTCATTACTACTTTGTAACTGTAATTTTGCTTCTTCTGTAAAGATCTGATATCCTTATATGCAGGATGTCTGATATGCAACCCCTGTAAATGGTCTTTTGACCCCCAAAGGGATAACGAGCAAAAAGTTTAGAACCACTGGTCTAAAGTGTTGTAATTTTATGTACAATCCAACTTAAGCAGGTAGGAAAATAAAAACATTAAATTATTTAACTTATTTATTTATTTTATTTTAGGTATGCCTGCTGCCTGTGAATGCTTGTGAATGTCAGTTTGTAGAGCTGACCCACCACCCTTCTGGGACAAGAGAGCAGGTAAGGAGGCAACAACACAGACTTCCGGAGACTCATTTTGCAATGGGCAAGTAAACTGGTTCATTGCAATCAGAGGGCAGCCTAAGTGCCCGATGCTCCCCCAGTGGCCCCAGCTTGTCAGATGACCGTTGTGGTCATTCTTCATTGGCTCTGTTGCCTCTCACCCATAATGCTGTGCATTTCTAGGCACTCAGACAGAATTCAGGTTGGCTAACTGGGGAAGCTCCAATGCACATGCTTGCCATTCCTACCCAAGGTGAGTCATGGGATATCCTTACTTTTCTTACATAAGTTTTCAGATCCCCTAGAGCTGGAGTTATGGATGGTTGTGAACCACCATATAGGTGCTGGAAATTAAACACAAATCCTCTTAACCACTGAGCCATGTGTCCATCCCAGAGACATTGAATGATGTAAAAACTATATGAACATTCAGGTTCATAAAGTTAACTGCCAAGAAGATGGGGCAAATAAGCATCCATTAAATATAATCTGGATTCAATAATGGATGAAGAGACTAATGTAGTTTTAGTTTTTCATGAATTTGTCAGAGAGCATCTGTTTTTAAGTACATTAAAATATACATGCAGGGAAAATAAAACCTGTTAGAAGAAATTAAAATCAAAGTCCTGAAACATAGTCTCTTTCTACAACACACTAAAGAAAATTTAATGTCATTCAGCTTGGCTATTCCCCCAAATTAAAGAGAATGCAAAATATCACATTGAGAACAACCTGCTTTTTTTTTTTTGAACTACAGAAGAACTACTGCTTTCTCACAAGTCCTCAGAAAGAGCCAACTGCTCTTTTGTGCCTAACTATAGACGGTGTATTCAACCGCCATGGAAGCTATCTGCATTCAAGGTTTTATTTTATACTTTCAGTCAACACTTGAGACATTCTTTTGTCTTCTAGTGCTATCCTAGGATAAGAAGTGTTTCACGGTATTGAAGAAAGGGAAAGCACTGTGAATCAAAAAAAGAAGCATTTTTCAGACGCATAAACATACTAAACAGTGGTGTGTAATTTTCCATGGCCCAAGGAAAATATTTCACATAATTATTACATACAATACATTTTAATCTAGTCATTTGTAATCTTTTGACCCCACAATGTGATCTCATAAACAAATGTGTTAGGCCACATTCACAAATATCTTGGGACATATGTGACTTACAGCTTGGACAAGTCACCTTATTCAATCCAAAGATGCAAAACTCTTGCAAAACTAAAACTAATCTATTTTTTTAAAACTCTCCCATGATGGTAAATGTGTTAGATATTAAAGTGACACATTCATCTTTGGAGCATTACACTCAGCTATCTAATTTTTTAAGTGCGCCTTAGGGTTTGATGTATGCACAGACGCAAAATAGATCTAAGTCACGCATCAATTGAAAGCCTCAGATACATGAAGAGATCCAGGCCACCTCACTACAATAAATATCTGTCACCATAAGCAAACAATCTGAGTTTTGTATATGACACAGTTTGGGATACTGACAAACTCTTAAAACTCACCTATTTGAGAAAATTCTTCTTGGTGTAGAACTTACACTTCAACCTATATTCATGTCCTTAAGGATAATGATCTAAGACATCCATAGTTCCCAGTCCTGGCTCTATCATTCACTAACTTTGAAATATAGACTACAACATGGTCCCTTCTATGTCTCCTTCTACCCTTCAGTAAACAAGGGGTGACAATAAAACTTGACATTGGGAGGAATTGGGACAATTAAATTTAAGATACCAAATCTGCCATGCCGTGGGTATTTAAGACTAGCTATTATGAATACTTCTGTTTTGGAAGGATGTGCTTTCTTCCAGGCAATTTTAAAAAGTAGAATTCACCAAGCGCTCAGCAGTGACTGATTAGTTCAGGAATGTAATCAGCAGGTAAATGGAACAGTAAAGAAAGAAACTGGGAGAGGATTAAAAATAAGCCATAAAGCCCTGACTGCAAAATCTTTGCAAACCAGGCTCTATCTTTGTCTTCACATGTAGTAACATGTCACTTTCTCTTAAGGATTCAGGTGAAACACACTTTGCAAAAGCATTCTATTCAAAAAGGGAAAGAAGGCGTGAAAATAAACATCATTTAACCACAGGGGCTTCTCTGGTCCTTGCTCTGCCTGAAAACCTTGCATTCAGCAGCAGAGTACTACTTAGTTTCTCTCAAGTCCAAGTCTCACCTTACTCATCCCTGAACTTGTTTGTGAGTACACTACACAAATTATAATCTTTTACTGTAGTACATGAGTTAAGGTTTCCTTTAGCATCGTTAATACACAGGCAAAACTTTACAATGATGGATGTGACACCATTTAGCTAAAACTGTTCATGTTGTACAGGTGCAAGAATTCTCAGCACTGAACAACCGAAATAAAGTGGGTACACCTTTCCAATATTCACTCCCATTGCTGCATAATTGGTGTCATGGAGAACTCCTGGGAGAAGCATAAAAAGTGAACAAAGTCGCATGATTTCCCAGGCAAATTATTTGGTATTTAAGGAGAGTTCTCCATTTACAGCAATCAACTGAAAAGCAAATGGAAGCGAGAGGGGGTTGAATGGGGAAAAGAGGGAGGGAAGGGGGCTTATGGGACTTTCGGGGAGGGAGAATATGGGGAAAGGGGAAATGATTTTGGATGTAAATAAAAAAAACTTAGAAAATAAAATTAAAAAAAAAGAAAAGCAAATGGAGAGAAAACTTTTCAGTCATGGCACGGCTTTTGTTCTCCAAGGATTATATATAAAGCCTCTGGCTAGTTAAAGTTGCCTAAATTTTCTTTTGTATTAAGATTGTATTACTCCTCTTTCATTCTCTGGAGGTAATTTGATTACATCTTGAGTTCCTTCCTCAAAAAGGCATCTGCTATGCTTCGAAAAATAATTCGCAGGAAATCACTTCTAATGGCTCCATATTCTATGAAGACCCCAGCTGCACCATCAGACTCCTGTAAATCATCCAAAGTGTTCTAGAGAAAGGGGAATTAGACATTTATGATATGAAAAAAGACACTTATAAGGTTAATGTAAGGGAGTTAGGGAGAAAGTAACTTATCCAATTTTGTCTTCTTCTTTTTTTGGTTGTTGGAAACTTTTTTTCTATATTTTTTTTATTTACGTTCTGAATAATTTCCCCTTTTCTGGTTCCTCCCTCCCCGAAAGTCCCATAAGCCCTCTTCCCTCCCCCTGTTCCCCATTCAACCCCCTCTCGCTTCTCTGTCCTGGCATTCCCTCTATATCCAGTCTTTCTAGGACCAGGTGTCTCTCCTTCCATCATTCTTGGAAATCTATTGATATGTGAATTGTGTCTTGAGTATTCCGTGATTCTGGGTTAATATCCCCTTATCAGTGACTGCATACCATGTGTGTTCTTTTGTGATTGGGTTACCTCACTAAGGATGATATTTTCCAGTTCTGACCATTTGCCTAAGAATTTTGTGAATTCATTGTTTTTAATTGCAGAGTAGTATTCCATTGTGTAATATACCGCATCTTCTGAATCCATTCCTCCGTTGAGGGAAAACTTTCTTTTCTTATCAGATGATTAAGGAAATCACTTACATAGAAGAGGGAAATCAACTTAAGTGGAGAATCATAGGACAAAGGTCTAGAAACTGCAAGCATTCCTAATTATATAAAAGTCACAGAAGACCACACATATGACTCTATCCTTGAAAATCTAGCCTTTCATCTTGATGAGGTTGAAGAGTCATACAGTTCTATTGCTTTCCCAGAATTCCCTTCAGAATCTTCTCTTTGGAAGGCAGTCCTTTCTTCTGTATTACTGTTTGGCTTATTCTATACTGCCCAGTACTTCACTGTATCCCATTGTCTACATTCCTTTGAATCAAAAGAAGGCAATATGTCTTTACTGACTGGTTTTGTGGGTCAACTTGACACAGGCTGGAGTTATCACAGAGAAAGGAGTTTCAGCTGGGGAAGTGCCTCCATGAGCTCCAACTGTGGGGCATTTTCTCAATTAGTGATCAAGCGGAGAGGGCCTCTTGTGGGTGGTACCATCCCTGGGCTGGTATTCTTGGGTTCTATAAGAGAGCAGGCTGAGCAAGCCAGAGGAAGCAAGCCAGTAAGAAACATCCCTCCATGGCCTCTGCATCAGCCCCTGCTTCCTGACCTGCTTGAATTCCAGTCCTGACTTCCTTTGGTGATAAACAGCAATTTGGAACTGAAAGCTGAATAAACCCTTTCCTCCCCAACTTGCTTCTTGGTCATGATGTTTGTGCAGGAATAGAAGCTCTGATTAAGACGTCTTTTTTTTTTTTTTTTTTTTTTTTTTTTTTAAGGTAAGGTGATGACTCTTCAATCATATGTACAGTCACATTTCCCCCTCTCCTTCTGAACTTCGTCACATAAAGCACTTACATTCACTTTGTATCAAATTGTTTTAAATTATTCATTCAAAACAATTATGAGCTAAGGAGAAAACACCACAAACAGCAACAACAACAAAAATGGGGCTACTAACTGTAATATTCTCAACGGACCCTCTTACTTAATGATTAAAAAAAGACCACAGGGCAAAAATATTAAATCAATATTTCTTAATTATAACCCAAAATTCCACTCTAACCATCTGTCTGTTTCTTACTAACCAGAGAAGTAGACAGACTTTTATGATAAAAGAAGAAAGTTCAATTCACTACTCTATCACCAAGCACTTAGTACTAGGAAGTACATGATGTTGAATATAGCTTGTATTCGAAACAGAAAGTCAGAAGCATACTCAGTTATCCCCAGCTGTTCAGGCTAGAATGAAATATGAACAAAAAGTATTAATAATTGCAACAGAATATATATATATATATATATATATATATATATATATATATCCATATAGGAACATAAGAGCCTGAGGACTTATGGATTTATTCTAAATGGACAAAGAATTGTGAGCAAAAGGCAGGGAAACATGTTCAATTAACAGAGACTAAGCTGATAATTAGGAAGCCAGTACAGGTCTTGCTCTGCACATATGTTATGGTTGCGTAGCTTGTTGTTTTTGTGGGACACTTAACAGTGGGGACACGGACAGTGTTTGACTCTTTTGCCTGCTTTTGGAACCACTTTTCTTCTACTGGGTTACCTTGTCCAGCCTTGATATGAGAGTATGTGCCTAGTCTTACTGTAACTTATCATGCAGTGTTTAGTTTCTATCCCTAGGTGTCCTGCTCTTTTTTGAAGGGAAACAGAGAAGTGGATATGGGAGAGGGGAAATATGGTGGGGGTATTCTGATAAGAGGAAAGCAGGGAAAGCTGCAGATAGGATATAATATGTGAGAGAAGAATAAAAAAAAGAGATATGGCGTAGATTGTGAACTATTTAAAACTTAGACATGTGAATGGATTTCGTGTAAATGAATGCTTCCAGTTAAATATGTTCCATAAATGGCTTTTGATACAACATAGAGGCCAAATGCAGCCACACCCATCTGCAGGAAAATATTAAATATGATGTTTTTAAAAATTAAAACAATAAAAAAATAAAGGCAAAAAACTGAGAAAGTGAGAAATTGGCAGAGACACATGTGCCCAGAGGCTAGAGCGATGGCTCAACTCTTCAATGCACAATGCCCTTTCAAAGAACCTAAGCTGAGTTCCTAATATCCACATTAAGCAGCTCACAAATGCTTATAACTTCAACTAAAAGGATCTGACACTCTCTTCTGGCCTCCATTCAAATATACATGAGCATACACACACACACACACACACACACACACACACACACACGCACATGCACACGCACATGCACACGCACACACACCCTCACACATACATTGTAAAAGGAACACTTTTGGAAAAATTCAAAGCAGCATATGCCCAATGGAATAGAAATAAATACCTCAAAAAGATAAACCTAGAACAGACAACTCCTTTTCCAAGTTTAATGTATTTTTATGTGCATTTGCCAAGATACCCAAACAACCTAAAAGCTGTGAACATGTAAATAGACGAAGAAAATTCAGCATATAATGCTTCACTGTACATTCAGGACTTTGTTAAGTTAGTAGGTTTCTAGTATTTTCTCCACCAAAAGGAAGTATCGGAAAACTTTAGAGATGAAGAATGTCTTTTTTACCCTGATCTTGACTGAGGTGGCAGATTCATGAATGTGAACATATGCGTAATCCCATCTAAGTGCATTCAATACATTTGTGCACTTTTCCTAAAGTTATTAAAATGAAATGCATTTACATGCTTATAGAAAAACAGTACCTAAAGAAAAAAAGGCATTCTCTATTATCCACAAAGTCATCATTATCGTCTTAAGAACTTAGTCAGGGACTAGAGCGATGGCTCAATGGTTAAGAGCACTGGCTGTTCTTCAAGAGGACGCAGGTTCAGTTCCCAGCACCACACTGTGACTAACAACTGTCTGTAATTCCACTCCAGGTTATCCAATGTTTTCTGTGGGCACTGCATGTACAAAGTACATATGCTGATAAGATTCCCATACACAAATGATAAAAATAAATAAATCTCCATGATGAATGGAACTCATCCGTGTGGTTGACATGAGTGAACCAACAACTGGGAAAGTGCATGCTATTGTTTGGAATTTCCAACAGCCTGTCTGAAATCAGTCGCACGGTTATAAATTTCACCTGACTCCTCCAGGCACAGCTTTGACCAGATGTAAGGCCAACACATTTCAAATGATTATTTTGCTTAACCTTCTTCCTAAATATAAGTCTGGCCATAGGGAAATGCCTCCTATTTGATCTTCAGAAATTGATAATCTAAAGTTTTGTCACATCATTTGTCTCTGCTATGTGAAATTAAGAGGAAGATTTTCCCCCTGGATTTTTCCCCTTGACTAAGCCACATCTAGAAATTCACTAGGGTCTAATCAAGAACTATGTTGGCCACTCATCATAAAAGATAATCTTACCCTTCTACACATTTCAACTTCGTGTAGGGACAGACACTCAGATGGACCCATTCTGTGATGTCAAAGCTGCCTGGCAATACAAAAGGCAGCTTGAATGTGACTGGCAGTGCAGGAGAAATGCTGCAAATCTGAAATCCTAAGACTCATCTTTTAGCCCCAAAACACAAAGTAAATTTCTACAGGAATCTCCAGCAATAAATCATCGTATGTCAGTGGCTCCTTACAGCTAGTGTAGTGCTAGAAAACTACAGCATCTCAATAAATCTTGTGAGATGTCAGTTAAGAAATATGAGGGGGGGTCACCAAGGGATATAGGACTACTAGTGCCAGACTAGCAGGTACCTGAAGTCCCTTTCTAACAGACAGAGGAGGCTTTGGTCTAAATCAGATGAAGTCTGACTGCTAAGGACCATTGTAATACATAAAGATTATCAAAACAACTCTCGGCGTCTACTGCTAAGATGTAACAGAAGTGAAGAATGTCTCAGCATGCTGCCACCTGTTGCAAACATTAATACAGGGCAGGGACAGAGGAGTCTTCCAAACTGAATTTTCTCTGACAATAATTAGTTGACCTTGAGGAACATATAAGCTCTTTCAAGTGAAGTTTCATCAACTGTGATTTGAGAATAATAATCACCAGCCTGAAAATTCTGGAGGAAGATTAGAAAGAGTGTATGCATAGGTGTTAGACACAGAGTTAGTACTCAACAAGTGTGAGCTGTTATTATTCACTGTTAATCCCACTGTGGCCATCCTTGGGTTACCTGAAATGGGCCAGTTTGCATTTTGATACCATGGCCAAAGTTGCACTTAGGTCATATTCTCTTGGCTTCAACATGACACAAAGTCAAATCAGTCTGTCCCAGCCAGGCAGTGTCTGCTTCAGTAACCAACACCTCACAATATAAGCAACATGACCCCCATCAAATTAGAAGGCATTTATGAGCAAGACATTTGTGATAGACATGTATTACCTTAATCAGTTGATCTACCTGGACTCATGGTCAGGTAGGAGCCTTTATAAAATTACCTGTGTTAAACTAACATAGGTTCATAGAAGATCACAGAGACTGAACTGACAACCAAGGAGACAACATAGGACTTATGTCGGTCTTCTATGTATATGTTATAGTATGTAACTTGGTCTTCTTGTGGACCTCCTAACAGTGGGAACAGGGCCTGTCTCTGGTTCTTTATCTGGTGTTTCTTTATACCCTTTTCCTTATGCTGGGTTGCCTTGTCCAGCCTTAATACAAGGGGAGGTGTCTAGTCGTACTTCAACTTCATGTGCCATGTTTTGTTGATATCCATGAATGGCCTGCCCTTAACTGAAGAGAACCCAAATTGGAATCATATGGGGAAATCAGAGGAAAGGTTGCAGGGAGGGGTGGGAGGAGAAGAAGGGGAGTAAACTGAAGTGGTTTGGAAGTAATAAATGATAATAATAATAATAATAATAATTTTAAATTACCAGTGACGATCAATTGATGAATTTCTGCAAATCACTAAAGTATTAGCACAGAAGCTCAAAAGTGATGACACTGTCTTAAAGACATTTATTTCAATGTCGTAACAACCTAGAGATTACTATAAAGCAAAATGCAACATATATAGAATCTCATGATGTAACTTAGACTACTTTTTAATTCACTCTGTAGCCCAGGCTGGCTTCTTTCTTAAATCTTCCTCCCTTATCCTCCTGAATGGGGGCATTACAATCATAGAACACCATGAATGCTTTAAAGGACATTCCTTTTGACTAAGAATCCCAGCCGCTCTTTATAGAATTCATTGTATGCAGTCATAGAGCTATCTTTGACAATAGAATCGAAAATAGCAAAGGAGTCCCACATTCACATCCATCACAAACCACTTCTCTTCTTGAGAGTCCCTATGAAATTTATAATTATCTTTTTCTTAAATTGTAATTGTGAGACTCTCTTTTTAGTGTCCCCTACCAAATTCTAAAGTCCATGATAATAAATTCTGTCTGACTTCCTTGCTACTCACTGGACTGGACTTCAGTCTAGCATTTAGCCATATGTGATAATTGCAGATAAAGTAGAAAATGAAAGAAATTTTATAAAACTTGCTAATATTTTTCTAAATTATCTCATCTGATCTAAAAGTCAAAGCAGTGCATTTTGCAATAAGGGCCTGAGTAGATACAACGATGATTAGCAAGAATCTAGCATTACAGTTTAGCTATAAGAAAATAACTAGTCCAAAAAGACTGGGAAGAAAGAGCTAGCTTGGTATAGACTAACATAGACTGAAACCCAAGACATTAGAAGAACAACCACTCTGGAAAGCAGTCTGGCGGTTCCTCAGAAAACTGGGCATGACACTCCCGGAGGATCCAGCTATACCACTCCTGGGCATATACCCAGAGGCTTTACCTGCATGCAATAAGGACACATGCTCCACTATGTTCATAGCAGCCTTATTTATAATAGCCAGAAGCTGGAAAGAACCCAGATGTCCCTCAACGGAGGAATGGATTCAGAAGATGAGGTATATCTACACAATGGAATACTACTCTGCAATTAAAAACAATGAATTCACGAAATTCCTAGGCAAATGGTCAGAACTTGAAAATATCATCCTTAGTGAGGTAACCCAATCACAAAAGAACACACATGGTATGCAGTCACTGATAAGGGGATATTGACCCAGAATCTCAGAATACCCTAGACACAATTCACATATCAATAGATTTCTAAGAAGATGGAAGGAGAGACTCCTGGTCCTGGAAAGACTGGATGTAGGGGAACGCCAGGACAGAGAAACGAGAGGGGGTTGAATGGAGAAAAGAGGAAGGGAAGGGGGCTTATGGGACTTTCGGGGAGGGAGGAAACGGGAAAGGGGAAATGATTTGGAATGTAAATAAAAAAAGCTTAGAAAAAAAAAAGAAGAACAGATACTGGATATTCATACTTGTTTTCACTCTTCTGGAGATGGGGTCTTACTATGTAGTATAGACTGGCTTTGAACTTAAGAAACTCTTGTCTCACCTTTCAAGGCATAAGGATTATCAATATTAAACCATTATTCCTAATCTGTATCTCTATAACTGAAGTATTTTAGCAAACAGATATCCACATATCAAAAGCATCTCTATTAAAAAATACCAACATATCTAGTGTGAGAAAGAATCAGAAAAGAGAAAAGAAATTAATCAGTTTTATCAGGAAACTTTATACTATTAAAAAGCACACTCTATGGCATATAACATTAAAGGAGATGGTTTCAAAATAAGAATTATAAGGTCATAAAAAATAGTAAATTCAGACCTTATTGAAGTAAGTTATGTAACATTATTGAATTAATCAAGATCACACACCTAACTCATTCATCAAAAGCACATATTTTTCTTTTTTAATTATATGACAATCACCTTAACTCCTCAATGGTGTTGATGGAAGTTGTACACTTGAATTCTTCTGATTGAGAAATGGACACTGTCTACATACATGCATGATATCTCTTTATGCAGACACATTCTATGCCCACTGTTTTCACAGTTCCAGGAATGGAGGACTGAAGATCCTTTAGCATATAACTTGTTACACTTTAAATAATATATTTACCATGTCCAGAGACCTTCCAAATTGCAGCTTATATATGATAAAGATGAAAGAAAGAAAGAAAGAAAGAAAGAAAGAAAGAAAGAAAGAAAGAAAGAAAGAAAGAAAGAAAGAAAAAAAGAAAGAAAGAAAGAAAAAGAAAGAAAGAAAGAAAGAAAGAAAGAAAGAAAGAAAGAAAGAAAGAAAGAAAGAAAGAAAGAAGGAAGGAAGGAAGGAAGGAGGATGGGTGGAGGAATGGAGATATCCCTTACTGAAATCCATGGTCACTGAGTTTAGGTCATCAAATGTTTCACAATCTAGAAACTTCCTTCCAACCTAGGAGGATCTTCTCAACTAGTAATATTCAAATGGAGATAGTCACATTCATCCTGAAAACACATTCATTTACATCTAAATGATTTGTAATATAACTTAAATAATATAGAAGCTAAGTACATTATTTAAATAATGAGTAGAAAAGGAATCTCCCCTCTTTAAAACATGATCTCACACTGTAATACAGAATACCACCCTCTTGTGTCCAGTTTTATTTCTTTCTCATCATTCCATTCAAAGCCTTCCTTCCTTGGTTTAGGAGAGCTTATAGACTTCTAAATCAACCACTTCTCTGAGTTTTTCAAGATGTTTTATTTTGCGAGTTTGAGTATTTTTGCCTGCATGTAGTATGTGTAAAATATGTAACATCTAGTGCCTGCAGAAGTCACAAAGATGGCCTCGGATCCCCTGGAGCTAGAGTAGTTATGAATGGTTGTAGGCTGGGAACTTAACCTGGGGCCACTGCAGGATCAGCCAGTGCTCTTCACTACTGCATCATCTCTCCAACCTGGACCTCACTGTTAATACATGAAAACTGCAGTGGGCTTTGCACTCCTACTCACACTTGCCTATGCCTCTTTCGTCCAGTTGTTTTCTTGAACGTCTGGGTCTGGTTAGCATGTATCTCATTTCCTATCAATCCTGAGGTCTCAAATTTACATTCACCATGGAGCTTTCCTGGACTCTGATTTCTACAGGACATCATGACCATATGAGTCTTCTTCTCATCCCCTTTCCATCCTCCAGAGTTTTGCACTTTTATAAATTATAGTTAATTTTAAATGGCTTACTTTTGTTATCCCTATGAGATTGTAATCTCCATGACATCACATTCCACATGTGACTACTTCTACCCATAAGATTTAGGTTGGTCCTGGTACATTGTAGTACTTGTAAACTGTGGCTTTTAGAAGAGTCCACTGACATTTTTCTAAAACATTTCATTTAGACTACAAGACAAAGACAGACTTGGAAAGCTAGAATACCACAATTTAGCAAGGAACAGCCAATTTCAGTTTTGAAATGTATATGTTCTTATGTTTTCCATATAGCACCAGAGAAATTGCTTTATATTTTGATAAGCATTACCAGTACTGAGGTGGTAAAAATTGGCACCATCTTAAATTCAATGTTCTGTAAAGGTCTAATGAAAAATTTGTTGACAGTAGTATCTGAGTAAAATTATTTGCACTCAAAATCAGTAACCTGTTCAAGAAGTGAGAATAATGAATGGTATTCTATACAAAAATCCCCTGAACCAAAAAAAAAAGTATATACATATATATTTGCATATACATGTGCATACATATATTTATATATTCAAGTTTGGGAATCCTTGTAACCCTCTGTGTATATCAAACCTATTTAGCAGTAAATTTAGGGCAATCAAGTAAAATTATATTAATAACAATACAATGTATGATCTACATGCACAGGAAATCAATTCATAGTACATTTAAATTTTATTTGCACACACATTTACCATATACAAGGGGGAAGGGAGGCATCACTGGATTCATGTGATAGTTGGAGACTAGGGAATACAATGTTTACAGGACAAGGGAGAATGCAGGTAAGAGAATGTTAAGTTGCAGGTGGTGAGCCGAAGCAGGATGCTGGCAGACTTTCTCCCTTAGGGATGCGTGTCCTTTGTCTGAAGGTTCTCTGATGACTGAGTGTGGCCCACACATATGGAGAGATATGATGAAAAGTGTGGTGACTTAAATTCTAATCATGTCTTCATCCAGATATCTGACTGACTATCTGGACACCATGACCTGGCCAAGATGACTGACATATGAAATGAACCATCACACCTACTCCCTATAATGTCAACGACACATTACTCAGTTTATTTTCTCAGGCAAGATGAAAAGACATGCAACTGAAAACTCTTCCTAAATGTCATAAAATGCAAAGACATGTACTTTTAAAAATGAAACATCATGTTCTGAGTGACTAATAAGTATTCATTTGGATTGACACATAAATAGCCTCCACTGTGCTTTAGTGCCATAGTGAAAATTACTTTCGTTTAAATTTGTGGCCAAGAGTAACAACAAAAGCCCAACAAATCTATCAGGCTCAAAATTTCCAAGAAACTTAGCAGAATCTGGAAAGATATATTTAGCTTCCTCATATATATGGAAAACATTTATATAGAAATAAAAACATGCTTTATAAACATATATGAAATACATATATAAGATTTAAACTGAATTTTGAGCATTCAAATTAAACTACATTAATGAAAAAAATCACAGTCTAATTTACATACACAAATTATTATTTTATAATACTTCCCCAAACACTCTTTAAAGAACAATGTTTGGTTGCAAAAATACTTAAATGGTTCCTAACGTTTGTATTCCTATCCAAACACCTTAAATTTATGAAACATCATCCTTCTTGAAATAAAATGCAATTTTGCAAGCAATGTGCACCTAAGGAAGCAGTTTGTTCATTTACTGCTAATTGATTTATTCTGTCTCCACCAGAAGCCCAAGAAGTTTTAGGTCATGGCGAAGCAAGTGGCACTGTGTCTCCATCTCTTCAGTTGTCCAAGAGCTAGATACCATCACTACATCTATAGTAGAGGATTACTGAAGGATTGAATTGGAATTCTGAAGGCATTTAGTGACTTGCCAAATACACTCCAAATACTCAGTTAATGCTACTTGCTACAAATAAATGGCAACTGCGCTGAGTGTGTCTTTCAAACTATCATGAGCTCAGAACTTTGCTTGTAATATGAAAATATTGAAAGGAAGCAAGAACTCTTGGGACCTTTTAGAAGAACCAACCACTTTTGGGTCAGATTTAAGGCCTGCTCCATAAGATGGAACCAATAAATGACACTGTTAATGAGGTCAAGAACCATAGGCTAGATAAGTCATAGGCCTTAAGAAAAAACTACCTACTATTAGTCCTCTAAATGAACACAGCAATTCTACAACTTCTTGTAATGTAATTCTATGCCCAGAGATCAGTGAATCACTCAACCGACAGCAGAGAAGCTTCTTTTGCAGTAGACTATCATTATCATGGAAAGCCACAGCAGGATAATGTGGAAAATATGAAAGACTTTGGAGTATTCAGCCTTAACTAGAATGACTGTATCAATCACATCCTCCCCTCTAGACTCAGGAATCTTTGCCAAAGAGGAGAGAGAAAAGATGCTTAGAGTCAGGAGTAGGGTGCAACCTCATGAAAACAGAGTCTCTCAGACATGACAAGGCTGATGCCCACATGAACTCACAGACACTATGATAGCTCACAGAACACCTCCACAAGCTCAAACCAGACACATTCCAAGCACTGAGAATGGGAACTAAGCATAAATTCCTCCCCCTTGCCAAGAAGGTTTATATAATTGATAGCTACGGGGAGGGGGAAGATTAATTTTCCTGATAGGTGTGACACTATATCAACTACATTTTACGCAGACTCTGTACACAGAAGTATTGGGCCAACACAAATAAGACTCTGATTTTATGTGGGTGTTGTTGCTGTTGTTATTGTTTCAAGATTTTCTTTGTTTTAAGAGAGAGGGAGAGGGAGAGGGTGGGGGAGAGAGAGAGAGAGAGAGAGAGAGAGAGAGAGAGAGAGAGAGAGAGAGAGAGAGAGAGAGAGAGAGAGAGAGAGAATAGAGAATTGGGTGTAGAAGGACAGGTGGGATCTGGAAGGAATTGAAGAAGGGGAAAATATATGATCTAAATATATTGTGCAAAAAGAAAAGTAGCACTCGAAAAGTCACATGGGCACTGCCTTTATAAAGAATTACACAGTTCCTACACACTCCACTCAATCCTTGTGAGAGGGAGTTGTTAGAACAGAAGAATCCTAAACTAGAGTCTTTCTAGCTTCCTGGCTGACTGGAAATCTCTTCACACCATGTTGGTCATTTTGGTGCCATGGACAAAGAGGTTCTCACCTGACCAGCAGTAATGCTCTTGGATTTAGTTTTGTTTTGGTAGAAAGATTTCACTACACAAAATGGGCTATCCTCAAACTCAGATCCACCAGCCTTGTCCTCCCAGACCTAGAGATTGTAGGTATATATCACCATTCCTGGTCCACACATTTTTCTTTAGGAAGTGAACAGTCTCTGTCATTTCATAATGGTATCAGAACATGAACTAAGACCTAAAATATAAACTTTTATGTTGTTTTTCACTGAATGCTTTTAACTGTGATACTTTTTCTAAACAGAAAAGTAATTTGTATATATTTAGGAATGTATGATAATTCAGGATACTGTCTAACAAATACATATTATGTGCAAATATTTTTTACTATCACTTGATGAAAGTAAAAATGAGAAATGCCTGGAAGGAATGAAATACATCGAAAGCTAAATTTTCCAAGTATTTCAAAGAAGGTTGCAATAGATCTGGGAATCACAAACCTAACTACATTCAAGAAATTATCCCATGAATATATAACACACTCACACACAATAAGATAAAATACTCCCACACCCCAGACTCCATCCTTGCCTGTATAAGTAAATCAGGTAATTTTAATGTATCACTGAAGCTAAGAGCTACACATCAACATTTAGTAGATAGTTCCTGTTTGGGATAAGGAGGGGAGATAGAAGAAAGTGAGTACTGCTTATTAACAATGAGTTTCATAATACTTCTAGTAAGTTTGAAAAATCTTAATAAAAGAAGTTTTGTCTAAAATCAATATTTTCCAAAGCTTGTTTCTGATAAGAATTTTTTAAAGTCCTATTTATATCTAGAAGAATTGCTGTTCTACAAAACCTGCTCCAGCTCCAAAACCTGGCTGAACATCAGAATCACATGCATAGCTTATTTAAGATGCAGTCTCCCAAAGCTTATCCCTGGAGACTCTGCTTCTGTGCCCATGGAGTGGGGCTGTGATTCTTTATTTTCTCCTAAAGCTGCCAGTGTTTCCTGAGGACAGTAGTTTGTTGCAATTACCCAAGAGAGTTTATATCTAGTCCCCAAAACAGGACTTCCTCTCTCACTTTCAGGATGAGGACAAAAAAGGGATGCTTCCTCCAATGACTTGCTTTCCAAGTTCTGTAACAGCCTAGTGAGACTGGGATCCAGCCCTATTATGATATCATGGAACAAGTCAAATGTGGAGACACTTATACTGGAGATGGCATAAACTACCTTGGAGAAACATTTAAATCTCATTGCAGAAATACTAGGACTCTTGGCTTTGGGATTATCCACTACAAGTTTTCAGGTTACACACAGGCACACACACACACACTCACACACACACACACACACACACACACGAACACACACAATGACTCTTCTTTACTGTGGTAACAGAGTCTGCAGAAACATTTGCAGAAAAGTATGTAATAGCTAGACACAGCAACTTTCAGCTCTTGATCTTAGGAAATAGCAGAAGTCGCTGGGTACATTATTTGGAGAGGAAATAAGTCTTTTCCAAACAGCAACTTGGAAGCCATTGCTATAAAAGATGTTAAGGCTTCCTTTGAATGAATCCATACCCCCGCATCTGGAAGCCTCAAGACAGCAAAGACAATTACATGCCAAGGCTTTTAGGTACTTTTCCTCCATTCTGCTAAGCCCTCAGATGTGAATACTTATTGAAATAGAAGAAATGCTGGATAAAGGCATGGGGTTTCCTTGTTTCTTGAGAGACTGCATGGTAACCAATGACAGACTCTGCAAAGATAACTTGTCTGCCTATGGCATGGAAACAGGCAACCAAAGGATAAGACCAGCAGGGTCAACGGTGAGACATTCCAGTCAACTCTGGGAGATACACAAAAGAAAAGTTGTATAGGAAAAGCTACAAGGAGCCTATGGCATAAAAGAAAATCTTGTCTGCAGTGGCAAATAGCACAGGGCAGTACCACCAGGGTAGCACAACAGGGAATGAGAAACCACAATTTTCAGCTCCGTGCTACTGATGGCTTTGAGTGTCTGAATATCCTGTTACAATCCTGCAACCCTGCTATCTGTTATAGATGACCTTCTTATCAACTTGACTACATTTGGAATTAACTAAAAACCAAAGTGTCTGGGCACTAATGAAGGATTTTTAGTTAATCAGAAGACCCACTTTAACTCAGGCTCATTTGAGGTCAGAAGACATTCCCTGCATCTGGGTCACACCTTCCTGTAACAGCCTATATAAGGGGCAAGGAAAAAAGAAACTTGTGCACTTTGCCTGCTTGTCCTTGCTCTCAATTCACTGACATTAGAGCCTACTTCTTCAGGATTGTGACTTACATTCAAGATAAGACAAGACACACAGCCTTAAAGATTGAACAATTACTGTATGCTCAAGACTTTCCATTGAGGGAGAGCCATTGTTGTACTAACTGGAACCAAGCTTGTAAGCCACCTTGATAAATTTTCCCTTTATATACATATACATACATACATATATATATATGTATATATATATACATATACACACACACACACACACACACACACACACACACACACACGCATTACAAACACTTACAGTAAGATGGCTCTCAGTTTATTTCCCAGTGGGATGGTGGGCTTAGAATTTATTATCCAACTAGAATAAAAATAATGAAAGAGATTTTACTGCTAAGGAAGGCAATTTGTTTCTGTGACTATATGTACATGTACATGTATATGTGTATTCATATCCACATGTATATACATATGCATATATACGTATGTAAAGATATTTGCATGTGTGCATGTGTGTGTGTGTGTGTGTATGTTTGTGTAAAACAAATACCAAAGGCTGTTACTTAAAATGTTATCAAACAGGATGAGCTTCTTTTTAAGATTGTCTAAGAACAGCAAATGTTATTAGGAAAGAAAGACACCTCAGTCAAAGGAGAAAAACCGAATCAGGTCAGAAATAAGGTAATATGGAAGGTGGCATTGTACAATTTATGAGGACTTTAGCTATAAAAATCTCTTAAAATGGGAGTGTGGTGCTATCTTCAAGGTAACAATATTTGTAAACATACAATGACAAAATATTTCTTTAAAATATTAAAGCATTTTATTATTTTTGTGAGACTCTTTCTTTTTCATTACAAATATAATAACGTTAGTTATTTGCTCCTTTTCTTACTTCTCTAGATTAATCCTCAAATTATTTATAAATTCCTATGTATATTGAATTTATATATGGAATATAGTTAACAGCTATAAGTATTTTATATATAAATGCAATTGTATTTCTGTGGCTAGTTTGCTCTTATCCTACATAATTAACATGAGGCTGAATTGGAAATAAGAACTAATCAAAGGTCTGTCAGTTACAGATTTCGAAGCTCAGAGACTAGAGATGCCAATCCACACCCTCTCCCTCACCCACCATTCAGATATGCAAATGAACTCACACAGAACTTTCAAATTTCACAGTGTCATGTTTTCCAACCTGTTTAAAATCTCATAAAAGCACTTTAAGGAATATGGAATATTGCCAATTTCCATAACATCCCCTGACTTTTCTCATATGATAAAGTTTTTTGAACAGTTCTATGAGACATCACAGTCCTTGTCTGGTCTATGCCTAATGCTAAGGGCTGATTTCATATTCCAGTCAATGAAATAATGTGATAAAATACTGATGCCATCCCACAAAAGCCTAAGGTCCATTCATTGTTTTCTCCTGTCCACACATAGGGTTTCATTCTATAGACATTGTATTCACGTTCTTTCCTAAGTGCTCTTTATAAAGTGAGGATGACAGCTCCATCCCTCGTCAGTTATCTGCATTATCAACTCTCCACAACTTCTAGGCAACAGTCCCATAAACTGTATCATACTACCATCAGGGTTTTCTTTTCCTCAAAACCAAAGAACTCCCTGAGAAAACATGTTATGTGCGAGAAGTCTATCTTAAAATAGCAATGTAGTAACTCACTAAAGGCTGATCCATCACACTGATGGATAAGGTGGTAGGTGGAATGCTCAGAGTTTCTGACCTTCTGCTCAAGGATAAATGGGTTGATATACTCCACCACCAAGGGACTGAAGCAGAAATTTATGAGAACATGCTTCCACTGGATGACAAAGCTACCTTCCAGTGTGCTTCCATTTTCCGAGTACTGGTTATTGGTTATCTCACTTATGAGGGAGGGGTATTGAGATAGGCCTCACAATGTAGCAAAATCTACTGGGGAATTTTCAGTGCCTCTCTACCTTTGAAAAGGTATATGCCACCATGTAGGCATATATTAGAAAAATATACACAAATGTGCACACACATATCTAAAAGTGTTTATTCTCTGATTATCTTTGGTTAAGCTCTATGATATCTATTTTTAATTATATAACTTTGGCTTTACTATACAATTAATTATATGAATATGTACTTGACATAATTTAATCCTAGTAGCAGGAAGCTGGTCAGTTAATAATATGATACATATCACTGCCTATAGATTCTTTATTCTTTTTCCAGATCTCATGATAAAATGAAGGTTTTTTTTTAACACAAATCTAGAGTGAAGAACAAAGTTCATAACTGTTCACAAACATAGAGCAAACACGCATTTATGGACTACAATGGCACTAAGATGACAGACAAATATCAGGTATAAATAAGCTTCTCTTCTAAATTGTACAGTTTAATCTCACTGTCAGAATTCATGTTCTTTATCAATAAGATACAAAGTATATAGCATGAATGACCAACTGCAAGCTCAAATTGTCACTACTGTTGGGCAATTCATTATACTATTTCTTCCATCTGTTTTAAGTAGTTAACCTTGTAATTCACAACAATTGGGGACATAAATATTCGTAACTATTAAACTGTCTTCATAGAACTGACTAAAATCTCAAACCCTACAGAAGCATGGTTAGGTGGATTACTAACTTCCTTTCCATTGAATGGGTATACTTTGGGATGGATGTTATAAGTGCTAATATGTAGAAATAGTAATATATGGAGCATTCTGGGAATAATCTGGACCACAAGTACTGGGGCATGAATGAACAGAAGGCAGCAGTTGGGGAAATTTCTGTTTACAATGCTAGAGCTTGGATTATATACAATATAAAAATTGCCTATAGGTCTATCAAGTGATTAAGATTCCAGAGTGAGTTAACATGGCCGATAGCAAGAGAAAATATTTAAAACAGGATGGAAAATGGTAAGTAAATTCTCATCATATGCCTCAGAAAAAAGAAATATATAACAGTAATTAAGACAACCAAGGGAGGTGGCTAAATTATGAACTATAAACAATTGGTGATAAATATATCCTTGCATTCCATAAAATAGTTGCTAAATTTACATACAAACATCAATACAAACTTACTCTTCAAAGGCCATAAAAATACATAAGATATAAAATAGCATTTTTGTCTTCAAATATGTAAAACTCATTTGCAGCACGTACATTAATAATAAACCAGTCATTTTTCTTATACTTACTAAATTTTGAAATTCAAAGCATCCATAAAGCAACTGCTTTGCTCCAGGAAAGAAAGAATGCTGAAAGTCATTTCCTAGTACTGTCAGCATTACAAATAAAAGAAAGTATACATCTATTATAAAATTTCAATCACACTTGACTGAAAGCAACTTGAAACATTTTTATGTTTCTCCTTCGTCACATGTCAGCCTTTCTTTCATAGGTTGGCAAGATGGGCTATAGCTGAAGTACAAAGAATACAGATAAGAGCCCAGGAAATAATTCATCCTTTATAATAAATAAGAGCCTTGACCATAGCCAAAACCATTTCTCCAAACCGAAGACTCCAATAGTGCCAATCTCATCTTGGTTCTGATACAGTGACTGGCTGTAATCACCATAAAACAACACATTCTACAGATGCTTCCCTGCTTTGTCTCCACACAAAGAAGGGAGTTTGCATTGCCGGTGCTCTGGGTAAGGATGGTCGACAAACATAAATCACTTCTCTATTTTAAAATAATGGAGCTTTAGGTCTATAAATCATAATATCCACATAGTTGAGCCACCACACAGGCAAGATGCGAATAAGTACATCAAAAGCACAATATCACAATGTTCTAAAGAGATGCTCAAATCATGTCACTGGCAACAGCTTCTGTGTGCAGATAACTAACTTTAGTTTCCGTAGCCAAATACATTTCCATTATACATGGAAGGAGAATATGAAGAATATTAAAGAAGTCTTATTTTTATTTGTTACTCTGTGAGCGTGTGTGTGTGTGTGTGTGTGTGTGTGCCTGTGTGTGTGTGTGCCTGTGTGTGTCTCTATTTGTAAATGTGTGTGAATGTGTGTGTGCATGTGCGTGTGCGTGTGCGTGTGCGTGTGTGTGTGTGTGTGTGTGTGTGTGTGTGTGTGTCTGTGTGTGTTGATGCCATACCAGGGCTTAAATGTGTTTTTTCATTCCACCATTTGTGTCCCAGGTATCAAACATGGATTGGCAGCATTGGCAGCAAGTGTCTTCATTCACTGAGCCATCCCACCAACCCTTAATTAATTAATAGTTAGTTAATTAATCATTTAATAAAAACAGACAAATAAATAAAAGCAGGGAGTATAGATAGGAGTCTCTGTGTTTGCAGAAGCCCCAGCTTTACATCACATAAAACAATGCTTGCCATCTATACAGATTGAGTCCCAATCTAAAACATGGATTTATTGTTTCTATGAGGCAGAGTTAAATAAATATACTGATTTTAGAAGCTGTATTGCAAGAAATTTCCTAATATGTACAAATGTTAATTTAGAAAATTGGAAATTATTGTGCTCAGAATAAAAGTAATGACTGAATAAAAATATTCCTTTCAGTTATAACTCACAATATAAACCATAACGCACTTATAAATTGCAACTAATAGAAGAATTGAGCAGAACTAATGAAGCTGTGAATACCCAGCCATCCCATGTTACATATTGTTTGTACGTACATTCCAACCAACTGTACAGTATCTAGAACATTACTTAGGTGTCTGGAATCCTGATCATCAAGGTAAAGTCCAAAAAGAAAAGAAGAGAAAAGAAAAGAAGAGAAAGGAAAAGAAAAGAAAAGAAAAAAAAGAAAAGATAGAAAAGAAAATCTAGATTCTTAAAGGTGAATTTGAGTAACTTATATGACCTTGAAATGATATGAAACTAAAATACTTTTTAAAAGGTATTTTTAAAGTGGAAGACATTCCATATTCAGAGTCAGATCTTCCCATGAATTTACTGAATTTAATTAAGAGAACAGAAAGTCTACAAAAATGAAACAGGAATTCTGTGCCTCAGCAGTTAAGAGACTTGCTGCTGGTGCAAAGGATGCACACTAGGGCTCACAAACATCTGCAAATCTAATTCCAGAGCCCTCTGCTGGGCTCAAAGTGTACTACAGACATGTCTTACACATAAATGCAGGAAATTAGTCATACAGATTAATACATTTCATACATTAATGAAAATAAATGCATCTTTAAAATAAAATATAGTCATGGTGCAGAATACATCATAAATATGTATTATCAAAGAAGGTTATCTTCTATTTTCATTATGCTGTGGTGACACCTTACTGTAATATATCTCAGCAAGCAGAAAACCAAGGAACCGAGAATTTTAAACATAGATGTGAAACATCACTACTATAATTTTCTTACAAAAGTCCCCTGGAGCCTCATTCAGAACTTACTTATGCTTACTGCGAATGCTGTTTGAAGAGTCTATATATTTGATTTTCTAGTTTGAAGACATTACGAAGCAGCCGATAGAAAAGGTTAGTTCACAGAAGCAAAGAATCTTGTTTAACAATTTGACAATCAAGAGAAAACACGCAAGGATGACCAGTTGAGGCACCAATGCCCTAGATACTCACAAGGAGATCTTGGTACACAGTCTAGTGTCACAGTCTACAGAAATGAGTGACTGAACAGGGTATACTATTTACTATTTCAATAAATGTATAGGCCTTCAATATATAACATTCTATGTGTATGTCACAAAGATAGAGGCAGGTTTAATGTATCCTTATGGTATGCAGTATGTGCCATGATCACTCTGCAGGCATATGGATACATGTGTGCACATTCATGTGAAAAACAAGGTCAATATCAAGAATCTAAGTTGCTCTCTGTGTGATTTGTTGAGACATGATTAGTAGCGAACTGTAAACAGAGCTAATAAATTGGCCAGAGTAGCTGGTAAGACCCAGGGACCCTGATATCCCTGTCTCTCCAATTGTATAGCTATAAGTGTTCGTTGCCCCAATTTCAGTTTTTTTCATTGGTCCTGGCAATCCAAACATAGATCCTTACCCAATATTGGACTGACCGCACTATGCCCTCAATATAAGCACTAAAGTCTTATGTACATTCTATGGGATACTTTCAGTGTCTCTAAAACAGATATATGATTGCTGTCATATCAAATATCTATATGCAAACAATAAAAGTAAAACAAAAATTGCCTCTAAGCGAGGTTAGCACGTCTGATACCATTCAGCTGGGAAGAAATGGAACATGGTTTCAAACTCATCAGTCTAATTCGAAGTTCTTATAGCAGCCCATTCACTACCTTAAATTATCAGGAGGCAAACTCTAGAGGACACTGAGATGCCTCTGTGGGTGAAGGATCTTACTGAGCAAATCTAGCAACACAAGCAAAGTACTTAGGACACATAGCAATGTAAGAGAAAAACAAATCCACAAAGATGTCTGCTGGCTTCCTCACATGTGCCTTGCCATACTCACACATACCCATACCCTATAAAGCACATACCTATGTACAATCATATAAATGAAATGTGTAAAAAGAAGTGAGCTATATCTGGTCCCAGTGGAATAGTCCTATGTTCTCAGCTACCTAGAAAGGCACATTCTATTTGGAGATTCTCTGCTAAGGCTACAGAATGAGTTCCTGATTAGCCTGAGCAACTCGCTTAAATGCTGTCCCAAAATAAAAAGTGAAGAGAAATATGGAACTAGGTAAGGGATTGAAATTTACCTAGCATGCAGAAAGGCCTTTGTTTCAATCCCTTGTACTGAAAAAAAATGCATTTTATTTAGTTATTTATCTGTCTATTCAGGAAATGAATTAATTATTTATCAGTTTTCAAAGGTACATTGTCATCTTAAAGCCAAATTCTATTCACAATCACTTACATTGAAGAATGAGAATGCTTGATGTTTGTATTGTAACCTGTACCGGGAGTTAGATGTGTGACTTAGGTTGCTGTTATCTCTCTCTGTATATCACCCATCTATAATTACAGCAAAAAGAAAAAAAGGCCAGACTTTGTAGTTAACTCACAAATCTGCAGAATCTAGAATAAATAGCTAGCTAATAGATGATCACCTGTGTCATGTGACAGAGAACTCATATTTATATTTCAGAGTTGAATAGTCATCATAACATAGATGACAATACAAATTTATATAGCACAAAATTATGGCAGTGTGCCCAGAATCAGGCCTGAAAGAGCATGGCCTCTCAAAAAGTCATATGTTTTTGTTTGGTTTCCTCATTCAGACTGGACCCATTATATCACAAGAACATGTGCAATGCCTGCCCTCTCTGCAAACATCTGTGACAACCTTGAAAGGGAGACATGGACATGGAACATTTCTACGAACACAACTGTGTAGGGACAAAGAGTTTCTAGTATACAAAATTGAACCTGATGGTAGAAAAAGAAGTTCATAGTGGTAAACAAAAAAAAATCATATGCTCTGCTTGAAATAATTTGTTTTTAAAAGGATGTCCATTTTTAGTTCTTGTGTATCCACAAAGCCAGAAGAGAGCATCATATTTTCGAGAATTGCAGTTAATAAAGAGATAGTTATCAGGTGACATGTGGGTCCTGGGAACTTAGTCCTCTAGAAGAACAGCAACTGCTCATAGGCACAGCAGGGCCAACTCCCCAGTTCATGAGCACTATTTAAATCCCCAGCCCATGTTCCTCACTATGACTATTAGAATAAATTAGGGGTATTTTTAAAAAAGTCCTCAAGATCATTGTGGTCTTCTCCTTGATTCAGCTATCCTACCTCTCATCTTGTGAATCAAATTCACTCCCTCAAAACCACTCCACCTTTTGTTTTTTAATTTAGAGCAAAATAGACATGGTAAAGATTATGACCTAAAACATTCCATGTTTCAACATAGCAAATAATTTCTATTTCCAACCCATAAAATATATGAATAAGTGTAACCCAGAAAAACAAATCAAATCTTGTTTAAAAATGGACCAACCCCACAGTCATTCTTGCTTTAGAAGTATTAAAGATTAAATATCTACCACAAATATTTTAAACTGATCTGTCTTATTTCCACTCTTGACCAGAAACAGCACAAACCATAAGGAATATCCTACAAACATAAATTCTTAGCTTAACTGTATTGATGTCACCTGGCAAATTCTGGGAGCAGTAGCTGGGAAGATTTATGTAAAAGATACTTAAAAATGACTACTAGTGATCATCAACAAAACGGGCTATTTTAATTTTAGTATAATTTATTCATGGTGTTATTTGTACTTTGAATGGAATACTATATATCATTTCCATAGATGTCTTTTGTCTGCAGGGACTACTTCATTAAAGTAACAGGTTACATTTTTTTTCATTTTTCATTTATTCACGTTTTTATTTCATTTTGTTACTGAAAGTAACAAAGGTAGTGAAGACACCACCTTGCCTTCAGGCTAGTAATTGTCTATTAATGTTGACTGGTGCTATAGTTTGAATATTTTTAATTTTAATAGTTTTATTTTTGAAATGAAAATATAATTATATAATTTCACCTCCCTTTTCCTCCCTCATACCCTTCTGAGGTAATGTCCTTGCTTTCTCTCAAATTTATAATCTTTTGAAACTTTGATGAACTCCACAAAATTCTATTTTCTACTATTATATATAAATGACACAACTATTTCTTCCTGAGAGTAGTTAATTCAGTCACAATCACACAGCTATTACACAATGGGTCTAGAACTGGTAATAATTCTGATTTCAAGCTATTAGCAATTATCCCAAAGAACTTGCATGGTGCTCAATGTTTGTGAAATATGGAATAATGTTGTGAAGTAGTGGGCAGGGTGGCCAACTTCTCCTGGATGCCATAGAGCTTTGCTTGTGTTAAAAGTGAATGTATTGCATCCTGGGATCCCCAGAGTTATGGGAAAATCAGGAGGGCTGCTTACTTACAGTAGCACACAAGCAAGTCTGATGTCAGTATATTCAGTGCGCCTGGGTGATACTAAAAGAGGCTGTGCATTTGAGGGGTGACATTTGAAGAGAATCTTGTACAAACTGTACTAAACACAGGAGAGAAGGACAATCAGAACAAGGCAGCCAGGCAAGCAATGTAAACAATGGTATGGAGGACCACATGATGAGTTCTTAACTGCATGAAGACAAGCTGAGATGGCAAAACTGAGAATGGGGAAAAAGGGAGGTGAATTGGCTCAGAAAGGAAAGGATGTCCTAAGTGGAGTCTATGCTCATCTCAGAAGAAAGAATCCCACCAGTGGTTGCAGTTTTAGCATACCTCTGTCATTGTTCTTTGCAGAGAAATAAGCTTTGAGAAATATGAGAGCTCTGGGTTTATGATGTAGCGACACATATACGTGTCTGGGTAGGGAGGATGCTAAATGGTTCTTGGCTGGAACTAGGATTTGTTACAATAAAGTGGAACTGCTGTGAAACCCACAACAAAAATAACACATCAAAAGAGTTCAGAAGCAAAAGAACAGCCACACAAAAACAAACAAAAATGCTCCCATTCTTATCTTGAATTCATTGTTCTTTTTTCTTCATTGATCTCGTAAATCAGTACTGACTCTAAATTTAAAAACTGAAAGAAAGAAAGAAAGAAAGAAAGAAAGAAAGAAAGAAAGAAAGAAAGAAAGAAAGAAAGAAAGAAAGAAAGGAAGGAAGGAAGAAAGAAAGGAAGAAAGAAAGGAAGGAAGAAAGAAAACACCCAGCTCAAACCAGCCTAAGCCAAAGGCAGTTTATGAATTATAAGTCATAAAAGCACCAGGACTTCTCTTTCAGGCTGTTTGGAGTGGTAAACTGAAACAAAGCAAGAAAAGGTTTCCCCCTGCAAGCTCAGGCCACCCTAATGCTTACTTCTTTCTGAATGGCCTATGGTGATTCCCCAGAAGTAAAAGGCTCTCTTTGTGTTGAAAAGCCAATGTTCCAGGTAATTCTAATATCCTATCTATAAGGGTTAGTTCAGGAGCCAGTGTGAAGTCCTAATGGAAGGCTTGGGAGCCAGTGATCCTTGCTAGGCAATTTCCTTTCTTTCCTGGAACCCAGTATGGAAAGGTAGAGTCTATGTTCCTCTGGCCTGATCTTGATCATATGGATAATTTTTTTTAAAGATTTATCATTATTTATGTGTGTCTATGTGTCTGAGTTGTGGGTAAGCACATGAGTATGAAGGTGCCTGTTGAGGCCACATGAAATAATTCTCCTAAACCTGGAGTCACAGGGGGCTATGAGCTGCAAAGTGGGTGTCAAGAAGCCAACTCTGGTCCTCTGCAGGAACAGTAAGAACTCTTAATCCCTGAGACACCACTCCAGCCCAAACATTCCAACTTCTAAGAAAGAAATAGATGCAATTATCATCACACACTAAGAATGAGGTAATAATAAGACCCAGAGTTAAACAGAAAATGGGGATGTATGTTCATAAGAGACAGAGCTTCTCTCCTTTCCCACCACTGCAGTGGGAAATGGGTAATGACTTGCTAATCTCATGGGAACTCACTGGAAACCTGTGACAATGACAGGGCAGTTATTGCTGAAATTCATTTCCTTTTCTCCTGAGACTTTCAACAAGACTCCTCCAGTTTCCTTTACAACAAAGTGACCCAGTTCGGTCCAGTGAGCATGTGGACAGACATCACCATAACCACTGTCAGGATTGGTCTACAGAAACCTCTAGAGACTTCTCTAGAGAATTTTTGCTCACACACTACAACTTTGTTGAAAGATCAGGAGTCTATGGACTTCGAGGAGGACAAAGTGTATGCAATCCAATTCCACAAAGGCCTCCAAGGAGCATCAGGCAATTTGGAACTATGCAGGGAACATTGCACTGTCTGAGATGTTTTATAGTTACCATGATATCACTTCCTGTTTGGATCAACAGGATATCAAAGCCCTGTGTAAAATGGCTCATTCGACATTTGACAATGTGACAGTGTGCTTATGCTTCTTTATTCTTTCTTTAATCAAAACACATTAATAACTTGAAAAAATACGTGCACATACAAGTTGGGCATTTTGCTCAATGGCAGAATAATTGTCTAGAATGCATAAGAGGGCAGTCTAGATATCTCAGTGGATAATGGTGATGCTGTCAAGTCTGATAACCCCAGGGCACACATAGTGGACAAACAAAACTGACTCCCACATCTTGTACTCTGACCCCCCCATAGGTGCCATGTTACACTCACCTCTGCTCCTACACACACACACACACTTTAAAAAAACTAGAACGCAAAAGGTCCTGTGCTCAATACCAGCACCAAGCACCTTCCCTTACATATCTATGACATGGAAGAGAGGGAAGGGGAAGGAAAAGTTTCTATATTTAAAACTGCAGATTTCTAAGGACATCTGATAGACAGAAATTTAAGAGGAAAATAATATAAGCAATTTGGGAAGAGGTAACATAGGTAGGATTATCATTAACTGAAAATCCATACATGATGACTAACTAAAAGGGGGAAACAATTACTATGGACTATCCTTTGGGAAGAACTGTCTTGCCATTTGCTATTGACCACCCATCTTTCCAATACTGCTACTGGCATGTTTATAAAAGAAAAACAAACAAGCTGTGTGAGCCAAGGTCACTCCAATCATGCACAAAATGCCTTAAAATTTTGCAAAGCTGTGAAATGAGAGGAGGGTGTCTCCCTAACAGGTGGAATGATACAAACAGAAAGAAAGCAACCATTCTGACCACACTAAAGGTGAGGAAGACTATTACACCCCTGAATCTACCAGAAAAGGTATTTGCTAAGAAACTATAAGGAACTTTGCTCCCAATTAACTCTATGTGAGAATAGTTTACACAAGGCTTCTACAATGGAAACCTAAGGTAAAGGTCATTTGGGGGTAACAGGCACTAGTGACTTACTTAAAGTAGAAGGACATTGCAGTGAAAGGGAAGGAATCTTACCTATGTTCTCTGGACCTGGGTAAATCTATATATCAACCTCTATTAGGTATGTATGCTTTACACTGTGTTCTTCCCCGGGAAATTTTAATGACATTGATATGCACGTAAGCAAAACAAAAAAGTGACCCATGGCTTAAGTGAGAAAAGTGCTCTAGCCCAAATAAAAACGTACTGCAGTGTCCCTGGTTGAAAACTGTGACTGGCACCTCCTGCCAGCCAGGGCAATTCAAGCCCAGTCTCTTTCTTCTAAAAATTCCATAGGGATCATCAGAGTTTCACCACAGAACGAATGAAGGCTACTCTCTGACTCACACTTTTCAGAATTGCTGCCCCAAATCACCCACACTGGGACATAACACGAATTAAAAATGTATTTTACACATGAAGCAATATGCCTCTCTGACTAGTGAATTAGAGATGTTAAACTAGGCAATCCACTACTGTCAAGTTCTTTGATGGTTTTTTTTTTTAACTCATGTTTTACACCTATGTAAAACCTTAAACTGGAGATTGTTCCAGCTTTAAAGCTAAGGAAACTCAGGCTCACAGAAGGATGAAATTATCTTTCCCACTCCCAAAAATTCACTGTTAGAAGCAGATTTGCAACCAGGTGACTCTGCTATATGATCAAGAACCTTCCCTCCCTGCACACAGACTTGTAGTGTGGACAGTGTTCTTGCTTTCTCCCTTGGTCACTTCTGATCCCTGGTATGTTTCTTCTTCAAAACTAAATAGTTTCTCTTATATGTTTGCATCCAGAATTAGAACTCCTCCCATGCACTCCTCCTTAGGGCTTATGTCAGGCACTTTCCTCATGATAAGCAAACTGGCTCTGAGGAGACAGATTCCCAGTGCTTTTGAAACTGGCTACTGTAATGAGTGGCAGACACAAACATAAAGGGAAAGGTAACAGTAACTCCCAAGCTGGCAATGATCCCTTAGTAAGAGGGATGGCCCAGTGGTACCAACAATTCCCCAGCATACATAAAAATCGCTACTGACTACCTCACCTTGCTGCTTTCTTGAGCTGTAAATTTTACCATACCATATCAGCAAATGTCCTCGAATTTTAATGATTTAGTGATCCAATTTTCTTCTTATAGAAAATAAGAAAAGAAACTTAAGTCAAAAAAAAAAGATGAAGAAAAAGAAAACACTTAAAGTGCTAAATAAAAGAATCTTTGAAATACTTCAAATGCTGTTTTATGGATATAAAACAATGAAAACAAAGAACCTGTCCACATTAAAGAATAGATGCCTACCCCTGACTATCACATTAAATCAATTGGTTTGTTTGCTTAAAATCCTATAAAGGCATGTTCACAACCAAGTTTAATTTCACCTGATAAAAAGAGAGGTCACACCTAATGCTTATTGCCTCTGACTCTGAATATAACAAAGAAAGCTAAATACATTGAAACCAATATCAGATAAAGTTGGAAATGTCAGAAAGTTGAATTAAGTCAGGGTTATAGAGGGTGGTTTAATTAATCGGGTTATTTTGATTGTAATTTTTCCTAAGACTGAAATTGCAGATGAAAAAGTTTGTCCACTGGAACTTTTGAAAGAAAGTACAGTTGAAAGACTCAGGGCTTAAAGGAGAAAAGTGCAAGACATGCTTCTGAACAAGGAGACATGGATATAGATGGTTAAAAAAAAATCCAACCTCATTTGACAGATTTGTTCTTTAATCACCCTTAATCGGGTGCTTATGGAATGACTATGGAAAGAGGTTCTTAACTACTTCCCAACTGACTTGAGAGTTCTCAAGTCCGAGAAATTACAAGTAGGTTGACAGGCAACAAATGAGAGATCTGCCTTTGTAGCAGTTTCCAGAGGCAGCCTTAACAACAGGTGACTTCTCAGAGTTGTAGCTTCTAATTCAAAAGAGCTTTCCCAGCTGGCAAGCAACGGAGTGTTCCACAATGAACAGTAATGCGGCTTACCATCATGATCCCTTACACCAAGACAGGCCGTTAAAGTCGATGGAAACCAGTGTTTTGTTTTAAGTGAAGGGAGAGAGTGAGTAGAATTTTATAAAGTAGCACAACTCATGATCTTAGTGAACTAGGTTTTAGATAGTCAGCAATGTATCTTACTGCGAACAACCCACTGAAAATTCCCAACCTGCTCCGAATGAAATCTGGATGAAGGCACCAAGAACAGATTTATAGAGAAATCGGAATTGACTCGACCACCCAAGGCGTGTCTGTAGTCTGAAGTCTGACGTGATGCTCTTTTTCAACCCCCTGAATTGAGGCTGATAAAGCCTGCTTTCCAGCAAAGCTTGAAACTGAAATGCTACTCTAGGGATTCCCCCCACCCCCCCATCCCACCCACTCCCCCCCCCGCCCCAATCAACTACAGCAGCTTGTGATCCTACTGTGCTAAGGAACAAGAACCATAAACCTCAACATGCAAAAGCATAAAGGCACATTCCAAATTATTCTATGTAGGTGTCCAAACGAATCAATCCTGTTGTGTTTTTTCCTTGAAACATCCAGCTCCCATCACGGTAAATGACTGGAAATGCCCACGCAATTAAAAAACACCTTTATCCTGAAAAACAAGTCCCGCCCCCGTATTGGTTCCTGTAGGAAACCAGAAAAAGTTCAGCGAGTGGGGCTCACAGGACCTGCCTTACAAACAATCCTGTAATGTGCCACCAAGATCTGGCCTGCCATCCTCCATGCACTCCACACACCCAGGAGTGTCAGTTACACTGATTAACCTGGTCACAACCTCCGCAAACCTTTGCCATGGGAACGTAGTGCCTGCGGCTCACAGCCTATCACCTAATCTTCCCAATGCTCTAGGCAGCCTCCTTGCAACAGCAGCGCTGTGCTACAAAATGTATTCATGCATCAGGCTCTGTTGGGTTAAAGAGACCCAGGAGCCTACCTACCCTATGTCCACACCTTTGAGTTTTAGGAAATATATATACACACTAAAGAAAGGTAAAGAGCAGAAATGAAGGAATAATTTTGAGAGCAAAAGGGTTAAGGGTTGGCATTTGAGGGATGCCTAATGTCCATCTCTCTGCTGCTTGTGCAGAGGATATGGTGCAGTTGCCTTTGCTTTCCCCAAAGAAACTGAACATCCTCTCCTCCCCATAAGTTATCGGAAATACATGCTGCCCCTACAAGACGCCAAGTGCCCTCCACAACACAAGAGACCTCGTCGGTGTTGTTCAGCGCGGAGCAATCACCGTGCTTTGCAAGGAGCCCTGCATGGTGTGGGCGCTCCAAAAATGAGCGTTTCAAAAGGGATCGCTCTGTCATAAGTCCCAGTCTCCTGAGCCCTGGTGTCCAAGTCCCTTCAAATTTCAGTCCAACTTCATCTGCTCATACTATGGATTGCACCTGAGAGGTATAATCCATACCCCCGGATTATAGATACCCCTGCACCCACAGTATTTAAAAGAAAAAAAAAAGAAGATAAAAGAAAAAGAAAGCAAGAATGCACCCACAGAGTGAAGGTGCACAGAGAGGGCAATCGCGTGACCCAGCTGAAGATGCTGATTTTAAAGGTTCTGGATGAATTTTCTGCTATAGGCTCTTCCTTTGGTGGCCGTAACGCAGCGCAACAAACTTCTTTTCATAGTAATAAAGGAGAAAACGGGTCGTCGTGAGGTAACAGTGGCATCCGGGGGATGGGGGGCTGCTACGTGCCAGGTAGAGTTTTCTCAGTTCCTCACAGCCTCCCGGCCAACCCTGCAGGAGCGACAACCCTGGGTACACATCTGTCCATCCCCAGCCCTTAAGGACCATGCTCTTTTATCCCAAGTCACAAACCGGGGTGCCTGGGACAGTGCGCTCCAGAGTCGGGCTGGACTTACCCAAGACGCCCAGCACAGCGTTTAGGAGAACTGGGTTTGCTGCACAGCCAACGTCCGAAGGTCCCGGCGGAGTAGCAAAAGCTCCCTACTTGCGACCAATCCTGGTTATGAACCTAGTGCTCCGAGGCTGCCGCGCGTTCCTCTCCCTCCCCGCGCTTGTGGCAGCTCTCAAAACCCGGCGCGCCGGAGTTCTGGCTGCAGCGGTTCCTTTGCAGCCACTAGCGGAAGACTCACAGGGAGGGGGCGAGACAAGGGGAGGGCGGGGGCGGGGGCGGGGGCGCGCTCAGTGGAGCTGGGCATGCTCAGTGAGCCACCAGAGGCAGTGCACCCTTAGGCGTAGCACCTGCACCGCCCTGCCCTGGGGAGGCGACCCCGAGTACCCACGCGGGACACTGGTAAAGGGGGCATTGCCGGGCATGACTAGCTCTGTCTGGTTCCTGGAGAGGGACATAAAGGGTGTGTTTGTGCTGGGGTACAAAGACAGGATGGCATCTTCCTTTGCCACCTGAGTATTGGGGAACCAGGAGGCGCGTCCTGCCTTTGGCTTCCTGTACACTCGGAATCCTGAGGATCTTTAAGGTGGTCTGGCCAAGGATACCACGTCTGGACTGAGAATCGCTGCGCGTGGGTTTGGGATGAGCGGTAGTAATGGACTTGGGATGTATACTGAGATGGCTTTGGGATCGGTTTTACTCCGTTTGTTCTTAGGCCAAGGACATGGGTCAGGCAGTGATATGGACGGGACCTGGTCTCTTAACTGATGCAACATACTTTCAAGCTGAATGAGCATAGAAGGGGTAAGAAGGGAGAAGAGGAAACACTTGCGATAAAATAGGCACACGGATCAATATGTGGTGTATGGGGGCATACTAAAAGCGTCGTTATTCAAAAGCAGGTGTAGCAGTTAATGACAGTCCTGTGGTCATTACACAGGACTCTACATTTCCTTGCAGAAATGGCTCCCTTCGCTCCAACTCCAAATTTGGAGGTAGCCATCGAGACTGGGAAGGAAGTCTGAGTCACTAGGCAGTGAGTGGAGAGGCAACCAGTGGAGCTCATCTGGAAAACATTTCCAGCAACCCCAAGAGGGACTGAGTTTTCTCTCCCTGGGTGAAAAAACGCCCCCCCCTCCCCCGGGATTTTACAGAACCCCAGCCTTCCTGTGCATGTCTCAGCAGTTCGGAGGTACATAAACAACTTCTGACCATTTACACAATCATACAAACCTACCCTGACATCTCCATTATGTGGGAAAGATGTTAACTGGAAAACTATTTTTAAACTACTGTAGTAAGCAAACACTCCACTCCTCTAAATGCATGCAGCCGCCTCCTTAGTTGATACAAGTGATTTTGTTTTATATTTAGTCTCACGTTTTGGTTATTATTGTTTTTGATTTTTAACATAATTAATTCTTGAAAAATGAGCAAATGTTAATGAGGGGATAGCTATTACAAATGTTTCCCGGTTTCTGAAGTTAATGCTGGAAGAAAGAGCCCCTGACCTCATTTTCAAAGTACTTAAATTTGAAGACAGACTGAAGCCCCTCCCTTTCTCTTGTGGGAAGGAAATTGTACAGAAAAGAAAACTTAATGGTGTATTTTCCCTGGTAAATTACTAAAGATGAATGGTTTCTAGTAAGTTTGATGTCCCTGCCTGATCCTTGATTCTGATAACTTTTGCTTCATTGACACATATGTGCGTGTATAATGCCATATATGTCTGTGTGTGTGTATACACACACATATATATATGTATATATATACACACACATATATTTGTATACACACACAAACATATATGTTTCTTTTTTGTATTTTTTAAAATAAATTCTTTTGGATAGCATACAAACAAGTGGATTAATTGTTACATTTTCATATATATGTATGGAGTACTTTGTCTTGTATATACCTCTCACAACATTCCTGAATCCCTCTGTTTCTGTCTTATACCCAAACAGCCATAGTCTACATTCTATTTTTAGCCAAGAATTACAGGCACACACACACACACACACACACACACACACAGAGAGAGAGAGAGAGAGAGAGAGAGAGAGAGAGAGAGAGAGAGAGAGAGAGCTCATATATATATATATATATAAAACTTTTATATATGATATTCAGTAAAAGTTGATAAAAATTTCCTAGTTTAGGAGAAAACATTCTTTTGTGTACACATACACTCAGCATATTCTGAGAAAACATGGTATCATGGCATTTTAAACTCAATGTATAATTAAGGACAGTACAGAAAGAGGGGAGAGAGACTGCCCAGCTTCTCCTCCAGTAGGACTAAAATTGAAATAATTTTCAAAGTGTTGTGAACAGTATGAGAAAACTCCTTTAACTATGTTTCTGAATTTCAGTTCTAAATGTTTCGTTCAATCTCTTACCTTTAATTCTTTTTCATGACTGTGACTGTGTGGGAGACCTTGTACTCTAGCAAATGAAAGGAACCTCAATATGACCATGACTTAGAATCTGCTCAAGAGATGACCATCTAGTAAGGAAACCAGAGTATATCTGGGGAGACAGATCTGGGTCGGATGGCTGGGATGTCAGTTAACTGATAAGCTGGGGGCTGGGGATATTTTTTTTTCAAGTAGCCTGCATCTAGATTAAAATAAAAGCAATAATCCAGTCCCGATTTTCCATCCTGCAGGGAAGAAGCAAGGCCACCTCTGCCAAGAAAGCCAGCTTCTCACTGAAGCTCTCCTGATTGGGGAGTGTTCCTAAGAGAATCAGCCTCTGCCCAGAGATGCAAGTGGCTTATTTTGAACACAACATCCTCACACGTGTGTGTCCCTGTATATCCGGGACCCCCAGCTAAGTGTCAGTTCCTTGCTCAGAGAACCTGTGATTGGGATTCTCTGGGGGGAAATGTTCCAAACGAATCAATTAACACCACAGGCAGAGAGTTCAATACCACTGTACCGAGACCCAGCTTTGTATCAGTGCATGAATGAATTACTGGTGCTCATGTCATTTACAAATGATCATCACTATAGCACAGTGGAAAATTCCCCCTACCCATTTAGTCTGAGTAGCACCTTAGCAGTGCATTGCAATAACCCTCATGGACCCTCCAAAATATTTGCACATATATGTGCAGATTAAGCTCCAGATAGTTTCATATGAGAGTATCTATTTGGACACAAGGTCACCCCTTACACTCATTAAACCATCTGAATGAGGGCTGATAACTCTTAAGGGAAATCAGCACTTGAAATGCTTTCGACTTTTTGGAGACACGGATGGAATATATCAGCAGGTTTCACTCAGCATGAGACAGCTCTGAAAACTCCAGAAAGGACATATCACAGTCCCACCCCACCCTCAGAGTCGTTCTTCACACATCTAGGGCTTGTGGTGGGTGTGAATTTAATGTAAGGGGTTGGGGGGGGGGGAGGAGTGGAGAACTTTAGAGAAAAAGCATGTTTCTTCTGGCCAAATCTGATCTGAGTCAATTTTTCTGCTGATTCCTCCTACCCAGTGGGAATTAAAAAAAAAAAAGTTCATAAACAGCACTTTTTGTGTTCTAAATGACATGAATAAAATGACCCGGAGTTGAGGAGCTATCTCAGTGGGTAATTGTGCTTGCTTTCAATGAAAGCAAGGGGAACTTAGTTCAATTTCTCCAAAACTAGAAAAAAAGAGATCCTAGGCTCGGCCATGTCTCCGTAACCCTTCCTGTTTAGAGGCATTGGGATGGATATTGGCAGATATCTGTGACTTGATGGCCAGCCATCCTGAGCAGCTTTAGGCCAAGTGAGATATTATGTCCTAAAGTGTAAGACAGTGGGTAGTGGGGGAAGGACCCCAGAAGTCTCTCTTTGGAATGTATATTCACAGGCACATGCTCCTGATACAAAGGCACAGACACACAGATACAGACAAACAGACAACACACACACAGACACACACACACACACACACACACACACACACACACATTGGAAAATAGGTTAAAGGAGCTGTGGGAGCAATTCAGATTAAAAAATAACCGTAAGTTTAGAACAAGTGAATTAAATAGCCTTTTCCTGCAGAATTATGTAAGTGTGGCTTTATGTTTCATTGTTAAAATACAGCAAGAAGAACTCAGAAGTAGACACTAGGAATAGCCTTCTCAGCTCACTTCTATTTCACTGACTTAGGTGACTCGTGAGCTTCAACCTAAGGATGTAGGAATAATAACGGCTTCAGAGTGAGATAATGGTAATTAGCAAAAAAATTTCAGTTAATTACGATGAAGGTTATGGCACAGACTGACAGAGTCAAAGTAAACTACAAGCCTTTCACCCCCAGTCAAGACTCTGAAAAGGGACTTTAAAATTCCCACTGAATTTAGACATAAAGTACAATTGAAATCAGTCACCTGTTCTCCCTCCATCCTTATTTCTAGACTTTTAATTTCTTGGTATAAAATTCAAGAACAATAGCCCTAGCATTGTATATTTTGATAAAGTATGTATAGTTGATTGTCATTGTTCTTGGTGATTATATTCCAAAAGTTGCTGCACATAATGAAATGTTCCCAGTCAAAATAGAGAGCTAAGTTCCAGAGTCACTCTGTTAGAAGGATCTTTATTAACTGATCAGCACATAATCTTATTTTCTGGAAGCTTCCAGTAGATACTCTGTTTAGAATTTGTCATTGTTTCCTGAACAGTGAACTTGCTTCGCAGCACTGTAGCCTTTGTCTAACAGAGCTTGTTATCCAAAGCTTGTATTTTCTCTGCAAAGCCTAGCAGCCGTTTTCGGAACACCAGGAAACACGGTGTGTATGGGGTCATTTTGAACAGCAAAATTGCCAAAGAACTTTCTAAACTAGCTAGCAGTGCTGCAGAAAAATGAGACTTCCAGGCACTGTGGGCTGAAAGGAGAAGGCAAGGCATCACCTTGCTTGACCTAGGCCAGGAGACAGTGTCTTGCGAGGCTCTAGCTCTGTTCTCTGTATATCATAAGCACCCCATGTGCCTACAGGTATCATCCTCAGTGGTTTAAGTATTAACCTCTGGGTCACAGAAAACTTTATACAAGCAAGCAAATTTTGCAATTATGGAACCTGCAAATTATGAGGATTAACTGGATCAGATTTCTCTGCTTTAAAGGGAGAGGCTCATCAGCTCACTTGATTTGTGTTTTAACTTCCATGGAAATTGAATTAATAATCATTTGAAAATATATTATTGTGAGACTATAAACCTTCGTGCACTGTGTAGTATGTCTTCTGCCAGGTTTCTCAATCAAATTAGGTAATGCAGTTACATTGACATTCCTTTTTGTCACATACCACAATTGCTCTATATTTATTCCACAATGAGTATTTTGTGATATTGTCATTGAACAATATTTTCCATTCTGTGGTACACAAAGTAGAGACTTCCAAGAACTAATGCAAAGTTAAAAAGAATAAAGAAAGCTTAGTGAAGTGAAAAGGGTGTCTTTGTGCGACTTAAAACAAGCCTCTCCACAAGAGAATTATTTCAGGTGAGAAGATGTTTTATTTTATTAATAACAATCTGAAAGTAAATGGTATACATCTTTGACTTTTGAGAATATTGTTTAAAATTCAGACTCTGGGGTCTCAACCCATATTAAAAGACTCATGAGATGGACCCTCAATGTTCTATGGCTTGTGATAGTCATGTCCTTATTTAATTCTCTTGTTCTTAAAGGTTGGCTAGACTTATTGATTTACTATTATCGATTTCCTGGAATGATGGATGCCACTTCCTATATTAGGTTACACAGAGACTGTGGTTTTCATTTGGGAGTCTCGGGTTCTTCCTCATTCCACCAGGTACTGTCCTGTGCAAACACCCAGGAAACTTGTCTAAAGTCCACATGGCATGCACACACAAATAAACCAGACCCCTCATGATCATATGAATGGGCTAGGGAGATCTTCTGAGACTGTCTGACCAAGCACTCCATTAGAGAACCTATCAGCTAGCTCTCCAGTCCCAGGAAAGTCTTGAGATGAACGAAGCAATGGCCAGTAACTTGGTTTCAACTTCATGAAAGCCTTAGTTGGAAAGACCCTTGGAACTATTGAGAAATCAGTATAATTTCTTGATCCACACCAATATTGTGTAGTTAAAATTTGTTGATTGAAGCGCAAAGGTCTGGGGTGACTTGTTACACAGCAATGGATAATAAATATATGCCACAACATATACTAATCTGAGAAATGTAGGATGGAACATAGATTTGAGAGGTTACAAGCATCAGTTTACAGACCTCTCTTTTTTTTTAAAGTCTTGATACTGACTGTTGAAAAAAATCTTGAAACAACCAGAAAATATGTCAAAACACTTGTTTTCCAGTTTTATCATAAACAAATGACTTTCATTACAGAGTGGAATTTATTTTATTTAGAAATATTTTCGCTGTGTACCTCCTGGTTTGATCCCACATTTTATGTCCAATGTATCTAAATTTTCCCCTCACTGAAGAACCAAGTTTTCTATGTCATAAGTTTTAAAATTTCTTTCCTGGATTTGTATAATATACTGCAGATTACTCAATTATTCCCTACTGTTTGAACATTTAAACTGCATTCTGTCTTGATAAACAAGTCTTTGATAAATATGCTAAATTAAATTTTACATGTGCCCTAAATTATTTCATTGGAATTTATTCCTATAATACAGTTAATCAGTTAACACAATATTGTGATTTTTTTCCTTTTTTTGGTTTTTGAGATATAGACTTACCTCTGCTACAGTGTTCTAGACTTAAATTCATTATTTTGATTACACTAATCTTGAACTTGTGGGGATCTTCTTGATTCTGCCTCCTGAGTTCTGGATAATAGACAGCAGGTTTGTACCATCCATGAAGCTCCTTTGAAACAAATAAACAAACAAACAAGTGTTACGTGCACGTGCACGCACAAGTGCGTCTGTGTGTGTGTGTGTGTGTGTGTGTGTGTGTGTGTGTGTGTGTGTGTGCGCGTGTGTGTGTGTGTGCGCTTGGGGTTGGAGGATTCATGAGCTGCAGTGCATGTGTGGAGCTGTGAGGATAATTTGTGGAGTAGATGCTGTCCTTTTGCCATATGGGTCCCGGTATTGAATGCAGGACTTCAGGCTCTGCCTTTGATCCCTGAGCCATCATAATGGCCACAGATACTCCTCTGGTGTGAGGTCCTTCAATATAAATATCTATGATCTTCAAAAATAAACATAGATGAAGGCTCAAAACCTCATTTTTGATATTATGTAGAAGACCCAAACCTAAGTTCTGTACATATAGCAGTATACAGGTATAAAAATAGTTCAACTGAAAGCTCATGAAGGCAATAACTGTGATTATGGATTCTTGACAGCACTTTAAGTGACTGGTGTATCAGCAGCCAAAGCAACAACACTGTTAGGACAGGACAAAGCTAAAACAGAGTGGGAGTCAGGTAACAAAGTTTGTTCAAAACTGCTCGACACAGAACTGAGGGGAGTCGTAAACACAAAGAACCATTCCCATGAATGGAACTCATGGGTTTGAGAGAGAAATGTCCCCGAATTGCTCATGTATTTGAACACTTGGGTTGCTTGGGAGCTGGCTTTGAGATTAAACAGCCTCCCCTTCTTTCCAGTTTGCTCCCTCAGTTTTGGCTTGTATTTGACAATGTGAGTTCTCAGCATTCTGCTCCTTTCTCTTACCACAGTGTTTACTCAATGCGATGAGTTCTTATACCTCTGGAAATATAAACTAACATAAACTTTTTTAACTTTGTTTTGGTCACAGAGTTTTATCACAGCAAGAGAAAAGTAAGCCATGTATGAACTCACCAGCATTTGTTGCTGTGTTGCATGTGCTGTTTCTAGCTAAATCTGTTTTTTTTTTCTGTCCAGCACCATTATATCAACAATGTTATCTCAATACTGAGGAAGATCATTCTCCACTTCAAGGATCCAACCCTCAATAGTTTTAGTGAGGCTAACTAATAAAGTTTGTATCGTTGATGATAAATAAAACTAACTGAATCTCAAGTATGTTTTTAATAACAAGCATCTAAAGACTGACTGACTATATCTAGAACTTCTTTCTGATCAACGAATTGCAAACATCAAGGAATAAAGAGCACCAACTCAGGTATGAACCAGCAACTCAGACATACACCCCATATGAATAAAGTTCAGCACGTCATACAAGCTATTCATATCAGCTTACAATTCTTTTTAAGTAAAGTGCAACATGGAGAAATTACACATACCTTTTTATACAATACTTACTAATCTGGTCAAATATATCTACATAAATTTACATTCTCATCACAGTATATTTTTTCTGGTTACTTTGAAGCCTGTTAGGCATTATGCTGTGATTTATGGCATTTCTAATTTGTGGGTGAAAAAGTATTTCTCATTTCTTCTTCTTACTAGTGAGGTTTAAATTGTATATAATTAGTAGCTGTGTGTATATTATGAGTTTCAACTTTATGTTCTTTATTTACTTTGGTGTATACCGTGACCTTAGTAATATCTCAACACTTTTTTGGATATTTAACGTGATAATTTTTGTTGCAAATATAACTTCCTATTTGCCTTTTAAATCTGGAAATATAGATACGTTTTACATTCTTGTGTCATCATATTTATGAATTTTAATTTACATATTTATATGTAATGTCCTATTTTAAAATATGTTTTCTGCTTCTACTGACCCAGTAATCAGCAAAACAGACACAAATGGAGGCAAATATTTAGGTATATTCCTTTTAAAGTCTGTTGAAGTGATGTTTAAAGCATGCACCAAGTAAGGAAATATTTATGCAGGAATCTAGAAAATTAAACAATGATGGAAAAATAGTATAGGGCACTTAAAATATGATTTTTTTCCAGATAAGCAGATTCATAGATAACCGCACCCCTTGTAGGCACCCCTAGGAATATACGTGTGTCTTGCCCACCTCATCCATGCTGGAGGAGCAAATGTGTTATCTCTGAGATAGGCAGGATTTGAGCATTTCTCATCTTCCACATAACTACTAATATAGAGAGTAAAATCCATACAGTTCATATCAGGCTCCAAATAATGAGACTCCAAGTGCTTTCCCCATTACAAGTGTAAGAGTGATATCTTATGTCAGATTAAACTAAGAACACTATAGGTTGCTATACATTCCAAGAAACTTCTGAAATGGAAGGTGTAATTCAGAAAGACACCACTTTCCCAAAACATTTCCAAACCCATAGCTTTGAGGTTTTGTCTAAGTATATGTGTGTGTGTGTGTGTGTGTGTGTGTTTGTGTGTGTGTGTGTGTGTGCGCGCGCGCGTGTGCGCGCTTCATGAGTTTACTTGAAATAGAGTGTAGAAGCTCTAAGGTTGCACTCATAATCAGTGATTTAATGGGATAAATATGAGCAAAACCAATGATATACATGCATGTAATTGCCTCAGTGAAACCCATCATTTTATATACTAATAAAAATAGCTAATTAAAAGCACTGAAGTTTTTGATAAACACTATATGGAAGAAAGTGGTAGCTTCATAAGATATAAGCTAAGCACAGGCTATTAAAGCTTAAGACAGAAAACCAGGGGAAAACAGAACTAAGAAGAACCTTCCTCGGATCAAAACAAAACCTAAGTTTTCATTTAGAAAATGATACCACAGGACCTGGAGATACAGTTCAGTAAGAAAAAGAACTTACCAGAGAAGAATGAACACCTGACATCAGAACTCAGCATTTGTGTGAAAATTCAGGCTTTACACCTAGCACTATGGAAACTGGAAGCAGTAGGTTTCCTGAGGCTTGTCAGCAACCACCTTACCTCCCTGGTCAGCTCGGACAGGAAGCGATGGAGCAAGACAATTCAACTTCTTTCTCTAGCTTCTAAAGGTACATTGCACCATCATGTGTGCACAATGGCATCTCACCCACACCCCACAAATATGCACGTGTAAACACACATACACACACACACACACACACACGTACGTGTACAAACACAGAACAGCAAATAAATACACAAAGTGACCCCATAAATGAGCTAGTAATTTATTTGTATTGCCCTCCATGTGGAGAACAATTTACCCCACAGGATATCATAAGGGACAAACTAGGCTTGTCCTTTGGAAATGAGTCCATGAGAGTGGTAGGGTTTGATTGTGAATGGTTTCCAAATTTACAGTGACTTATCACATAATTGTTTGGTGTTTTGATGGTATGAATACTGAAACATTGAATACTGAGTTTTGCTCTTTCTCAGGGTGGCAACTCACATTATGTTTGTCTCTGGAGACAATCTTCAGAGACTATGAACCACAGTCATGCATCGGCCACAGAGTAAAAGGTTAAATATCCATTAATCTTGGCATACTGTGCTGCTAAGCACTGATATTTGGAAGGATATTTGTATTAAATGCACTTTTAATTTATGATAATCTCAATTTATAGTGACTCTATTAGGAAGTATTTGCACTATAAGTTACAGAGCATGTGTACTTCAAAACTGATTTCTCTGTACTTTGGTCATATAAGGAGGCTGCCAGCTGTCTGTTCTAGAATTATCTTGTCTAGCTGACTATGTTTATTAATTAGCTATCTTCTCTCAGTCTTCCAGATATGCCATTATGGTATAATAGAATCATACCTGTAATTTTTTCCTTACTCTGAGAACAATTCCTAGTTGGAAAATGTTTTGTTTATTGTGAGTTGAGGAAAAATAGTTTTATTATATAATCCCAAACATTGTAGGACCTCTGAACCTTTTTACTTGACTTGAAAATTATCCTTGTCTTTAATTTTTTCAGCTTTTACTAATTATATAAAATGATTATTTCATTGGGAGATTGTCATGCCTCCATATATTACATTTTGGTCAATGTAAACCCCACTGTCCAGCTTACTCTGGTACCTCTTTCTGTTTTAGTAGTGTCTTCTGTACTCTCTCACCTTCTGAAGGATTCAATATTCACTTGCAGATTTCCTTAGGTAGATCCACAAATTATGAACTGCATTCTCCCTCTGCTTCTGATGCAGAGCGTGGCACTCAAGACCGTGTGCATGTTTTACACTCTTCCACTGTGCTTGTTCCTGATCACTAAAAAATACCTTTTCCAATTTTCTTTGTTATTCCAGGTCTTATTGTCTGATTGATTAACACAAGTCACTCCTTTCTAGAACCCTACATGAGCTGCTCAATACTAAATCTCAAGCACATGAGAATTGGCTTGGGATTCACTACTGTCACAACTTGTTTCTCAGTATTACTATGGTCTATATTCATGTCTTCTCAAGAGCCACGACGTCAAAACTAAGATGACAGATTGGGCCTATTGGAAGATGACCCAAAACTTTCAGAGTCAAGTGTCTGCCATTGGAATTGACTTCCAACTAATGTCAGTTCAAGAAGCTCTGTTCTTCTGGGATTACAGGTGTGAGCTTATTTGGGAGGAGGAGTTTATTGCCCCACCAAATATCAGTCATTTACATTCATGGACAGGCAAAATACATTTTGTGGATTTTTTAAGTGTAAGAAATGTAATTGCAATTATTGTAATTGTTAAGACTTTGGATTTAAAGACTAGGAAAAGTCAATCTTGCAATTAATAGGAAACCAGAAACCTCTTCTGCTTAAAAAAGAAAAATAAAGCAAAGAATTTCTAATTGAGATTTAAGGAAGCCATCTACCTAGAAATCTTACAGAAAGAACATAGTACTTATTTAGCTTGTTAACTTCATTAACTAGCCCTGAAAGGAAAGAGGTGATAAAAAAATAATGTCTTCTTTCCAATTATTAAAGAGACTTGTATTTTCAAAAAGATGTTTAAATGTCTTATTAAAACTTGTTCAGAATGTGTTACATAAACAGGAAAAAAGTTTTTGAATTTTGGGAGAGAAACCGAGTAGTTGAAAGTTTGAGATGATATCAGCACTCTAAATTTTCTCAGATATATACAACACATTTTTGCTTGTGGATGAAAGGAAGTGTGCTCTCTTAGGCTTTTATCTCCTTTTGCTACTGGTAAGCAGAATCCTAAGCTTAAGGGACACAGATTTTCACCAACACTGACAAATGATTTAATTCAGATTTTCAGTATTTCTTCCTTCCATTCCCTCAGCTACTAAACCATGTTTTATTTGTGAGACACTTTTCTGTTGTTCCTTTTGCCAAATGTTTCTGGTTTGAGTCTGCTTTTTAAATCTACCTTTGTTCTTGAATGAGTATCATTGCCTTGGCCTTGGGGAAGGAAAGATATAGTGTTTTGTGTTTAATTGACAAAAGTCCCCTTCCTTTATTCATCCACCTCCTTCCTCATCTCCACCAATCCTTTCCTCTTCTCTCTACCTCCTCTTCCTCTTCCTACTTCTTGTATTTTTCCTCTTCCTCCTCCTCCCTGCTCCTCTGCTTTCTCTTATCTACCCCCCCACCCCTTTCTCTCCCAACCCCTCTCTCTACTGGGCAATGTCTCCCTTTGGATTGGAACATAATCTATTTATATCGTGTGTGGTCACATACCAGATTAATATAAACACCCGATACTGTCATTTCTTTCTCACTTGACACATCTCTTTACAGCCCTTTTATTTTTGTTTCATCTTGGATCTCACTTTAAATCTTCAGCAGAATTCTGAGGCATGCTCCTTTTGTGATATGCTTCCTTTCTACACAAGCTTTTAAACTCACAATCTATGTTTATTTGATTAAGCAAACGTTAATGTCATAAAAATTGTTTTTGAAGTCTGGTATTTAATAATATTTCTTTTTGAAAGCATCTTAGATGATTTTACTTTAGCCAGAAAATAGATTTTAAAAAAAAAGATAAGAATCAAGAAAAAAATCTCTTTCAGTGTGTCTCCTGGAGACAAATTCCATCAAATTTTATCTCGTTTCTTAGGATGTTTCTTTAAATGTTGTTTAATACTGAGGTTTTTCACTTCACTTTTTTAGCAGTTTGAAAGAAGGTGCCTCTATGTGTTGTCTGCAATTATCCTGCTTATTGTTTCCTGAGATTTTTAAAGTTTAGGGCTGAAGACTTTCTTGGAAAAATTAAAGACATCTCATCAAATATTTCTCCTGCTTCATTCTGTGCCACTCCTCAGGAGAGATCCTACATTGTAGTAACTTGTATGATCCTTTCCAACATTTCAGAGAAAGAAAAGGTTAGGAGAGTTCATGAGCAAGATTCTTTTTTGTAGAACTATGGTTTCAGTTCATTCAAGTAAATACTGCAGAGTGTAAATGCTGGATCCAAGTATAAGGAACGTATTACCACCCTAAGGAAAAGTTAAAACACCTTGTAACATGGCTCTGCCATTTGCATTCCAACAAGCTCTAAATGAGATAAGCTTTGGTTTCTGTATCATTCCCCAAACTTAGTGTTAGTGTTTTGAATTTTATTTCTTTAAGCAAGTTCAAAACAATATCTCACAGATATTTAATTTTGCAAACCTTTCAAGACAAGTTTTTGTGATCAATTTAATAGAATGACTTTCATCACTTGACTATCTTGCATGAGATACTTTCTTCAATAGTTCTGCTATTTTGATAGTGGGGTTTGTTCTCTGTTGTGTCTCAAGACTATTAACATGTTTCATATGCATATTTTTATAAATGAGCATTTCCTCTTGGTATTTCCACTTATCTTTATTCTCTTTTCTGTCTTTTGCAGAATAAAATCTGTTAATTTTAATGAATTCTAATATAAGCTATTTCTTTCTTGAACTGTAATTTCAGTGTTCTATCTAAAAAGAATATCTATTGGAAAAATCAAGATTGTCTATATTTGTTCTGTGTTATTTCTAGGAATTTTCGACATGTTTTTGTTCCTCACTTTTATGGTACATTTTTGTCATATGGATATCACGGGTTTATTTAACCGTGCACAGATATTGTTGGGAAGGTGTTCCTTTTTGTGAAGCATGTGTTCCTCAGTCATAATTTAAATCATTTCCATTGCTTTGTCCTCAATTTCTTTGTCTTCTCCTCCTCAGTGCCTACTGCTCTGTCTGCCTTGTCCGATGAGTCTGCCTGTCCAGCACTGGCCCTTCTAGTTCTACCATTTCTTCCCTCATTTCTGCCCATTCCGCACTGTGACTTCACCAATTCATAGTATTTGTTTTGAAATCTATTCACTCTAACTTACAGATTCTGTTTTACGTATAACCCCACTGATACTTTCCGCCTGGGTGTGGGCCATAGTTCCTGGCGACTCTGAAGGACCAGAAATTGATATTCCAGGTGGTACATTGTGACTTTTACATATTGGATATGGTTTTACTTTATAATTTTCATTTGAAGAGCACTGAGCCTTACTATGGAAGGATGGAAGTTTGGGAAGCTGACTTTAATCATATTTAAAAATCAGTTTTAGGTTTGTTTGGCTGTGTTTACATATTACTCATGAGGGGAATGGTGTTTATTCCTGCTCTTGACTGAAGGAATACACCTTTCATGGTTTTAATTGGAAAAAATAAAAACATGGAAACATGTTTAGCAAATATCCAAAATTGACAAGAAATTACATCACAACTTTAATCTTCTTCTGTTTTAGAGCTGCTTCCTCCCCCTTCTTATCCTCCTCTTCTTCCTCTTCTTCAGATTTACTTATTTTATGTATCTGAGTGCTTTATCTGCATGTATTATCTGCATAGACACCTGCATACTAGAAGAGGTCAGCAGAATTCTGAGGCACGCTCTTTTTGTGATATGCTTCCTTTCTACACAAGCTTTTAAACTCACAATCTATTTTTATTTGATTAAATAAACGTTAATGTCATAAAAATTGTTTTTGAAGTCTGGTATTTAATAATATTTCTTTTTGAAAGCATCTTAGATGATTTTAGTATAGATAGTTGTGAGCCACTGAGTGGTTGCTGAGAATTGAACTCAGGACCTCTGGAAGAGTAGACAGTGCTCTTAACAACTGAACCATCTCTCCTGTCCCAGAATTTTAGTTTTATTTATTTATTGTCACTGGACATTTTTGAAAGCTCTGCTTAGCTATTTGACACAGTTTTTTTTTTTTAAGTTCCTACTCATGTTTGTCATTTACACTTGGGCCAGTGATAAGAGGTATTTCAATAGTTTCACTTAAGACTTTTCCCTCGGGTACCAGTTCCTTTTAGGAAAATATTTCCTGTTTGCTAGCCATTCTGGTAACCCTGAATTGCAGTTTGTTTTTTTTTATTTTTAGTCCTATCTCTTTATAGTTCACTTATTCCCTTGACACAACAAACTAGAATGTGACCTCTGGCAAAGTTCAGGTAAGTACAGACCTCTCTTATTGTAATCCTCCACTTTCAAAGATGTGTCGTTGGTGTTATGTGAAGATAGGAAGAACTGATTGTGTACTTTTGGCCTTTTTGGGTGTTAGAATCCCCTCTCAAGTTTAGTAATTATAAAATCCATACATCAAATTCCCAAAAAAATCAATCACATTTGGGTGTGATTTGTTTTCTTTCTCCATGTATGATGTTTGGTGATTGGGCTTATTTTCCAAATGTGTCTGGTAATTGTGATTTCTGAGTACTGCTTCGGAAAAAGAGTCTCTGGATGATCTTGCCTTATTCTAGAAAGGACTTCCTCTTATTGGATGAACAATGAAATCACATGAGTATTACAAGGAAGGATCTAGGTGTTCCAAGACTGTATTTCAGATTTTAACACTGAACAGAAAGAAGTTGTTAAAGAAAGGACTTAAGTCGGGATATTCAAAGAAAAGGAAGAGTTCAACAGGGAACTCAACAGATCTAATGTGATCATTAGCATGTTAATTAAAACTACCACTAAAGTCTATGCTAATGACATTGTATTATTTCTTACATTGATAATTTTTAAATTTTACTTGCGGATGACATGTTTGTAAATATTGATAATGCACAATGTAATGCTTAAATATATGAATGTTATTGTACAATATACAAGATAGAGTAGACAATTTATCCCTCAGTTAAATATTAGTCATTTCTTTGTGAAAGAACCCTTAAAATCCTCTCTCTGGGCTATTGCAAAATAGACATGATTCTAAACTTTAGTCACCCTACTATGGAAGATAGCACCAAACTGACTTCTTGCATCTACTGGGGGTATATGAGATAGTTTTATTCTACAGAATATAGAATTCAAATTTACATTCTAATAGAGTTAGGGTGTGCCTCATATTCACCTTACATCAGCCTTACCTTCTCAGACCTTAGGTGTCAAGAGAGTTAAAGAAACTGAAACCTCATGAGGAAGAAAACACCACAGCAGATTCAGACTGACTTAGAAATTTTTTAATTCACCCACATAATTTAGCCAGCATTCAAATCCCAAAGATGATTTGCATATTCTGAAACCAAGGCAGTTTAAAGCAGTGACTCTGAATAAATGGTGTTCCAGGTGGTAGCTCTATAATTTCTCTAAAAAAATAAGCTGCTTTATTTCTTAAAAGGTTTCCATATTAATGATTTTCAAAAAAAAAAAAAACTTCTCAAAATGTGTACTGATACTATTACATTTCCATATTTGTTGGGATAAGAAGTATCATTGTTTGCCAACCACAAACACTGATATTTTGCCAGATGTATTTGACCTGTTATCTTATGCATAGATTTAAGGTGCTAGAATTTACAAACCACAGGAGTTTGTGAACACTCACTTCTCTGTAGGCTCTTAGTCACTATTCTCCAATGTCTCCACTGGGAATTACACGTGGTGTTACTATGTAATGAGACATGGAACCACATTGTCACCTGGATCCCTGGCTAGTATTACTAGTGGCCACATGTTAGAATGGTTATCTAAGCAAGAAAAAAAAACTTTTGAATAGAGGTAAACTCAATCCTTAAATGATGTTAATATATTCCTCAAAGATATTCTCTCTCTCTCTCTCTCTCTCTCTCTCTCTCTCTCTGCATTTAAAAACAAATTAGGCTACAGAAATAAAAGTTTCCTGAAACTATATACTTGCTTTTTTTTCATTCAGACCCCACTGCCATTTCACCTAAATTATGAACTGTACTGACTGGTTTTGTGTGTCAACTTGACACAGGCTGGAGCTATCACAGAGAAAGGAGCTTCAGTTGGGGAAATGCCTCCATGAGATCCAGCTGTGGAGCATTTTCTCAATTAGTGATCAAGGGGGGAGGGCCTCTTGTGGGTGGTACCATCCCTGGGCTGGTGGTCTTGGGTTCTATAAGAAAGCAGGCAGAACAAGCCAGGGGAAGCAAGCCAGTAACACCCCTCCATAGCCTCTGTATTAGCTCCTGCTTCCTGACCTGCTTGAGTTCCAGTCCTGGCTTCCTTTAGTGAAGGAAAGCAGCATGGAACTGTAAGCTGAATAAACCCTTTCCTCCCCAGCTTGCTTCTTGGTCATGATGTTTGTGCAGGAATAGAAACCCTAACTAAGATAAATTGGTACAGCATTGTGGGGTATTCCTGTGACAACCTGATCACGTTTTGGGGAGGATTGTGGAAGGACTTTGGAACTTTGGACTAGATGATCCATTTGGTGTTAAGAGCTCTGTAGGATGTTGTGTAGGAGCTCAGAAGATAATGTTGAGAACAGCGTAGAAGATGGAGGCCTGACTTGTGAAATTTGAGGGAAGATAAAAGACTCTTATCAGGGTCATGTTTTGATTGTGAGGATTCTGTGGTTTTGGTTAACTGGGGCTGAAGAATCAGCTATGATTAGCAAGATACCAGAACCACTAAAGCAAACCTTTGTGTTACTGGAACTATTGATGCTGGTAAGCTGGAGCTAAGAAATTAGTGGTGATTAAGAAGAGACCAGCATCACTGAGGTGAAATCTTCTGGGAAGTGTTTTCTGAGAGCACAGAGGCTGTGTTCCAGAGATAGCCAAGGTTGTACTTTGTGCTGTGGCTGGACTTGGTACTGTGTAAGAGTGACCCAGGTGGTACTGGTTTTGAAGGCATGAAGGGGTCATGAAGAACAGCTGAGGTTCGGCACTGGGAGAGGTCACGGAAGGCCATTGGTGAGGATGCAACCTCAGTTGCAATTGATGGCCCAGGACTGAAGTGATCATGCATAGATGAGACTTGATACAATAAAAGAGCCTATGAGAGGCTATTGTTGAAGCCTAGTTACAGCGGAAGACAGCAGTGTTTCGGAGTTGCCAGTGCCATGGGATGAGCACCAAGAACAGCAGCAGCAGTGAAGTACAGATAGCTAAAGCCTAGAAGACAAGCTGTGTGCTACAAAGGGCAGAGCTGGAGAAGTGACCCAGGCCCTTGGAGGAGCCTGGAAGATCGTGAATTGGATCCCAGACATTGAACCATTGGAGTCTGAGTTTTGCTTTTGATTGTGACTGTGTCCTGATATTTTTCCCTCTTGAAGGAAGAAAGTATTTTAGTGGAGCCCACAGTTAAGAGACTTTGAATTTTTAAAAGACTTTGAATTTTAAAAGATATTGTATATTTTAAAAGAATTGAACTTTTAATATGTAAAGACTGTGGGACTTTTAAAGTTATTTAGATCTTGGGGATGAATAAGAAAGTAAGGGTTGAGGCTTAATAGTGATATGTTTGTGTGTCAAGTTGACAAGGGGTCAATTGTACTGGCTGGTGTCACACCGACCCCAGTAGTATCTGTGTGACAAGTTCCACAGACTGAGACATTAGACTTCAAAAGAAGGAGGTCTCCTGGAACTGGTTGTGGAACTCTTGGCTGGAGAAAACAATTGAGCCGTAGTTTCATGGCGATTTTTCTTTTTTGTTTTCTTTTATTCTTTTTCTTACCTACAGGTTCTTGGTAGCCCAGACAATGATCTTAAGCAAGAATTATGGGTCTGAAACCACCCCCTTGAGACAGGTCACTAACATGACCTTATTTCTAGGAAAACCAATGTTTTACTTTTTAAATCGCTTACAAAATGATTATGATAGATAAAAACTTTTCCAACAATAAAATTTTATGTGGCTGTATGTGTGTCATCAGAGGTGGGTTTTGTTATATGGTAAAAAAGTATTAATTAAAAAGAATTAAAATATATTAAAGTTATGTTTTGAAGATTTATAAACAATCAAGTATTAGATGTTAAGCAATAATTAACCATAGGGGATAGAAAGTTAGTTCAGTGGTTAAGAGCACTGACCATAAAGATTTATTAACCTGTTCTTGGGAATATGTCACTAGCCTTAGATGATCGCCCTATTAAATATATTCTTTTAGAATTGTTATGTTTTTGATGATGATGTTACCTGTTCTGTTTGTGATTCACTGTACACATAGTTTCAGAGGTGTAATGCTTAGATGATTTCTGTACTTTACTGTGCCAAGTGATTCTTGTTGGTATTGACAATTGTTTCACTGGATATGATTTCTAAGAGTTGTGTCATGTTTGGTTTAATGTATAAAATCACCTGTTTGAAAACTACAAAATACACTCAGATTAAAACTGCCTCTGTGTTTGTTTCTGTTTGTCACCGCCAAATCCTTACCCACCTAGACTTTGAGAGCCCTCATCCCAGAGTCTCCCATAACCAGCTGGGGTGGTTCGTGACAGGCTGATTTTGTGTGTCAACTTGACACAGGCTGGAGTTATCACAGAGAAAGAAGTTTCAGTTGGGGAAATGCCGCCATGAGATCCAGCTGTGGGCATTTTCTCAATTAGTGATTAAGGGGGGAGGGCCCCTTGTGGGTGGTACCATCTCTGGGCTGGTAGTCTTGACAGCAGGCTGAGCAAGCCAGAGGAAGCAAGTCAGTAAGAAACACCCCTCCATGGCCTCTGCATCAGCTCCTGCTTCCTGACCTGCTTGAGTTCCAGTCCTGACTTCCTTTAGTGATGAACAGCAGCCTGGAAGTGTAAGTTCAATAAACCCTTTTCTCCCCAACTTGCTTCTTGGTCATGATGTTTGTGCAGGAATAGAAACCCTGACTAAGATATGAAAAAACATGCACACAAATACAGCCCAGATATTTGTACAATTGAAGCATCAAATCAGCAGGAATAGAAATTATTTGCCTGCATGTGATGGTGCTGACCTCTTGAGAAAAAAAAAAAAGTTTGAGTTTTTAATGAAATATCCTAACATTGCTAAAGTTAAGGTTATTTTAAGTCCACAAGTAGCACATTTCAGAACTAGATTTAAAGCAGTTACCTGAGGATAGTATTGCCCCTATTAGCTCAATGAGAGGATTTACACTCTTTGAAACAACAGCAGCAGCAGCAACCACGGCAAAGCTTAAGCAGAGTTGCTGTAGGTTTAAAGATCTTCAAAACCAAACTATCCTAAAACAACCTTAGCTAGCATTTGCCATTCAGTCTTGGCAATTTGAGCTCTGAATACAATTGTAGAACAATGTTTTTTGTTGGAAAATTGAACCAGCTCAGAAGAATTTCACATTTTTAACTAATGCTATTGCTAAGCGAGCCCTTTTGAATATGCTAGCATGTGGTTTATTATTAAAATGTTCACCCTGATTAGGCCCATAATACCCCAAGTTGCTTACTAAGTGTACCCATTTGTTCTTTCAGAAGAGCAGTAAAAATAGACACATGTATTTATTTTTCAGATAGCCAACCACAGATGGATTTGTCCTGATGCTTAACACAGATACAGCATGGCAGTCCAGTGACTTCTCCATACCCTGTTATTACCCAAATAAGCCTTATTGGTTATTCATAAGCTTTCAGATACTACCAGTTTATCATTTATTTCTACACTTCCTTGTGTATAATTGCCTCTTAAATGCTGGGAAATCAAACTTCTTTGATTATCATTTTTATTCCTTTCAAAATCATTTTCTTGGTAGTCAAGGTAAATCACTATTCCATCTCTCCTTTTTATTATTTTGTGCTAAATAAGAATATTTTGCCATGGCTAAGAGGACTAATTTCCTTACTGCTGTTATAAGAGAAGTCTCCAAGCTCATCCAAACCAGAATTAAACAAACTGCTGAAATACTGTTATCTGGTATGTACAGAATTTTTCAATACTTTGGTCTTCTAGTGCTTCCTATAAGTTTTAACGTAATTGCACAAAGGTATGTAAGTTTGTTTTATTATTGATGATCTTACTGAAACAGATGTCATTGCTGTATTGACTGTTTTCACCAAAGAAAATAACTTATCATGGAAAAAAATTGAAAGAGTATTTAATCCTTCTGATTATCATATTACTATTGAATATTTTTAATATGAAAGAACAAAAAATTATGCACTTAGGCTTCTTTAAGAGATCAAGGATCAGAGTATCTAATATGCATCGAAGAAAACAAAGTTTTTATTTCTTTTTTTTTTTTCTTTTTAATGGCAGATTTAGTCACACAAACAGCTATTTGTCACATTTGGAAAAACACTTGCTGTGTAACCAAGGAACCGAGGAGTTTGAGTAGGCAGAACACATGTAAAGCTAGATACATTCCTGTATATCTGTCATCCCATTGTTCCTCCTTCAAGAAGAGGAACATAATTGTGGAAAATGCTGGGGTTTTTTTCCACTGGATGGTTTTAGCTCTTTTGTCAAAGATCAAGTGACCATAAGTGTGTGGGTTTATTTCTGGGTCTTCAATTCTATTCCATTGATCTATCTGCCTGTCTCTGCAACAATACCGTGCCGTTTTTATCACGGTTACTCTGCAATACATCTTGAGGTCAGGGGTGGTGATTCCCCCAGAAGTTCTTTCATTGTTGAGAATAGTTTCCGCTATCCTGGTTTTTGTTTTTATTTTTGGTTTTTGTTTGTATTTGTTTTTGTTATTCCAAATGAATTTTCAAATTACTTTTTTTCAGCTCTATGAAGAATTGAGTTGGAATTTTGATGGGGATTGCACTGAATCTGTAGATTACTTTTGGCAAGATGACCATTTGTACTATATTAATCCTGCCAAACATGAGCATGGGAGATCGTTCCATTTTCTGAGATCTTCAATTTTTTTCTTCAGAGACTTGAAGTTCTTGTCATACAGATCTTTCACTTGCTTGGTTAGAGTCACACAAAGGTATTTTATATTATTTGTGACTCTTGTGAAGGGTGTCATTTCCCTAATTACTTTCTCAGCCTGTTTATCCTTTGAGGAGAGGAAGGCTACTGATTTGTTTGAGTTAATTTTTGTATTCAGCCATTTTGCGGAAATTGTTTATTGGGTTTAGGGTTCTCTGGTAGAATTTTGGGGTCACTTAGGTATCTGCAAATATTATATTATCATATTATCTGCAAATAGTGATATTTTGACTTCTTCCTTTCCAATTTATATCCCTTTGACCTCCTTTTGTAGTCTAATTGCTCTGACTAGGACTTCAAGTACTTTATTGAATAGGTAGGGAGAGAGTGGGCAGCCTTGTCTAGTTCCTGAATTTAGAGAGATTACTCCAAGCTTCTCTCCATTTAGTTTGATGTTGGCTACTGGTTTTCTGGATATTGCTTTTACCATGTTTAGGTATGGGCCTTGAATTCCTGATCTTTCCAAGACTTTTATCATGAAAGTGTGTTGAATTTTGTCAAATGCTTTCTCAGCATCTAATGAGATGATCATGTGGTTTTTGGTCCTTCTTAGAAGGGATAACAAAATACTCACAGGAGCAAATACAGAAACCAAGGGTGGAACAGAGACTGCAGGAAAGGCCATCCAGAGACGGCTCCACCTGGGGATCCATCCCAAATACAGTCACCAATCGCAGACACTCTTGTGGATACCAAGAAGTGCATGCTGACAGGAGCCTGATATAGCTGTCTCCTGAGAGGCTCTGCCAGAGCCTGACATATACAGAAGTGGATGCTCACAGCCAAACATTGAACTGATTACTGGGTCCCCAACTGAGGAGTTAGAGAAAGGACTGAAGCAGCTGAGGGATTTATAACCCCATAGGAAGAATAACAATATCAACCAACCAGAGCTGCCAGGGTCTAAACCACCACCCAAGGAATACACATGGAGGGACCCATGGCTCCAGCAGTATATGTAGCAGAGAATGGCCTTGTAGGGCATCACTGGGAGAAGAGGCCCTTGGTCTAGTGAAGCTCGATGCCTCAGTGTAGGGAAATGTAAGGGTAGGGAGGCAGGAGTGTGTAGGCAGGTGGGGGTACGCACTCATAGAAGCAAGAGGAGGGGATCGGATAGGGGTTTCTGGGTAGGGTAGGGAAGGGGATAACATTTGAAATGTAAATTAATAAAATATCCAATAAAAATAAAAAATTAAAAAAATACATAAGAAGGAGAGGAAGAACAAAAGGAGGAGGAGGAAGAGGAGGAGGAGGAGAGAGAGGAGGAGGGGAGGAGGAGGAGGAGGAGGAGGAGGAGAAAAACATAAGCAAGAAAACCTCCAGAACTGCACAGGTCAATGAGCTTGGAAAGCCCAGCTGTGAACAGGAGATCCTCTCTCAAATAAGGTGGTAGGTAATGACAAATTACTGGGGTTGTCCTATGACCTCTACACACATGCTATGGAATATACATACCTACACACATACAAATAAACACACATATACACATACATTAAAAGAAAATTTGGTTGTAATTATTCAAACCTGTCAATTGATAGATGTGAGCAAGTTGCCATGCCTGCCTTTTGAACACATTCACCCTGTGGAGCATTCCACAGAAGTAAACAAATGTCAACTTCAGTGCCCTTCCCTGGGGTTTTATGCATCTGCAGCTAGTCATTTTAAACATGTAAAGAATTAGGAAAATATTTCTTCAGGGACCATTAGACCCAGGTCTCAATAATAGCTGAGCTATCACTGAAGGCAGCGAAGGACGACGAAGACGGCCCCCTGTGTCCTGAAAGTTGAATAGTGTTCACTAAGTGTTCAATTCAAGTAGACAGTTCATGCAATACATGCCCTTAGCAAGAGTTCATGTATTTGATGCAAGATTGATTATGTATCTCAAGAAAGTCACAGTGTAAGATTACTAGTCTGAAGTGCCTCTTACCCCAGGCCAACAAACAAAGAATTGACGGCTCAGCAGAAACAAAGCATATTAAGAGATAAAGCACTAGGGACTGAGCTTGGATTGGAGATTTTCCAATTTCATTAAGAAAACAAAAAGAGTCCTGGAATGCTGACATAATAACCCTAATAACCTTGCTACATTACATTGCTATAAGATTAACATACATTTACTTATTAATTCAATGGTTATTCATTCCTACAAAATATATTTTAATCATTGAAAACATAGACACTGCTAGGGTTGTGCTCTGAAATGACATGTTTCCCTTATCACCATGATTCTAGTGTATATGGGGTCTCCTTGCTATCACAAAAGACATGTACTACAATAAACAGAATAAAAGATACTCTGTTGCAAAATCATTATAAGAGAGAAGTTAAGTTCAAATATTAAGCTTTTGATAGTTTATTTATTCCATGTCTCTACACTGTTTTTTTTTTTACTTTCAATTTCTCTTTTCTATTTGTCTATAAGTCTTCTCCCATGATGATTTTTTTAAAGCCTTTGACGATTCCTTCCTCCCATGCTCATGTTAGCAAAACAAATCAGATATTACAGGAAGGGTGACAACCACGACAGGGCTCAAATATACATTTCTTATCTAATAAAGATATGTGGTACAGAATCTACTGACAGGATTCAAAAAATAACCATTATAATTTTATTTATTAAATGTAAAAATTTGAAATAATTTCACAATTTTATTACCTTTTTATTTACTAATTTGACTATGCCAAATATCTTAAAAATAAGAATGTTCTAGGTCTCTCTGGAACTTTGAGAGGAGATAAAAGTGCCCATTTGATGGACTACAGTTAGCATGTACCTCATTTAACTACCTTTGATTTGACTTTGTTGTATATTGTAATCAATAAGTGGCATAGATATTTGTGGATGAAAACCATTTTCACTACGGTCTCATATGTCAACAAACACCCTTTTTTACCCTGATAATCTTGAACACACTGACAACAGATGTACTACTTGTTATGTACTTACTCATTTACATTTCAAATGATATCTCCCTTCCCAGTTTCCACTCCATAAATCCCAATCTCATCCTCTCTCTCCCCTCTCCCCTTTGCCTCTATGAGGGTGCTTCCCTAACCTCTCAGGCACTCCTGCCTCACCACTCTAGAATCCCCCTACACTGGGGCATCAAGCCATCACATGACCAAGAGTTGCCTCTCCCATTGATGCCAGATAAGGCCATTCTCTGCTACATACGTAGTTAGAGCCATGGATCCCTATGTGTACTCTTTGATTGGAGGTTTTGTCACTGGGAGCTCTGGGTGGTCTAGTTAGTTGATATTGTTCTTCAAATGGGGTTGCAATCCCCTTCAGCTCCTTCAGTCCTTCCCCTAGCTCTTCCATTAGGGTCCTTGTGCTCAGTCCAAGGGTTGACTGGGAGTATCTGCATTTGTATTAGACAGGTGCTGGCAGAACCTCTCAGGGGACAGCCATACCAGGCTCCTATCAGCAAGAGCTTCTTGGCATCAGCAATAGTGTAGGGATTTGCTGTCTACAAATGGGATCGATCCTTAGGCAAGGTGGTCTCTGGATGGCCTTTCCTTCTGTCACTGTTTTTGTCTTCAGTCACTCATTTTTTTGTTCCTGTCTTGTCTTTGGACAGGAAAAGTTCTGGGTTAAAAATTTTGAGATAGGTAGGTGGCTCCTTCTCTCAACTTGGGACCATGACTATCTACTGGAGGTGGTCTCTGCACGTTCTATTTCCCCTTCGTTGAGTATTTTGGCTAAAGTCAATCCTGTTGGGCCCTAGGAGCCTCTGACTTCCCTGGCATCTGAGACTTTTTAGTAGTTACCCCCAGTTCCCCATCACCTACTGCTACATATTTCTACTCAATTTCCTGACCCTTTGTACTTCTCTCCTGTCCCTTCTCATACCTGATCCTGCCTCCTCCTTTCTACCCTCCCCCTCCCTCCTAGGTCTCTTCTTTCCTCCACTTCCTCTGATTGTTCACCCTTCCATGTAAAATTAAAGCATTCATACTTTGGTCTTTCTTCTTCTTAAGCTCCATATGGTTTGTGAGGTGTATTGTGGGTATTCCAAGCTGTTTTCCTAATATCCACTTATCAGTAAGTCCATATCATGTATATTCTTTTGTATCTGAGTTATCTCACTCAGGATGATATTTTCTAGTTCCATCCATTTGCCTGTGAATTTCATGAAGTCATTATTTTTAATAGCTGAGTAGTACTCCATTGTCTAAATATACCATATTTTCTGTACCCATTCTTCTGTTGAGGGACATCTGGGTTGTTTCAGCTCCTGGCTATTATAAATAAGGCTTCTATAAACATAGTGCAACAGCTGTCCTTGTTACATGTTGGAGCATCTTTTGGGTATATGCCCAGTAGTGGTATAGCTGGGTCTCAATGGGACCTCATACAACTGAAAAGCTGTTAGGCAAAGGATACTGCAATAGGCCAAAAGGGCAGTCTACAGTTTAGGAAAATATCATTGTCAACCTTACAATTCAATAGAGGGCTAATATCCAAAATATACAAAGAATTCAAGAAATTAGACTCCAGAGAGCTAAATCACCCTATTAAAAAATGTGGTACAGGGGTAAACAAAGAATTCTCAACTGAGGAATCTCAAATGCCTGAGAAGCACCTAAAGAAGCTAGAAACAACCCAGATATCTGATGACAGAAGAATGGATACAGAAAATGTGGTTCACTTACACAATGGAATTCTACTCAGCTATTAGGAATGAGGACATCCTGAGTTTTGCAGGCAGATGGATGGAAGTAGAAAATATCATCCTGAATGGGGTACCTCAGACCCAAAAGGAGATGTGTGGTATGCACTCACTAATAAGTGGATATTAGCCAAAATTTTAAAAAAAAGTACAGAATACCAAAATACAGTACTCAGAACTCAAAAAGATCAACAAGCTGAAGTGCCCAAGTGAGGATGCCTCAGTCCTACTTGGGAGGGAGAAGAAAGCAACCACAAGTGGGGAGGGAGGAAGGGACCTGGGAGGGAAAGTGGACAGTGGACAGTGGGCAGTGGGAGAAAAGGGGAACCTGATCTGGTATTGGGTGAGAGAGAAGGACTGAAGTCCTGAGGGCCTGCAAAAAGAATGGAAACAGGCAACCTCTGGAGGTAGGAGGTTGGTGGGGACCCTCCAGAAAGCTTACCTGGGAGGTCAGAGACTCAGGACTCAAAGGGAGGAACCTTAGGTAAAATGCCTAACAGTAGGGAGAGCTAACTTATAGAACCCAACTCCAGTAAGAAGATGGGGCATCAAGTGAGGAATGAGGTCACCATCCTACAGTAAAAACTCGGGCTGGAGCGATGACTCAGCGGTTAAGAGCACTGACTGCTCTTCCAGAAGTCCTGAGTTCAATTCCCAGCAACCACATGGTGACTCTCAACCATCTGTAATGGGATCTGAGGCCCTCTTCTGGTGTGGCTGAAGACAACTACAGTGTACTTATATAGAGTAATAAATAAATCTTAAAAAAAAAAAAACCAAAAACAGAAAACTCTGACACATAATTGCTCCTGTCTGAAGGAACTGCAGGGATGGAAATGGAGAGGAGCCTGAAGAAAAGAAGATTCAGCAACAGGCTCAAAATGGGATACAACTCACGGGGAATTCCCAAGGCCTGACACTATTACTAAGGCTATGGAGCACATACAAAAAGGAACCTATCATGACCACACTTTGGAAGACCCAACAAGCAGCTGAAAGAGTCAGATGCAGATATTTGCACCCAACCAAATGACAGAAGCTGCTGAACTCTGTAGTTGAATTAGGGAAAAGCTGTAAGAAGCTGAGGAGGAGGGCAACCCTATAGGAGGACCAGCAGTCTCAATTAACCTGGACTCCTGAGATCTCTTGAACACTGGACCACAAACCAGGCAGCATACACAAGCTGATTTGAGGCCCCCAACACATATGCAGCAGAGGATTGCTGGATCTGATTTCAACCAGAGAAGATGCACCTAACCCTAAAGAGACTAGAGGCCCCAGGGAGGTTAGAGGTTTGGTTGGGTGGAGGGTGGGTGGAGGGGATATCCTTGAGGAGACAGGGGATGGGGAGGAGGTATATGATATGGAAAAATTGGACCGGGGGGCAGGGGGAATAAAATCTGGAGTGATAAATAAATAAACAAACAAATAACAAGAAAGAAGTGTTCAACATCATTAATCATCAGGGAAACACAAATCAAAATGATCCTGTGATTCTACCTCACCCCAATCAGAATAGCTAAGATCAAACACTCAGGTGACAGTGAGAAAGTAGAGAAAGAGGACAATCCCACTAAAATCAGGGACTAGACAAGGCTGCCCTCTCTCTCCATATCTTTTCAAAATAGTACTTGAAGTTCTAGTTAGAGCAATTAGACAACAAAATGAGGTCAAAGGAATACAAATTGGAAAGGAAGAAGTCAAAATATCACTATTTGCAGACGATATGATAGTATACTTAAGCGACCCAAAGAACTCCACCAGAGAACTCCTACAGCTAATAAACAACTTCAGCAAAGTGGCCGGATAAAAATTCAACTCAAGCAAGTCAGTAGCCTTCCTATACTCAAAGGATAAGTAGACTGAGAAAGAAGTAAGAGAAATGATACCCTTCACGATAGCCACAAACCATCTAAAGTATCTTGGTGTGACTCTAACCAAACAAGTGAAAGATCTGTACGACAAGAACTTCAAGTCTCTGAAGAAAGAAATTGAAGAAGACCTCAGAAGATGGAAAAATCTGCCATGCTCATGGATTGGCAGGATTAATATAGTAAAAATGACCATCTTACCAAAAGTAATATACAGATTCAATACAATCCCCATCAAAATCCCAACTCAATTCTTCATAGAGTTAGAAAGAGCAATTCAAAAATTCATCTGGAATAACAGAAAACCCAGGATAGCTAAAACTATTCTCAAGAGTAAAAGAACCTCTGGGAGAATCAGTATCCCGGACCTCAAGCTGTACTAAAGAGCAATAGTGTTAAAAACTGCATGGTAATGGTACAGTGATAGGCATGTAGATCAATGGAACAGAATTGAAGACCCAGAAAAGAATCCACACTCCTATGGTCACTTGATCTTTGACAAAGGAGCTAAAACCATCCAGTGGAAAAAAGATAGCCTTTTCACCAAATGGTGCTGGCTCAACTGGAGGTCAACATGCAGAAGAATGCAAATTGACCCATTCTTATCTCCTTGCACTAAGCTCAATTCCAAGTGCATCAAGGACCTCCACATAAAACCAGACACACTGAAACTAATAGAAAGGAAACTAGGGAAGAACCTTGAACATATGGGCACAGGTGAGAATTTCCTGAATAGAACTCCAATAGCTTATGCTCTAAGATCAAGAATTGACAAATGGGACCTCATTAAATTACAAAGTTTTTGCAAGGCAAAAGACACTGTCAAAAAGACAAAGCGGCAACCAACTAACTGGGAAATGATCTTTACCAACCCTACATCCGACAGAGGGCTAATATCCAAGATATACAAAGAACTCAAGAAGTTAAACTCCAGAGAGGCAAGTAACCCTATTAAAAAATGGGGTACAAAGCTAAACAAAGAGTTCTCACCTGAAGAATATCTAATGGATGAGAAACACCTAAAGAGATGTTCATCATCCTTAGTCATTAGGGAAATGCAAATCAAAACAACCCTGAGATTCCATCTCACACCAGTCAGAATGGCTAAGATCAAAAACACAGGAGACAGCAGTTGTTGGCAAGGATGTGGAGAAAGAGGAACACTCCTCCACTGCTGGTGGGTTTGCAAGCTGGTACAACCACTCTGGAAAGCAGTCTGGCAGTTCCTCAGAAAACTGGGCATGACACTCCCGGAGGATTCGGCTATACCACTCCTGGGCATATACCCAGAGACTTTACCTGCATGCAATAAGGACACATGCTCCACTATGTTCATAGCAGCCTTATTTATAATAGCCAGAAGCTGGAAAGAATCCAGATGTCCCTCAATGGAGGAATGGATTCAGAAGATGTGGTATATTTACACAATGGAATATTACTCTGCAATTAAAAACAATGAATTCACGAAATTCCTAGGCTAATTGTCAGAACTTGAAATTATCATCCTTAGTGAGGTAACCCAATCACAAAAGAACACACATAGTATGCAGTCACTGATAAGGGGATATTAACCCAGAATCTCGGAATACCCTAGACACAATACACATATCAATAGATTTCCAAGAAAATGGAAGGAGAGACCACTGGTCCTGGAAAGACTGGATGTAGGGGAATGCCAAGACAGAGAAGCGAGAGGGGGTTGAATGGGGAAAAGACGGAGGGAAGGGGGCTTATGGGACTTTCGGGGAGGGAGGAAAGGGGAAAGGGGAAATGATTTTGAATGTAAATAAAAATATAAAAAATAAAAAAAAATAAAAAAAAGAGGAACACTCCTCCATTGCTGGTGGGATTACAAGCTGGTAAAACCACGTTGGAAAATAATCTGGAGGTCTTTATTTTTAAGAACAGATAAACTCTGCTAATATTATAGGTCTGGACTTGTGCATCAGAGTTAACATTTTTATAAATGGATCAGATTTCTGCAGTTGATATACTTCTTGACAGATTCATTGGATTTCATTTACTTTTGTATTGAAAAACTAACTAAATGTGTCTTTTCATCCTATTCTTTTTTAGTGAAACGTCTATTGTGGGATTTGTTAATCCAGTATTTTACTGGACCATGCAAAACCCACTTCTGTGTGATCTTTTAAACTATTAGGTTCATGAGATAACTCAGTGCTGGAAACTGTTTGAAAGACCAATGTACAATTTCGTTGCAAACATATCTTAGTTTGAATATATTGATGATACTCATTTGGGTTGTGTATTCAAATGAATACGACTAAGCATATAATACTGTGTACTTATTTCACTTTCAAGTTTTTAGTCATAAATTCCAGCCACAGAAATCCATCCTTCTAATTTACCTCTGGAAATGAAACTATCACTATATGCAGAGCTTTTAAAGACAACATTTTGGGAGTCTAAATATAGTAGATATAGTTGCATTTAAGTTTGTACTTGATTGTATTATTTTTAATAATATGAAGGAAGCGAAATGGATTATTAACCTATGTCTTGTCCTAATGCATAATGCTACATAGTTATCTTGAAATACTACTAAAATTAGGTGATGAAGTGACTTCATGGTATACCTATGTGAATAACATTAACATCACTAATATATGAGACCATGATTACTGATAGCTAATAAGAACCATTTCACAACACACTTTTCATTTTTCTACTTTATCGTTTATAAAAATGATTATGCATACATTAAGTCAGTTTTTATAATCACTGTGCTTATTACTATCATCATCATCATTATCTCCATCAGAAACTTATTGCTTATATAATAATAGACACTGAATAAAGAACTGATAAATGAAAACTGAGGATTATGGTCTGGAGAGTTGGCTCAGTGGCTAAGGGCCCTTTCTGCTCTTATCTAGGACATGAATGTGTTTCCCAGGATCCCAGCTCATATATATCAGATTATCTGCCTGTAACTTCAGTTGCATGAAATTTGATGCCCTCTTCTGGCTTCCCCAAGCAGAAAGCACACCCATGGTGCACACACACACACACACACACACACACATACACACACACGCACAAGTAGACACACATGCATACAGACATGCACAAGTGTGCTCATACACACAAACACACACACACACACATACACACACACATATATGCATTCACACAAGATAAAATAAATAAATCTATTTTAAAACTTCAAAATAGTCAGTGATCTTGTAAAGACAATAGACAATTTTCTTCCCTAGTAAGTCAAGAAGTGACTTGCAAATTTAATACCTCAATTATCGAAGTTTTCACTTAATTAAGAAGGGTATCATCTATCAGCTGTATAAAAGTAAATCTAGGCCCAAAACAAGTGAAATTCATTTGACTGAGAAAAAATAAACACATAAATTACTTTATCACTTTTTTTGATGGAATTCTCTTTTTTATACTGCACTCTCCTGGAATGAAGGAATGAGATGCTATAATAACTGAGAGACACTTTTGAACATTAATCAAAGTAAAATTAATTTCTGATACATATATATATATATAATAAAATAGAATATAGATATAATGCAAACTAAAGCTTTATTTTTATTTGAAAGATAAGCAGAAGGGAAGCTATACCGAACTGCAACTATAGATGGGTTCCTTATTTAAGGAAAGAGCACTGAGCAATGGTGCCTGGAAACTCTGTGTTCTCTACTGATTTCAAAATTAGCTCCATGTTCTGTTTTTGTTTGAGTCATTAGATCATGTCTCCGGCAAGTAATTTCACAAGAGATCTATTTGGATTAAAAATGCATCCTGATGACCCTTTTCATTGCATTGAACAGCCACATTAGTCTGTGTGTGTTCCTTCCCAGAAACCTTATAATGGGATAAATAGTATTTACTGCAACTGCCTCTGAAGCCTGAGGTATACCTCCAATCTGTTCTTTTGCAAAGATAAATAATGACGGCTCAGATCTAAGTCTACCAATAACCCAGAAACTTTTCTCAAGATTTATTCATTTTTATTTTATGTGTACAAGTGTTTTGCCTGCGTGTCTATAAGTGCACCATGTACATGAAGTCTATGGAGGCCAGAAAAGAGGCTTGGATCTCCTAGAACTTAAATTAGATATGACTGTGAGTCACCATGTACATGTTGAAACTGAACCTGGGTCTTCTGAAAGAGTAGCAAGCACCCATAACCGTCAAAGCATATTGCTAGCCTTAATATGGCAGCCATTGTATTACACTGTCACTTCTGACGTTTGCCTTGTTCAGTGGTATAAGACCAGGTTTCCAAGTGTCCTGCCTGAAGGTCATAGATGGTATTTTCCTTTGGATCACCAATGTCCTTATACTCAGAGTCTTTCTTTGAGCCCTATAAAAGTATGGCAATTCTAAAAAAAAAAAAAAGTACTTCTTGATTAGAGTGTTTCTACTTATTATACCTCCTACCCTTCTACTGTACCTCTGTGGTATAATATATATATATATATTGAACAGTGTTATATCATTTCTGGTACTTCCCAACTCATTCATAAATTTTGATGTCTTGCTAAACTTTCTAGGCAAAAGTTGAAGAACAGTGAGATTTTTTTTTTCTCTGTTCTATCCCCTGGTTTAGGTAAAATGCAGGGATAATGCCGTTCACAGAAATTTAAAAGGTGTTCTTCATCTGACACTATACCAAAGTAAATGTGTATTGGATATTCTCGCACAATTCTTGAAACAAATACACAGTAGTGTTCCTTATGTGTTTTTATTACCAAAAACCTTGGTGCTACATGTTACTGGGGAAACTGGGAACTATCCCATATCTTAATTTTTTTTTCAATAGGACCATGTGAAGGTTTTATAATAAGAATAACTATACAACTTCATTTTTATATAATGCCTTAGTTTTTTAACTTTAATTTTTTTATTCACTTTACATCCTAATATCAAGCCCCCTTTCCTTCTAGTACCACCTCACAGAGATCCTTCCCTCATTTCTCCCTTTACATCCCCAAACTATCACCCATACTTGCCCCAACCCCTTACATCCCATCCCCACTCCCCAAACCCCACAATCTACAGAATAGAAAAATATTTTGACCAATGCAACATCTGAGACAGTGCTGATATAGATATAGATATAGATATAGATATAGATATAGATATAGATATAGATATAGATATGGATATGGATATGGATATGGATATGGATATGGATATGGATACGGATACGGATACGGATATGGATACGGATATGAATATAGATATAGATATAATAATCTATTTAAAAATTGGGCTACAGATATCAATAGGAAATTCTGGAAGAATGTCAAGTGGCTGAGAAGGACTTAAAGAAATGTTCAACATCCATGCCCATCAGGGAAATAAAAATCAAAAAGATTTTGAGATTCTATCTTACACCTAGTCAGAATGGCTGAGATGAAAATACAAGTGTCAGTTCATGCTGGTGAGGACATGGAGCAACGGGAACACCCTTCCATTGCTGGTGGGAGTGCAAACTTGTACAGCCACTTTGGAAATCAATAAGGCACATTCTCAGAAAATTGGGAGTCAATCTACCTCAAGACCCAGCTATACACATGGGCATATACCCAAAGAACTCTTCGCCATACCACAAGGATGATTGCTAAACTATGTTCATAGCAACTTTATTTATAATTGCCAGAAACTTTAAATAACTGGCATCTCTCTCAATCAAAGAACGGATAAAGAAAATGTGGTACATTTACATAATGGAATATTACTTGGTTGTTAAAAAACCGACATCATGAAATACACAGACAAATTAATAGAACTAGAAAAAAAGCATCCTGAGTGAGGTAACCCGGACCCAGAAAGACCAAAATGGTATATGCTCACTTATAAATGGATATTAACTGTAGAGTAAATGATAATCATGCTACAATCCCTAGACCCTGAGAGGCTAAGTAACAGATGCAAGGTTCTCCCTGGAAAGGGGAAGTACAAGAGATTTTCCAGTTGGACTGGGCATGGATCGGGTTGCAAACAGAGAGGGATCATGTGCTGGGAATGGGGGATAGAGTAAGAGAATAATGGAAGAGAGGACTTGAATTGGGATAGGGCCATTTAGGAGCAAGGTAAAAGCCTCGTACAATGGAAATGCAGTAGAATCAATGGGGAAGACCTTAGCAAAGCATATTAACTCATCAAGGGATTGATTATTCCTCTTTCTTTAGCATGGCTTAAGGCAAGTCAGCTTTTCTGATGGGTGGTCCTATGGAGTGTTCCTACGGGTTGTCCTGTGGTGACTGATGGGCCCAACCAAATTATAAGGTAAGGGAGGAAACAATTTCCTATTTACACTCTGAGGAAGACACAGTTCTTTTCACCAGAAATAAATAGCTTTCCATTAATGGGCTTCCAATACTGCTGTTCTATTTAGCAGATATTCTGGCATGTAAGTTGGGAATGGAAAGCCCTGGCTGTTAATGTTTCTAAGCTTAGGTTTTATTTCCTTCAGCACAAACCTTTGGCAACATCCTAGTAAATCATTGCCAACCAAACAAAACTATACAATCCTCCCTGCTGAATTCCCTGAAGAGGCCGCTTGTTTACTCCTCTTTGATGACCAGTGGCTCTGAGGTTTCAACCCCATGCAGCATGACTATACCTTCTAAAGATCTTCTGACAATACTTTATTAATATTTTTCTCCATAGCATTATATTTTTGCTTATGTTTAATGAGTTTTTTGAGAATTAGTGCCTCTTGTCAAAAGGTATTCCATGGTATGAACTATAATATCTTTGTGCGCTCCTTTCTAATGAGTCTCTTTACTGACCTCAAAACTTCAACCATTTGCCTGAGACAGACACTATTAGAGATGACAGCTCAGTCTGACCGACTCACCTTCACAAACAGGTGGGAAACAGAGGTCCCAAGAGAAATGATTGTTTCAAGTCATCCACCAAATTGTGACAAAGGCCACTTTGTTTAAACTCTTTATGCATAATTACATTGAGAAACCATGTCACAAAGGATTGAGTAGTACCTAGAACATGCTTTAAAAGTTAAAAAAAAAATTATTGATCGTTATCCAAGATTTCTTTTGATATTTTAATCTTTTAACTTTTGAATATTTGGGGGGACTTAATTATGATTTCCATTTTTTCCCATTTTCCCCCCTACTTGGAAGACTTACATTCTCATCTCAATAACTCCTACACATTGGGTATCAGTTTTGGTATTCCCTTCTTGGAAGAAGTATTCTCTATCTATTTTAAATATATTTCTATCTCTTTTATACTTTCTTGCCAGTGCTTACCTCAATCAGAACTAAACAGCAACTTCTATGCTGAACATTTTATCTACAATGCTGCATTATAACTCTGGTGAAATCAGTGATACATTTGGATTATTCTTTCCCATTTCTTTGAAAGACCACAGGACTCTTATGATATAGAATTTAGCTTGTTATCTATGCTCAATCACTGATTACTGTGTGTGTGTGTGGTGTGTGTGTGAGAGAAAGAGGGTAGTGAGTGTATGTGTGTGTGCTTAATCTATTGGTGTTTTAAGCAGTGGTATATGACATGGTAGAATTTTTAGAGTGGAGCTGGTAAGAAAGGCCTTTGCCTCTTGATTGGCAAGTTATGTAGATAAGCATCTAGAACTATGTTCTTCCCAGTATTCATGCTCATAAAAGTTGCTGGCCTGAGTGAATGAGACTTAGGTACATGATGAGAGACAAGACAAGAAACAGTATGAGGAAGAAGGAATGAGAGAGAAGAAGATATTGGAAATTTGTTAAGATATTTCACCTTTTTTCTCAGTATTTATAGGTTTATTAATTTAGTAGAAATCAAAGGTAAATTTAAACATTACTTAAGCTAGTATGTGCTGCATTTATTTCATCATCAGTTAAATCTCTGAAATGGGTCAATGAACTTATAATATCACATGTAACCCTACACACATTCAATGACGTTTCAAAGGCGAGTGATTAAACAAAAGTTTTTGACTTAGAATTGAAAATTAAACATTTCACAAGAGAATTAGCCATGTTGGTTTTAACTGATGCCTTGTGGGTCAGTTGAGATTTAGATGTGTAAAACATTTTAAAATTCCAGTGACAAATGACTCTGAGTTTTATAAGAAACTTATAGAGAAAAGTCATGTAAAGTCATGAAATTAATCATAACTTATCTGTGTTTTTTTATGGAGTCAAGTGAATTCTCATATTATGACTTTAAATTGTATAAGCTTAAACTTGAGAGAGTATACAGAATAAAATCAAAGATAATTAATACCATACCTCCCAAAATTATGTCCATTATAAGTGAGTTTTTTAATGTAACTTATTTATTTGTTAAGCTCTGGATAATATGAGAATAAAAGAATTTATGACACTTGTCTGAGCCTGCATATCTGTAGCATAGAGATAATTTTTGTATGGGTGTTTATTCAAGATTGGTTGTCCAGAAGGAAATCCTAACTCATTTGGAGGAGTACTCTACAATACTAATATTTGATCTAAAGGAGCCACCAGATTCTATCTCTTTCTTCATTATTCAATAAGCTTGACTTGTTCAAACAAATTTTTCCCTTAAGCAAAGGATACAATCTACTAGAAATCTTAAGACCTATATTGAGATAAGTGTTTAATGTGCATTGAAACCTTACAGCTTCCAGAAAATTGTTAGAATTCTTATAGACTGTTGCATAGGGCAGCTTTCTTCCTTGTCAACCCAATTTCTCAAGATCCTGTCTTACCTGTTAAGTCTATTGCATCTTTCATTTAATTTTTTTTCTGTTTAGTTTATCCAGTGTGTATGCATGTATGTGTGTGTGTGTGTGTGTGTGTGTGTCTGTCTGTCTGTCTGTCTCTCTGTCTGAAAGGAGAATATGCCCAATCCACAACAACGTTTAAAACAATTAAATAGATGATTTCATAGGGACAAAATAAAAGAATTTAGTCCATGGGTCCACAACTACAAGTTTAAGGAACCACATGCTTTGTAACACAAATAGTTATTAAATCATATTGTCCCATATATACATTATTGGGACAACTGGAAATGCCAAGTGATAGGTAGTATCATAATTTTGTATGTTCCATGGTAACATAGCTCATGTCCTTGGTTAGTGTAGCTCCTGTAACACGTACATTTTCATTTAAACAAAGTGTTTAGTGTCACCAAAATCATCATTCCTGGATGTACTTTGGCTCCACTCTTTATGGTTTTATCGCTCTTTGGATTGTACCCATCACAGTTAATCACTCCTGACTTGATATTTGGCTCTCGGGACAGCCTTTTACAATTAAGTGATTATACCACCTGGGTCAAGGGCCTCGTTCAATTCTTCATCCAATGTAACGTTTTTGTGTGAATGCCTTGCGCATCATCTCTGCTCTTTGGAAGAGCTGTGTAAGTTACTCAGCTTGGCACAAACACAGAGCCTGCAGAATTCAAGCCTAAGTCATTTATATTCACATCTAATCTGCTGTAATTGTTTGGCTATTTGATGCTGGAGTTAACATTTGTAATTTTTCACTGTCCAGCATCCAATTTCCTCATCGTGTTGGCAACAGCATCCTGATCTGAGTTGTCATGTTTAGCCCCTTTTCTGCTCGCACTTAGCCTCTATGATTCTAGTGAAGCTGAGCTTACCCGGACATTGTAAGCCGATTAGCACATCCAATTTCCAGGGACACAGAAATAGTTTCTGGCCACAGGAACTGAGGAGGACCAGTTAGTTGTGTGCTACTGTCTAATGAGGGCCCCTGAGGAAGGAATATCTTTCCACTTTTAAGGAAGGTATAGGGCATGATGTTCTTTTGGTTTGTCAGAAGAAAACAAAGTAGTTTGTAGCTGTTGTAGTTACTGGTGGCCATTCTGTGACAATAAAAGACAATATAGCCACTGCAAAGAGTATAAATGAAATATTGAAATAAAAGTGTTTTTGTAATATTATTGGACCTTTTAGCCCTGATGAACATCAATCCATAGTCACTGTTTTGTTAACTTCTGCTATTGTTTAGTCTTATTTGAAACAGATGATGACAACCATTTATAACCCAAATCTTTCTGATTACTCACCCTTTTTCCTAGAGTTGAGATTAATTTGAGTCCTTTGACAGAGAGGGCTCCATAGTCTAGATGCATAATAACCACTTGATATTTTTCACTCAGTGTTCCATCTTTAAATCACCCATGTGCTTCCTGTGTTTGGCAATCAAAGATACCTTTGGGGGTGTCACTGCTAGCTACAATGTTCTCAGTGTTATTTTACTGAAAAGCCAAACCAAATTAACTTAAACAAAAAGGAAATCTTATCCCTCATATCACTGAAAATTATAGCGAAATATTGGTTTAGGGCTTCAGCCCACATTGTCAGGTCATCCTTCTACCCACTGAACACCTGTTAGGTGATTCTCAGTCTTCAGTCAATGTCTAGATGAACAACAGAAGCCCCGTGTCTATATCATTTTGTCTCCAAATGTAAAAAGGAAGAAAACAGCCTCCTCTTAAATACACATGGAAAAACAGATGTAAGCCCAGATTTCTTTGACCAGAATTGGCTTGTTCCCTGACATTGAGTTCCTATAAAAGTAGATAGTTTATGATTGCTGAGATTCATGAAAGTCACCTGTCAATTCGGGAGGACAGGTATGTGTCAATTTTTCATGAAGTTCCTTTTCTGAGACAGGGAAAATGTTCAAAGGCAATGGAGATTTCAGGGACAGAAAGAAGTGATAGTGGGGTTATGCCTAACAGCCAATGACTAATGATATATATGTATCTCAAAATCTCATGTGTTTCAGACCATGATTCCAGAATATATCCCATATTTATGTAGTTTTAGAGTTAGATTAGTTCTAGATGACCTGACCTTTTTATAAAGGAAGAATAGCTTTCAAGGTCCATGCAAGGAGGCTGTGTAAAATATAATGACTAAAACTCAGGTTCTGTATGCTCTGCCTAGAACCTGTCTGATGTTTATTTTATTTGTTTCTATTTGTTTTTGCTGTGCCTCTAAAATTAGAGAAAGAAAACAGATCTATAATTACAAGAATCACTGTGTCTCAATTTCTTCCTCTATTAAATGCAGATTATATTACTCAAAAGATATCTTATTTTCATTTCCCATTGCTGTGATAAAATACCTTGGAAAGGGCAATTTAAAGGAAACTACCTTTGTTTACCTTACAACTCCAAATTACAGTCCATCCTCTTTGTGAAGTCAAGGTAACAAGTACTTGGAGTACCAAGTCATGGGAAATTTTTGGTCAAGATCAGGGAGAAAAGAGTGAAAGCTTGGGTACAGATCACTTTCTCCTGTTTTTTGCAGTTTATGGAATCTAGGAAATGGTGCGAGTGAGTTCTAGGCTGGGTCTTCCTAAGTCAATTAATGTAATCAAGGCAGTTCTCTACAGACATGCCCATGGGCCAACCTAATCTAGACAGTTTCTTATTAAGACTTTCTTCCCAGGTGTTTCTAGATTGTGCCTAGTTGATTATTAAAACTTACCATCAAAAGCGATTAAACTAAACATTAAATGCCATTTCTTACCATGTCCAGAGTCTGGAACAAAGGAGATTTTGTTATGATTCTGTTTTTCTCTTTAGGAAAGAGATCAACAGACTGGCAGTCTCCTGGTTTCATGGGGAATAAAATTATATTTTTATACATTCAGCCACAACATCTTAATTTTGTTCTCAAAAAGATATCAAGATTGTACTAGTAAATGTGCTTGCCTTTGTATCTTGGGAGCCAGTGTCATAAAAGCAAACAAACAAAAGACAACAAATCCTCAAGCATAAGATTTAGGAGTCCTATTGTATCAAAGCTAGTCAACAGGTACATTCATTTAACTTTCTGGTACCAAACTTCAGCATCTCACATATTATCTCTAGCATGTCATTTAGCTTTCTTTACCTCAGTATTATTATTTGTAGAATGAAGGAAATTTACTATTATCCCACATAGAATTCCTGGGATAATCAAATAAACATAATTAATAAACTAAAAATTCTATAAAAATGTATAAAATACTTCTATACACAATTATATATCTTACATAAAAGAGTAAAGGTGATGATTTAGTAACCTTCACATCAATGCCTGTCTCATTATTGCTCAACACATTTGCATTTCTCAGCCAGTTATTAAGTCAGCTTAACAATGAAGCTGCCATTTCTCTTTATGTAGAGGATTTAATGAATAGAAAGGGTTACATGATCTCTGGTGTTTATCTCTCCCTTTTCCAGCTCTGTAGTTATGATTGCACATTTGAAAGAGATGGGAGCTCCTGTCTCCTTCCCTCTCATTATGTCTTTATACTTTCGCTCTATTGTTTTTGACAGAGAAAACAACCTCTTCTCAGAGTTCACAAGTGTGTTAAATTTTAATTACCTATGGATTTTGAAATTTCTTGCTGCTTACGTTATCCCTAATATCAAGAAAATAGGGTTATGTGCAGTTGGCACCTGAATTCAGAACTTTTAAAAATCTGTTGTCATTGTCATATTCAGATATGTATGAGAACCAGTGCTCTAGTACTCTACAGGGAAGAAACTTCTATGAATTTTCATCTTAGTTAAAGGCTACTCAGCTATGGTACTTAAAGAAATTGGATAGTGGCAGAGTGTTCTCTGCCAAAAGAATAATGAAATTTAATTTGGACAATGACTGCAAAGATTGATAGCAATTTTGCTTTTTATGACAAGGTCTTATATTCAATTTTCTTATGTTTGTTGTGAGAAATAAAAAGGAAAAACAAATTTTCCACTGCTATTTTCTCTATGCTGTAGAGAAACTATTATCGCATTCCTAAGAATCATATTTTCACCTCCAAAGGTGTATTTCCATGGTTTGTTTGGTGGCATCACGGCTCCTATATGCGATTCACACTTTGAAAATAAGCATGTTACTTTTTCCTCATGTGTCTTTTTCCTCCTAAAAGTTTTCACCTACAATTGCATCTTTTAAAGTCATGTTTTCTGTCTTTTATGGTTGCTAAACATAAATGCCAAAGGAAAAGTAAAAGGGAGAAAGTATATTGTCTTTATCGTAAGACTACAGAAAGTCCATATTCAGAGAAAGCTCCTGGATTCTCCACTGCTTTGCAATTCAGTTCTCTGAAACTCCAGCCAGCTACACAACCACAAGCACAAAATTCCATTTGTCAATGCACAGAGAACAGTCTTAGGAAACTAAGTGCCAGTAGGTAATAGGTACATGACTGTGATAGTGAAATTTTTCAAACGTTTATAAAAAAACAACAACAACAAAAACCACCCACACTTTTCTCTTATCTGTCTGTGTTCTTTGATTGACAGGAATAGTTAGAGCATTAATTATGTCATCTGATTGGATCCAAGATTCAGGTACATCTGTTTTCAGTACCTAGAACTGTATTTTTCTCTCAGAAGTCTAAGAAGAATTGGAAAGCAATACACCAAACAAGAATGAAATGAGGGAAAACAGAGGAAGCAAAATGTAAAGGAGAGACAGAAAAGTTCTCATGTAAAGTACCATAAGCCTGTTTCATTTTTGGGAAAACTTAATTATTAAAAATGAATAATTTTAATTGCTCATCGGTTTCCTTCAGGACTGACCAGATGATCTTTCACTGCAGCTACATTATGTACAAATAAAACAATTGTAAAATGGGGCTTAAGAACCTCACATCAAGAACTTAAGTTATAAGAAAAATTAGAATAAACTAGAAAATATGTAGGGAGTATAGAAAGAGAAAGTTGACTCTGCCTCATTTCCCTAGTTTTTCGTTAAGGTTGATATCATCAACTTCTACATGTGTCACATGATAATTTCAACATGTGCCTGATAGTGTAATTATCTTAGTGGGTTTATTCTTATTTAGTACCAGTGAGTAACGTTCATGTAACAAATAATACAGAATCAGGAAACACTAATGTTACTTTGACTATATAGAAAGACGACATAAACACCACAGAAATCAAGCTAAATACAGGATATGTTAGAAAGGATTGGGACTGTGCCCAATTGGTAAGCAAGCATCCCTTCAAAGAAAAGAGGCAGTTTTCAAATCTAGCTGGTAGCAGCTATGTAAGAATGGGCAAAGAAGTAGGGTGAGCTGTGTGCTCAAATAATAAAATACTCATATGCAAACACGAAGGCCTGAGATCAGATCTCCAACACAAATATAAAAAGTTAGTTAGGCATGTATAATGCCAACACTTAAGAGACAAATGCAGGTGAATTCCTGGAACTTGCTGTCCAATTTAGCTACACTGTGTAAAACCCAGGTTTAATGAAAGACTTTAAAAATTAGCTGGAGTGAATATCCAATAGCAACCTCTGAACTCCAAAAATGATCACTTCCATACACGTATGCATACACACACATACACACACACACAAACACACACACACACACACACACACGGAAAGAAAAAGAGAGAGGGAGAGAGAGAGAGAGAAAGAGAGAGAGAGAGAGAGAGAGAGAGAGAGAGAGAGAGAGAGAAACTAAATTCTTAACAAATGAAGTATAAGACAGCAAAATATATGTGGAAAAGTGCTCAATGTATCTAGCCATCAGAGACTACTGTTTGATAGAACAGCTACTATCAAAAAATGTCGATATGATGCTGTAAAGAATAAATGCATCCATAATTTTTGTTCAGATGATAATTAGCAGTCTCTATTATGAAAATCAGTATGCTAGTTGCTCAAAAATATTAGAAATGGGCTAATCTATGACCAATTATACCCTTTCTGGTATTCAAATTAAATACTCAAGTTAAAAAAAATTAATGAACCACACAGATACCTAAACACTTTTGCTTAATATGATGCCATTTACAATAGCCTAGTTATGAAGTTGGCCTAGGTCCCCCCAAATGGATAAATAAAGAAAATGTGATATCTAGAAATGACTGTGTTTTATTCATCCATAAGTATATGTCATTTTCAGGAAAATTTGTGGAACTGGTTATCATCACATCACGTGAATTAAATATTTACAAAAACAGATACTTCATGTTTCTTCTCACATATAGAAGGTAGTGCTTTTTTGAAAAAATGGAAAGAAACTGTTTGGAAAAAGAAAGGGTACTATAAGGAGGGTGAAGAGTGACAAGAGACAGAAACTGGAGCAACTATGATTAAAGTATGCACACACGCACACACACTCACACACACATAAGAATGTATGTATTATCATAAGACTGTCATAGAATGTAAATAATAAACATTTTTATAAAGAATATGGACTGAAGTTTTCTACAGATTCTGCTATTCTTCTTTGTTTTGTCTTACCTGAGAAGTTGGTAATCCTGAATTTTTAAAAGTCTCATTAGAGTAATTAATTATTTAATGTTATACATTTGCAATTTTCAAACCGTGACATATACAGAACACACATAAAGGTGAGTTTGGTCCTTGGTCACTTCTTTACTAGTTTCTGACAAAAATAGTAGTAGTAGTAGTAGTAGTAGTAGTAGTAGTAATAATAATTAATAATAATAATAATAATAATTCAGCTTTATTATGGTTTATTCTTTGTATAACCATTAATTTCTGTTGAATAATTCTTCACTATGTTCTCGCATTGATCAAAAGTTGTTGGTTATATCTGTGGGAATCATCTATGCCTCCGTAGTAAAGTTGAAATAAAAGAAATTAGTGAAAGTTTGTTGATGCATATAAGGGAAATGTAAACATGATCTACCTTCAGGGCTTTTCCACATGTCCAGTGAGTGAGGTGTACCAGCTACTCCAAGCATGTTGTAGGCTGTAATCATACTTGCTGTTCTTATACATCTGATGGAAAATTCAATGTATTTCTTCAATGATATGCACACAGAAGTTCCTTTGAAAGCATCGATAGGTTGACTGACTGATGGATCAATAGTTTCATGACAATGAATATCCATTGAAGGACTTTTCTCATCCTGTTCTCAACTTGTATGACCTATTATTAGAAGTGCATGATGGAAAAGAATTAGATCTTAGTTTAAACCTTTCACAGATTGTGAAAGTTTCATTCTTGAAATAATTATACTATACACATTTTGTAATAAATAAAATATGTCCAAATAGCTTCATAAATATTTAAGCAGTTAATCCACAAACCCCACCTGGTTCTTTGGGCAGCATCATTTGAAAGCAAGAATAGTTTCTTAGTGGCACATATACCATTAGTGCACATTAGTTACACAAGTACAATGCATTTTGTGGGCCAGAAAAGCAGTTCCTCACGTAGTGGACATCCCAGTGGTTAGATCTTCAATAGTTATAACTGGTTTCTCTTGGAAACTGTAGTTCACATAAGTAAAGAAAAGGGGATGAGCCTAGAACGTTATTTTGATGCTGGGATAGGGATAAATGATTAATAGGAATTTATAATATGTTTATAAAATATAATGTATATTTTTCTCAATGGAGTAATCTACTAAATAATAAAATGAACCTGGATATTAAGGAAATCAGTCGCCCTCTTTGAAGAGTAATTTTGTTAACTTTCAATGGGTTAGATTCAGTAATATCTCCATTCAAGTTAGAGGAAAAACAAAGAAAGAAAGAAAAACAACTCCATGGTTAAAAGCTGGTCATATTTTAAACATAAAATATTCTTCTCTCAAACCCCAATGGACTCAGGAGCTGAATGTTCATTCTATAATCATGAAACCCAATAGGAGGCAGAGCCTACTTGGACGAGGTAGACCAAAGGGAAGACTTTTGAGAGTTATGTTCTGGTCCCTGGATCTGGCACCATCTCTGTTTGGGGTCTACCACTATGGCTACATTCTGTAGCTATGAAACAAAATAGATACCTTTTCTATATTTTTTATATAAACTGTAGTTATAGTGAGACAAAAGTATACAATAGTACTAATAACTATAGACATTTTTTCCTTACATTTTCATTGGGATAAAAGAATATTGTAACCACATGAAGAAACAAATATTCCAATTTTTTCTTTTTTTATTAGATATATTCTTTATTTACATTTCTAATGATTTCCCCTTTCCTGGTTCCCCTCTCCCTGAAAGACCTATAAGCCCTCTTCCCTCCCCCTGTTCCCGAATCAATCCCCTCAGGCTTCCCTGTCCTGGCATTCCCCTGCACTGCTGCATCGAACCTTTCCAGGACCAGGGGCCTCTCCTTCCTTCTTCTTGGGCATCATTTGTTATGTGAATTTTGTCTTGGGTATTCCAAGCTTCTGGGCTAATACCCACTATCAGTGAGTACATACTGTATGTGTTCTTCTATGATTGGGCTATCTCACTTAGGATGATATTTTCCTGTTCCACCCATTTGCCTAAGAATTTCATTAATTCATTGTTTTTAATAGCTGAGTAGTATTCTATAGTGTAAATATACCACATTTTCTGTATCCATTCCTCCATTGAGGGACATCTGGGATCTTTCCAGCTTCTGGCTATTATAAATAGGGCTGCTATGAACATAGTGGAGCATGTGTCCTTATTACATGCTGGAGAATTCTCTGTGTATATGCCCAGGAGTGGTATAACCAGGTCCTCCGGTAGTATCATGCCCAGTTTTCTGAGGAACCACCAGACTGATTTTCAGAGTGGTTGTACCAGCTTACAATCCCACCAGCAGTGGAGTTTTCCTCTTTCTCCACATCCTCGCCAACACCTGCTGTCTCCTGAGTTTTTGATCTTAGCCATTCTGGCTGGTGTGAGGTGAAATCTCAGGGTTGTTTTGATTTGCATTTCCTTGATGACTAAGGATGTTGAACATTTCTTTAGATGCTTCTCAGCCATTCGATATTCCTCAGGTAAAAATTCTTTGTTTAGCTCTGTACTCCATTTTTAATAGGGTTATTTGTTTCTCTGGAGTCTAACTTCTTGAGTTCTTTGTATATATTAGATATTGGCCCTCTGTCGGATATAGGGTTGGTAAAGATCTTATCCCAATTTGTTGGTTATCATTTTGTCCTATTGACAATGTCCTTTGCCTTACAGAAACTTTGTAATTTTATGAGGTCCCACTTGTCAATTCTTGATCTTAGAGCATAAGCTATTGGTGTTCTGTTCAGGAAATTTTCCCCTGAGGCCATGTGCTCAAGGCTCTTCCCCAGTTTCTTTTCTATTAGTTTCAGTGTGTCTGGTTTTATTTGGAGGTCCTTGATCCACTTGGACTTGAGTTTAGTACAAGGAGATAAGAATGAATCGATTTGCATTCTTCTGTATGCTGACCTCCAGCTGAACCAGCATCATTTGTAGAAAAGGCTATCTTTTTTTTTCCACTGGATGGTTTTGGTTCCTTTGTCATAGATCAAGTGACCATAGGTGTGTGGGTTCATTTCTGAGTCTTCAATTCTATTCCATTGATCTACCTGCCTGTCACTGTACCAATTTTTTTTTAAAAAATATCATTTACTCTCTACTGTGGAACTGTCTACAGGGAAGAAAAATTTAAAAGGGACACATTCATGGTGAAAATAAGAAAGTATAAAACACTTTGATTTTTTTCCCCTGGGAATACTTGGTTCTAAAGTTGAACTCCAAAAAATACAAAGAAAATAATTGTGAAATAAATACTCTTTGAATGGAAAAAGAAAGAACATGGAGACTTACACACACACACACACACACACACACACACACGCGCGCGTGCACACACACACACACACACACACACGCAAGATTGAATGACTGGAGATTTTGAGGAAGGGCTGTGGAATTTCAGTATGTTGGAAGGAAGTGTGCTTTAGAGAAGCGCAACAGGCAAAGAACACCATGGAATGAAACAGTGCTGCCTGCGTGGTTGATATTCAGAGGGAAGCCAGCATGCCATGGTGTGCTGCATTCTTAAAACAGTTCTTCTACAGACCAGTGGCTAGTTTATTTCTTTCCAAAAGAGAAACATTGGTATCTATACCTCTACTTTTCTGTAGAAATTTTGTTACAAAGACTAGCCTAGCTTTCATGTGCCAAGAAAACATTATATTGTGGTTGGATTACTATTTATGTCACATATATAAACACCAATTTTCTTATGAAGAAGTTTAGAACCTATTAAAATCTTCCTTCAGTTGTATAGACATATTTTAAAGCTCATGGTAAGATATGTTTTTCTTATATAAGTGCAAGTTTACTGTTGCTCAAAAAAAAAAAGTAAAAACATAGACATGATTTAAGTTTCTATTATTAAGAGGCGAAACCTACTCCATCTTAGAGCTGGCCTCCATTTTAAAAGAAAAAGCCTGAGAAACTGACCTGCAGCTGAACGCAAGCTGCACCCAAGTACCAGGAAGAATCATATGGCTTTTCTCTGGACCATACCCCAGAGTTACTCCCTAGCTACTCCCTAGCAATAACCAATCAGGATTAGTTTGATAGTTCCAGACGTACTTTCAGACCCTTTGTGAATGTTCATGGTTTTGCTTCAGAGCACCCACCCGTTGGCTTACATATGTTACAAGAGTCATTCAATTAGATGCTTTTCAGGTTAGAAACTCCCTTGCTTACCTGCTATTTCCCATAAAACCTTGATTTGCTGAGGGCTTGGAGGTTTACTCTCCCATCCTGCTTGTCAGCAACTGTGTTAAGCCCGAGCTTGAATAAAGACCTTAGTGCAATTGCATCTGAATCAGCTCCTTTGTAGTCTCTTGGGGTTCATGGAAGCTTTCTGAATGGGCACAACATTATGTAGTTCTGTTATATATTTTTTATCATTCTTGTTTTTAATTTATCCACTTTACATCCTGCTCACTGCCCCTGTTCCATTCACTCCCTCCCACAATACTCTCTCCATCTACCTCCTCTTTGCCTCAGAGCAGGTGTGGACCCACTGAGTATACCCCTACCCTGGCACATCAAGTCTCTGTGAGGCTAGGTACATCCTCTCCCACTGATGCCAGACAAGGCAGCCCATCTAGAAAAATATATCTCACAGACAGGCAACAGCTTTTGAGATAGTTCCTGATCAAGTTGTTTGTGACCCACATGAAGACCAAGCTGCACATCTCCTACATACGTGCAAAGAAGTCCCGTGTATGCTCATTTGCTGGTGACTCAGTCTCTGACAGCCACAAGAGTCCAGGTTAGTTGACTCTGTTGTTCTTCCTGTGGACTTCCTATCCCCTTCTGGGCCCATGATCCTTTCCCTGATTCTTCCATAAGAGTCCTCAAGCTCCATCCACTGTTTGGCTATGAGTGACTGCATCTGTGTAAGTCAACTGCTGGGTAGAACCTCTTAGAAGACAGCCATGCTAGTACCTGCAAGCCTAATAGGGCATCATTAATAGTGTCAAGCACTGGTCTCAAGTTAGATAGGTTATTTCGTGGCCATTCCCTCAGTCTCTGCTCAATACCCTGTGCCTGTATTTCTTGTAGACAGGATACGTTTTGGATTGAAAGTTTTGTGTGTGAATTGGTGTCCCTATTGTTCCACTGGGGCTCCTGCCTGGTTACAAGAGGTAGCCACTTCAAATTCTGTATCCCCAGTGCTGTGAGTCACAGCTAAGGATACCTCCATTGATTCTTAGGTGCCTCCCTTATCCTAGGTCTCTGTCACGTCCCAGAGATGTACCCTACCACCTCTTCACCTTCATCAGTTGCAAATTTCCATTCATTTTCATGGTCATCTGGCAGTCTCACCTGTTCCTCCCCTCACCTGATCCTGAACACCTCCATTCCCTTTCCCCTCCCATCCCCATCTTGTTTTCTCCTTCCATATACCTTTTATGACTATTCTATTCCCCCTTCTAAGTGAGATTCCAGAATCCTCACATGTGCCTTCCTTCTTGTTAGCTTTTCCTGTCTTTGGAGTGCCCATGGTTAGCCTATATTTTATTGCTAATAACAACTTATAAGTGAGTAATGCAATGCATGTCATTTTGGAACTGGGTTACCTCACTCAGCATAATATTCTCAAGTTCCATTCATTTGCCTGCAAAATTCATTATTCCTTTGTTTTTAATAGCTGAATATTATTTTATTGTGTAGATGTAACATATTTTCTTTATCCATTCTTCTGTTGAGAGATATCTTGATTGTTTCCAGTTTCTGGCTATTATGAATAACATTGCTATGAACATAGTTGAGCAAGTGTCTTTGTGGGATATTTGAGTATCTTTTGGGCATATGTCCAGGAGTGGTATAGCCTGGATCTTGAGTTAGAACTATTCCCAGGTTCTGAGAAACTGCCAAATTGATTTCCAAAATGATTGTAAAACTTTGCACTCCCCCCAGCAATGAAGGAGTATTCCCTTTGCTCCATATCCTCACCAGCATATGCTATCACTTCAGTCCTAATGGTTCTTTGAATTTCCTCAGTGTCTTTTGTTATGTCTCCCTTTTCATTTCTAATGTTGCTTATTTGAATACTGTGTCTCTTGTTTTCTGTGTAGTTTGGTTAAATCTTTGTCTAGCTTGCTGATTTTAGCAATTTTTCTTTGGTGAGAAAGAAGTGTTCTTCCCTGTCCTTTTTGGTTAATTTTGGTTTAAAGTCTATTTTATTAGATATTAGAATGGCTACTCCAGCTTACTTCTTGGGTCCACTTGCTTGAAATTTTTTTCTGCCCTTTACTTTTAGAAAATACCTACCTTTATTGCTGAGGTGTGTTTCTTATATGCAACAGAATGGTGGATCCCCTTTTCACAGGATCCTGGATTCTGTCAGCCTGTGTCTTTTTACTGGGGAACTGAGTCCATTTTTTTGTTGAGAGAAACTGATAATCAGTGATTATTAATTCCTGTTATCTTAATGCTGGTGTTGTTAGTGGTCATATATGTGCATGTTTGTGTTTGTGTGTGATTTTCTTGTTTTTGCTGGTATGGAATTCACTTCCTCTGTTGGATGTGGTTATCCCCTTTGGGTTGGAGTTTTTCTTCTAGTATTTTCTGTTGGGATGGATTTATGGATAGATATTGCTTGAATTTCAATTTTCTTGAAATACTCTATTTTCTTCATCTATGATGATTTTTTCAGGGTATAGTATTCTAGGTTGGCATCTGTAATTTATTTAGAGGTTGCAAGATATCCCTCCAGGCCTTTCTAGCTTATAGACTGAGAAGTCAGGTGTAATTTTGATAATTCTGCCTTTTAAGTTAGCTGGCCTTTTTTCCCCTGCTGCTTTTAGGGTTCTTTCTTATTCTGCAGATTTTGTGGTTTGATTGCTATGTAGGTCATTTCCTTGTGTCTTGATTATGTTAGGATATTCAGGCCTTGTTGTTGTGGGGTAGCTGTGTTCTGAAGGTTTTATTTTGCCTGGGCTTTTCTTGATTCTTTTTTTATTTTGAGGGCCATTAGCCATTTGGATGGCTGTTTTCCCTGGATGATCCTCTTGTAGTATGTATTGGGAGGGAGGTTAACTTCTATGGTCCTGGTGTGGCAGACTTCTGTATGGTTCCAGATGAGCAGATCTGTATGGTTTAGGATCTGCAGGTCCAATGAAGGTGGTCAGAGAAGTGGTGGGATAATGGATGTCCAGTGGGGACAACAACAGAGTGGGTATCTTGAGGTTCCCCAGAGGACTTAGCGAGCATGAGCAATGGTGGAGGAAAGAAAGTTGACCTTTATGGTTCAGGATCCACAGGTCTGATGAAGGTGGGTAGAAAGGTGGGGGAGAATGGAAGAAGAACAGGGAATAGCAGACATCTCAGGGTAGCTGGGTTGCTCCAGAGGACTCAGTGATCCAGAGAAGATAGGTGGGGTAAGGGAAACTAACTTGCATGGTTAAGGATCTGCACGTCTGATGAAGGTGGGCAGAGAGATGGGGTGAGATTCAGTTCTCTATTTTATAATATAACACTTCAGTTGAAGAAAATAGCATCAGGACTCATTTTGTCCTATCATAAATTTTCATAAAAATATACATGTAAATATATCTATTCATATACTTTATTAACATATATTTTCCTATAATTCATGATCTTAAAATTGTCTCACAGAGAAGTAAAAGAAAGAAAGCTGCATGGCTGGTGGCCACAATTACTTTCCAGAGCATGCCCTCAATGAGCCAACAGCTCCTCCTAGGCCTTGCCTCTTAAAACTCATATAATCACTTGAATAAAATTTCTGGGGAAGAACTCATTAACCCAAGAAGTTTTGGGAGATATCTAAGTTCTAGACTATGAGGGTTGAGGATAGAACAAAGCCCAGAATGTTCTACTTGATATCCTGTGCTTATGATGACTGCATAGCACTGGACAGGTGAAGAACACTCACAATACACTTTCAGTCTTTATCATTAGATGGTGCGCTGTTTACCTGCAAATGCTTTCTTAGGATTCAGTTGTGTACATCACATATGTTTTGTAGTACAGCGTTTGGAACACAGAAGATATGCCATTTGAAATGCACAATGCTGTTATTGTGTTAGTGGTAGAAACAAGTTATCTAAAACTGATTAATTTTTGCCTCTTGAGCCCACCCTGATTATATGATCAGAGTAGGAACATGCTCTCCTCCATCCACAGTGGCGGATAACTAAAATCAATAAGAATGCAGTGCTTTAAAAAATCCATACTCACAATATTATTTACATCCATCTCCTTTTTAACTAGCCTTATGATTAGTTAGTTTCTTCAGAAGAGCAGTCTAGCTAGAAGAATAACAGAAAATTATAAGACATATTCATTAATAAAATGTAATTCTAAACTTGTGATTGCAGCATCATTTAGAAATGCCAAACAATTTTGGGGAGCTTATGAGGAATGTAGCTTTATCTCTGACCCATGGTTTTCATCAGTCAGTTTTTATTATTATTATTTCAGCTTATTAATAAAACATGTAGCATGGACAATTTATCCATCTAAGCATGTACAAATATTCACTCATTCCTAACTACAGTAAAAACATCAACTTGGGCAACCTAGAACATTAAAATCCTGCTCTCCTACTGTGTTTGGGATGTAGAAATAATAATCATGCTGAAATATTTGAGGAATCAAAAGGGTGGTAGGACAGGTGTAATGCTATTGTCAAAATAAATTGACCCTAGAAACAATGATGCTGTAAACATATATAATCAGGCACTGAATATGTCTATGAGTGGTAGAATACCCCAATTTCAATACTTGTAGAATGAATATTATCTTCATATTTTTTCACTGAATACTTGTTAGTTTATGAATTAACAAATTATATAAGGGTTCATGTTACAGTTTGATCATGTGGAAAAAAAGACACTCAGAGCTGTGAATTTTCCTCTTAGCATTGCTTTCACTATGTCCCATAAGTTTGGATATGCTGTGCTTTCATTTTCATTAAATTCTAAAAAGTCTTTAATTTCTCTATTTCTTCCTTGACCAAGCTAACATTGAGTAGAGTGTTGTTCAGCTTCCATGTGTATGTAGGCTTTCCATTGTTTTTGTTGTTATTGAGGACAATCCTTAGTCCTCAGTGATCTGATAGGATGCATGGAATTATTTCAATCTTCTTGTATCTCTGGAGATCTGTTTTGTGACCAATTATATGATCAGTTTTAAAGTAGGTACCATGAGGTGCTGAGAAGAAGGTATATTCTTTTGTTTTAGGATGCAATGTCGTTGCATGATTTTCCCTGTCCAATTACATTAGTGCAGAGAAGGTCTGTGATTGTGCATGGGAAAGGGGGACAAAGCTAAAATTGTAGAGAGAAGGAGAGTCCCAGAGGGGAGAAGAACCTTGGCCACAGACGTGAACCCTGTGGCAATTACCAGCCACAAATTGTTAAGTTTTCACAAGGTTAGAAACATTGGGATAAAGCTTTTAGCATTATCAATTGACTCTAAAATTATTGAATTGACATCTTGTAAATTGTGATATTATTTATATATAAATCTGATTGGTTAATTAAGCCTTAAAAGTCTTGATTCTACCAGGTAATTAGGTGTTGAGGTGGCAAATCATGGGGTATGTGGGGTGTCACGTGGAAGTGAGAGGTATTCAGGACCCCAGTCAGAAGCTGAAAATAACCCAGATGTCCTTCAGCAAAGGAAAGGATACAGAAAATATATTATGTTTACACCAATGGAGTACTACTCGCTTTTAAAAACAATGAATTCATGATATTCATAGGCAAATGGATGGAACTAGAAAATATCATCATGAGTGAGGTAACCTAATCACAAAAGAGCACACATGATATGCACTCACTGTTAAGTGGATATTAGCCCCAAAGCTGGGAATACCCAAGATACAATTCACAGACCACATGAAGCTCAAGAAGAAGGAAGGTCAAAGTGTGGATGCTTCAGTCCTTTTTAGAAGGAGGAATTAAATACTCAAGGGAGCAAATAAAGAGACAAAGTGTGGAGCAAAAACTGAAGGAAAGGCCATCCAGAGACTGCCCCACCTGGGAATCCATCCTATATACAGTCACCAAATGCAGACACTATTTTGGATGCTAAAATAAGTGCCAAAAAGAAGTGCTTGCTGACAGGATTCTGATATAGCTTTCTCCTGAGAGACTTTGCCAGAGTCTGATAACTACAGAGGTGGATGCTCACAGCCAACCATTGGACTAGCAAGGGGTCCCCAATGGAGGAATTAGGGAAAGGATTGAAGGAGCTGAAAGGGTTTGCATTCCCATAGGAAGAATAGCAATATCAACCAACCAGAACCGCCCCCCCACCCCCCAAGCTCTCAGGGACTAAACCACCAACTAAAGAGTACGCATGGAGGGATCCATGACTCCAGCTGCATATGTAGCAGAAGATGGCCTTGTTGGGCATCAGTGGGAGAAGAGGACATTGACTCTGTGAAGGCTTGATGCCCCAGTGTAGGGAATGTGAGGGTGAGGAGGTGAGAGTGGTTGGGTGGTTGGGGGAACACCCTCATAGAAGCAGGGTGAGGGGGAATGACATAGGGGGTTTCGGTGGGTGCAGAGGGAGGGATCTGGAAAAGTAATAACATTAGAAATGTAAATAAAGAAAATATCCAATAAAAAAGGAAAAATCTATATTCCATTTTATGTTATTTCTCTAAGAAAAGAAAAAAATCTTGATTCTATTCTATTCTGTTTTTCCCTTTATTGAAAATGTATTTTATTAAATAATATCTAGATTATGGTTTCCTCTCCTTCTATTTCTCCTAGATGCTCCCTACCTCCCTTCCCATATGGATCCATCCACTTTCTGTTTCTTAGTATAAGACAAACAGGCTCTGATGGGATAGTAATAACATTAGATAAAGACAAAAAACTAACAAATGAGAATTGGACAAAACAAACAGAAACAGAAATTAAAGAGCCCAGATGAAGGCACAAAAAATAGACCGACTCATTGGCTCAGTCAGAAACCCCATAAAAACATTAAAATTGAAGTCATATTATACGTTCAAATGACCTTGTAAAGTGTAAAGACAGAAGAAAAATACATAAATAGAAGAAAAAGTAAAAACAATGACATAAAATTTAAATTAAGGAAGAGCCCTGAATGAACCTTCAAAAATGCTACTGAGTTCATTTTATGGTGACCATCTACTGCTGGATATTCAGCCTACACTTAAAAGCAGTTTGTTTCTCCAGTGAGACTCCATTGGAGGAAACTAAATTTTCACAAATGGTTATCAATTGGGGATTGCCTTTGGGTTCTGGATGAGGGTATCTGTCTACTCTTTTCAGCTCTAGGACCCCAACTGGTACAGACTCATGCAGACCCAGTACATGATGCTTCAGTCTCTGGGAGGAGTTTCTTTGAGATTTGGTTATGTTGAGGGCCACATTTTCTTGGTGTTTCCCATCCCCTTTGACTCTTACATTCTTTCCTCTACCCCTTCTTCAAGAGTTACCTAAGCCCTGAGAGGAGGGATTTAATAAAGAGATATGTTTTAGAACTGAGTATATATCAAGATTTCTCACTCTCTGCATAATATTTGGCTGTGGGTCTCTATATTTGTTCCCATCTGCTTTAGAAGGAGGTGTCTCTTATGATAGTTGAGCAAAGCTCTGTTCTATGAGCATAGCAGATTGTCTTTAGGAATCTTGCTATTGATTTTACTTTATAAGAACAGTAATATTTGCTTTTGCCCTATGGCTCTGACCTATCTAGTATCAGTTTCTTGGTCACACAAATAATGAGCTCCATCTTGTGGAATAGACTTTAAATCAAACAAGATATTTGTTGGTTATTCCCACAAATGTTGCTCCACAGTTGCATTAGTTTATCTTGTAGGCAGAACATTATTATAGATCAAGGAGTTTGTGGCTGGGTTGGTGTTTACATCCCTCTGTTAGCATGAAGAGTAGATTCCTATACCAACGACACTAACACATAGGAGTGAAGGCTCTGTGTAGGCACTAGCTCAATTTTTCCAGGTTCAATGAGTTTCATAGCTGTTGTCTTTAGCAGTGGGGCATTCTCATTAGTTTGTGGAGAACAACCTATAGTCATAGCAACAACATGGGTTGTTTTGGCATTCTCATCGTACCACTTTGGACAATAGATGTAACTATAAGATATAACTCAATTCTAGAACTAGAAGCTTAATTTGGTGACAAAAGATATCCAGTTGAGATTCTCATTTTTTGGAGATTTTAATTAGATCACCTCCATATATATATACACATATGTGTGTGTGTGTGTGTGTTTAGAAAGTATTAGGTTCTCATACTACTTCTTTTCCCATCAGTGTGTGCGTGTTTGTGTGTGTGTGTGTGTGTGTGTGTGTGTGTGTGTGTAGTATGCATTCAATGTGTATGTGTATGTACATTTGCACATGTATGCCCATATATGCAGAAGCTCAGAGTTGACATCTGGAGTCATTCGCCATGGTTTTTCCTTCTTATTCAATGAAGCATTGTAGCTCATTCAGATCCAGAGCTTACTGATTGACCTATTCTTGCTTGCAAGCCTGCTTTACCCTCCATGACCCTCACCACCACCTGTTGTCTTTTCCAAGTCTGGAATTCCAGGTGGACCTTCAGGCCCTCCTGGAATTTACTTGGATTCTGAAGTTCTAACCCCTAGTCCTCACATTCAAATGGCAAGTGTATAACAGCTGGGCCACACCCCAAGCGAAGTGTGCTTGGATAGTTTGAAGACTATTAATTTCACTTGCAAATTTTGGGTTTTGAATAATAATAAACAGACTTTGGCTATAGTGGGGATTTGAATACCTCACAAAGGGCTTTGTTGTTAAAGGCTTATTCATAGAGATGCCACTGAGGAGGAATAGAAACTTTAAAAGAGAGATCCTTGTGGAAGTTCTCAGACCATTGAGGGTGTGCCCTAGAAAGGAATACTTAAACCTCAGCCCTTTAGTTTTCATCTTCTTTACTTTCCAGACATGACCTGAGTGATTTGCTGTATATTCATTCCCAATATCCAATGTTACTTTATCACCGGCCTGAGCATACAGGAGCCAAGAGCTCATACATTAAAACCACTAAAACTCGGAACTAAAATAAACATTCCATTTATACACCGATTATCTCAGGTATTTTTTATGGTAACAGAAAGCTGACATGTTTGTTTTTTTTTTCTCAAACTTATAAAATGCAACTTTGAAAATATTTATAAGGTTGAAAATGAATTGACTTTCTGAAGTACAGATGGGGAATGTGCTCGTTCAGCTGAGCATGTGTAAGAATTTGAATGGAAGAAAGAAGGTGTGAGAGAGGCTGAGAATGTTAATGGCAGTGGTGCTTACAGGAGAAGCATAAATGAACTCTGGTGAACAGATTGGAGAGGCATGTCTCAATGTGTCATAGAAGGTGATAACCTCTCGCAGAGAATCACACCAGGCAAACCAGTGTATACAAGACTATAAGAGGGAATCACTCACTATAGGACCTGCAGGCACTCTACAATTGTTTGGTCATGTATGAAAAAAAGCAACTGGCAATCCTGAGCTATACAATGACCAATCTTAGAAAGCAGAAATGCTCTTCTCTTTAAAGCAGTGCTATAGGGGCAGGGTCCATGATGATAGGAAGCTGGAAGGACAAGGAGTGCATCTTCAGAAATAGGAAAACACACCCTAACAAAGATCAAAGGCAGCACTTGGGACTGAGGCCATGATGCTCTCCTTTTTCAAACTTTTATAGACACCATGCAAATGATGAAGGGGGCGGGGATTCAGGTAATGCTCATTTTTAGTTGCATTCTCACCCAGAACTTACTCAGTTTTAATAAAAAGGTGTTCAGTATATTTGATTTAGTTTTGTTATTTCAAGTAAGCCACTGTAACTTGAGAATAATTGCTTATCAACATTTTCTTTGCTCTTTAGTTATTTTATTTTTGATTGTGTATATATGTATGTGTGTGTGTGTGTGTGTGTGTGTGTGCATTTGTGCAGGTGGCCAAAAGACAGCTTCAGATCTCCTGGAGCTAGAGTTATAGGCAGACAACTGACATAGGAACATGGGGCCAAACCTGGGTCATCTGTGAGAACAGCATATACGCTTCTTTACTGAGCCATCTTTCCAGTTCCCTCAACAATGTTTTCTAGAGAAATTTTCACTGTCACATGATACATGAGCACTCTCATTATACACGTTTATATATAAATAATATATGCATGAAGTACGTCACTGATTTTTCAATATAGAATGTAAAAACAAACAGGAATATGAGCTTTATCTAAATGAATAGTTTGAGAAATAGTGTTAAGGTATACGAACTTTGGCAAATAGGTTTTTGAGATTTGTAAATATAGTTCATAGAAGGAGATGGAGCACATTGTACTATTAGACAAAATGATGTTATCAAAAGTTACTCTCAAATCATTTTGTAGAATTATGATTTAAATTGCCTTCACATTTTATTTAAAAGATAAAACCTGTTAGTATCTAACAGGATTCTTGTCCTGACAGACAATGGTATTTGGTTTTGGCTATCTGCAGAAATAACCTAATTGTATTCTATTTCTTCTCCCCATCTGCTTTGTTGGATGGTTCCCACTGGTTCTGAAGATCTTTAAAAAAAAATCCATAAATAAGAGTATTAATGGGCAACCATTTGCCAATGCAGCTGTCAGTTATTAAGCCACATACCGTATTATTATATAGCTTGTGATTTGATTTCAACTATAAATGCTTACTATTCTTTTATTTTATAATTTTAAGTAGAATATTTATTATTAATTGTTTCCTTGATTTTTATAACATGAGACCTTTTTTTAAAAAAAATATGTTTATTGTGTGTGTATGGGTGTTTTACCTTCATGTATGTTTAATCAACCACATATTTGCCCCAGTGCTCAAGCAAGGTAGCTCCCTGAACCTGGAGCTACAGATGGCTGTTTGTCACTATGTAGGTGCTGGGAATCAAACCTGGGTTCTCTGGAGAAGCAGTCATTGTACTTACCCACTGAAATATCGTGTCAGGCCACAAAATGTCAGACTTTTAAAACTACTTTCTGATGTGCAGTTCTCTGAAATATGAGGAAGAAATGATTTTCACCAAGTTACTCAAAACATTTAGATTTCTAATACCAAATATAGGTTTCCTTTTAAATTTTGTGTGTGTTTTAGATATCAAAAATAGGAAAGTTCTCTACATCAAATAATGTGTATAGTTCTATCTAACTGGTCTAAATTTTACCTTTAAAAATTTTTATGTCATTTTTTTTTTGAATTTTTTTTTTAATTTAATTTTATTTTATTTTTTTAATTTACATTCCAAATCACTTCCCCTTTCCCGTTTCCTCCCTCCCCGAAAGTCCCATAAGCCCCCTTCCCTCCCTCTTTTCTCCGTTCAACCCCCTCTCATTACTCTGTCCTGGCGTTCCCCTACATCCAGTCTTTCCAGGACCAGGGGTCTCTCCTTCCATCTTTTTAGAAATCTATTGATATGCTGATTGTGTCTAGGGTATTCTGAGATTCTGGGTCAATATCCCCTTATCAGTGACTTCATACCATGTGTGATCTTTTGTGATTGGGTTACCTCACTAAGGATGATATTTTCAAGTTCTGACCATTTGCCTAGGAATTTCGTGAATTCATTGTTTTTAATTGCAGAGTAGTATTCCATTGTGTAAATATACCACATCTTCTGAATCCATTCCTCCGTTGAGGGACATCTGGGTTCTTTCCAGCTTCTGGCTATTATAAATAAGGCTGCTATGAATATAGTGGAGCATGTGTCCTTATTGCATGCAGGTAAAGTCTCTGGGTATATGCCCAGGTATGAAAGTAACTGAATAATTATATTGTTATTTCCAAATATCATAAAAGAACAAGACATTCTTCATGGTGGTAAATAACATAAAAGTAATTACTATGTCACTATGTGAGGTCAGTAGCTAAGAAAGAATGTTTCTATTTTTCTGGTATTATTCAATGTTTTCATACAATGTATTTTGAACATATTCTTTCCGTTTCCCCAACTCCTGTCTGATTTTTTCACCTTCCAACCTACCAAACTTCATGCTTTATTTCCTCCCCGAAAAAAAAGTCCAAACCAAAGAAACCAAAAGAAAATAAATAAAAATCAAGTAGTGCAAAAATTACCAAACCAAACAAAGAATTTAAAAAACCCAGAGTTTGATTTTGTAGTGCCCAGCTACTCCTGGGTGTGGGACTCACCCTGGAGTATAATTACTGTACCTAGTGACACTTTATATGAGAAACTGATATTTATCTATGTCAGTACCTGAAAATATGGTAACAAGTTATCAAATAGCCATAACATTAAAGTTTAATAAGTCCAAATTAAGATATATTTTCAAGAAAAGTGAAGTCTCACTGCTTAATTGTGACTTGTAGAATTTATCAAACAATTCATAAGCTTAGTTAATTATCTCATAGCACAGGGACAGTCATGTCTGCTGGTGCTATGTCAGATGTCTTTTAGTATCCATGACCTCCTACAAGTTCTTCTCCCTGTAACTAGCCATAGTATGTCATTATGAAAGGCAGTAGAATCCATTGGATCACTTCTGGATATGAGCAATCCTGAGGTAGCCTTGTAGACCTCTGTCTTCCAGGTGTAAGGACATAGTAGACGCATACTGAAATATAATATTTACCAAATTGAACCAACTTGAATCCTTGAGTCCCATAAGATAAAATGCCTCTCAGCATTTCACTTGAATCTATATCATAATTTGTTATGGTAAGTCACTGAGATTTGTGGGATAGCATAAAAGTAATCATAGCATTTGTATGACATCTAAATAACATAATACTGGGAAGTAGCCACATGTCTGACAGGTTGTATGAATCTACCATGTGAAGTTAGGTGGTGGTAATAGCAGTTGTAGTTGTTCAGTCTTACAATCAACATCTTAGAAAGTCAGAACCAGATATCACATTTCATAAGAAATGAAACTATATAAAATAGCATCTTAAGGTTTGCATAGGCTTGGATTGCAATGTCTTTCAAAGGCTTCTGTGGTAGGGGTCTTATACTCAGCACAGTACTAATGGATTGTGATATGAACTTGAAAAGTGGGAACTAGTGAAATATCTTCAAGTCACAAAATGAATGTCCTCAAAAACAATTGCGGTATTCTGGTCTTTTTTTTTCTCCTCCCATTTTGTGTCTTACCCATGAAGGCAATAGCTATATTCTGTTATATTTTTGATCTATGAAATGTTGCTTAGGCACAGGCTTATAATAATGAGACCAACCAGTCATGGACTAAACCCACCAAAATTTGTGAGTGAATTGTTACTCTTTGCATCTTAGTTTTCTCTAGTATTTGTTAAAGAGATGATGTACATGCTTGTGATGGGAGTAAAATTCAGTGCTAGTGACTTTGTTTCCTGATGATCTTTTCCTGCTGCCACATTGATCTTATACAGCATTTCTGCCTTAGTATCTGCATTCATTCTAAATAAATGCTGGCACTTCAAATAAGTAATAATATAGGTCCCTGTTCTATGTCTCCACAAACAAAAATATCTACCAAAATGTCATGGAAATACTCAATATAAACAATAGCCCTTTGTGGAAATTCAGAGGATCATCTAATTAATAAACTGGTTTACATTTTTGTATGATTCTAGGTATTGTCTGAGTCATATTTGGTATGCAGAGACTTACTAAGACTATTTTGTATTAGTTTCCAAAGCTTGTGATGGGGAACAGATGAGTACTTATGCATCTAGCCCACCTGATAGCTTAGGGAAGTTTTTCTTGGAGTGTTTTTCTGTCAATAGTATGTCTGGGTTAGAACAATTACAGTGACTAATTGAAAATGAACAGCCTTTTAGGCATTTGAATAGATTTTGAAAGATAAGTATTTGCTAGGTGGATGGGGCTCAAATATGCTGAGACTGCAGGCTTCATTGTTCCAGGCCGTTATTTTTGGTCCACTAACTAACATCTGCTACATATGGTAGTTGTTGAGTTTTCTGCTAAAGATCCACTTACTGGCACAAATAGTAAATGTTTGCATGTGCTATTTTGATACATCTCCTGTGAGGCTCCATTTCCACATTTAAATATGGATCACATATGGTAAATCAAAATAGCTTTTTGTATGTAAAGCATATGTCCAATGAGTAAACCAAAAACACAAAGTCTATGGCACTGTCATACTCCATATGCCTCTATATGGGTTAAGATTTAATGAAAGCTAATATAATCAGATCCATGCAAGAAATGATCCATAATCTTGCTTATCATAATAATGATGAAAAACAATAGGGCTAGTTAAATAATGAATGCTATTACTCAACTTTTATTGATATAAAGTACCTTAAAGGGGGCAATGAGTGGGTTCTGCTGGTAGAGGCACTTGCCATGCAACTCCAGAAACCTGAGTTCAATCCTTAAAAATAATATGTGAAGGTGAAAGAAAAAAATCAATTCCACAAAGTTGTTCTCTGACCTATACATGTGTATCCTATCCATGCCCTCCCACACACACATCATGTATGCACAATAATAATAATAATTTAAAAGATCTTAAAAGTTGTAACATAAAGCAAATAGATAAAATACATCACAAAAATATTTTTTTGTATTTGAAATCAAAACAATTGTAAAATTCAAAACTAAGCTACTTCTTTTGAATCTATTCCTTTATTTTTTTTTTTACAAGATAAAAGAAAATGTTGGAGATATTTAAGTGTCTAATGGACTTCAGACATCTTGTCAATGATCACCTTTTAGCAATGTATTTGCTATTTAAATCTGATAGGATTAATATGATTTATAGACAAATAAGTATAATAAGAACAGAATAAAATATTTGCACAGAGAATTACTGAGAGCTTAGCAGCAAAGGATCAGGAAATTTGGATAAAATAGAGAATTGAGAGAAAATGTGTGTGATTATAGGCTTGGGCAAAGGAGGCACTTCTGCAAAGTTTGTTGGTGTTGTGGGTTGAATTGTATCTCCTGCACATATGAACTAATATGTTGAAGCTTTAAACCACCATATGGTAGGAGCTGAAAGTGAAATAGCTAATTAAATCTAGATGATGTCATCAGATCTAAACCTTTGTGGAGGTAATGAGTTAGTGAGTTCCTGAATGGAGTAATTTTCTCCCCCCCCCTCTCTCTCTCTCTCTCTCTCTCTCTCTCTCTGTGTGTGTGTGTGTGTGTGTGTGTGTGTGTGCGCACAGGCGCGCATGTCTCCCTCTCTCTCCTCCAGCCCTCCACAGTACGCTGTTAAAAGAGCTTAAGAAAACTAATGCAGTAACTAAATTAATTCAAGAAGTTAAATAGTTTTCTTTATGGATCATGCCTTTCTACTTGGTATCTAACTTTTCCTCTTTCACAGTGAAACACTGTAGAATCCTGCAAATGAATAAGAATTAAATTACATTCTATGCTGGGTCTTGTTTTCGCTGTATTTCATATTTTAATTTGTTTTCAAATACTTTAAAGTTGAAAACCATGTATGGTTTATGTGATAACAGAACAATTGAATATTTAATTAAACAGAACGCCTTATTCCCTGAGCATTAGGGGATTTACTTGTAATTTAGTTACATAAATCCTACTGATATCTTGCTGCAGTTCTGGAAGGTAAGAACATCTTAATACTGTTCTTTCTAGAATTAAAAATAATGAAGGGATGACTGCCTAAAATTGTATCTTCATTGTTCACACAATTGTCAGGCTGAAGGAGATATCTGAAATAAGTTGGTGTTCTTAAAATAAACACTCTTCAACACAGTACATAACTGAAAGATGCCCATTTAAATAGCATGTCTTAAGTATAGTAAAAATTTTACATATGAATACTATCATCCATTTATGGTAGGCTATAATTCATAGATGTAATGAATATATGGAAGTTTGTCACCAAACTTTTATATTCTCCTCATATCATATTAAATCATCTTTATTAAATCTTAATGAGTTTATCAGAACAAACATGGCTTAGTATTGATTTTAACAGGTTCTTAATTAGGGTTTTTATTGATGTTTTAAAACATCACAGAAAAAGGCATCTTAGGGAGGAAAGGTTTATCTTGCTTACACTTCCATGTCACATCATAGTCCATCACGGGAGGAAGTCGGGGCAGAAACTCCATGCAGAAACCCAAAGGCAGGAGAGAGGCAGAGGTCATTGAAGAATACTGCTTACTCGCTTACTGATCATGGCTTAATCAGGCTTCTTTCCTATACCACCTAGCACTCCTTGTCAAAGATTGGCAGTCCCCAGTGATATTAACCAATATACATCAATCAGTAATCACTGATTGTCTCACAATCAGAAAATGTCTCACAGCCTTGCCTAAATGCCAGTTTGGTGAAGATATCTTCACAGTTGAGTTTTCCTCTTCCAAAATGATTTTAACTTGTGTTCAGGTGACTAAATACTAACCAGCATAAGTAGCTATTAGTCTATTGTATTAGAAAATACTGGAAATGGGGAAAAGAGGGAGGGAAGGGGGCTTATGGGACTTTCAGGGAGGGAGGAAACGGGAAAGGGGAAATGATTTGGAATGTAAATAAAAAAACTTAGAAAATAAAATTTAAAAAAAAAGAAAATACTGGAAATGAATTTTCACAATAACCGTTTTTGCTTTTTGTTTTTGACGTCTGGATTTTTTCCCCCCAGCCTTTTAGTATGAGATAGCAAGGAAAAACATTCAGTTTTGCACATGAAACTTTTCTGGTGTGTGTGTGTGTGTGTGTGTGGTGTGTGTGTGTGTGTGTGTGTGTGTGTATGTGTGTGTGTATGTTTGTGTAAGATAGTCTCTCAGATGCTATTACTGGGTCTCAGAAGCATGTGGTAATGAAAATTTTTCTAGAAAACACTGTTGAGAGGACTGGAAAGATGGCTCAGAAAAGAAGAGTATATGCTGCTCTCACAGAGGACCCAAGTTTGGTCCCAAGTTCCTGTGTCAGTTGTCTTCCTATAACTTGAACTCCAGAGGATCTGAACCCCTCTTTTAGCCACCTGCACAAATGTGTATCGACATGAATTCAAACACACACACATACACATACACACACATACACACAAGTATACACAATCAAAAATAAAATAACTATTCTCCAGTTACAGTGGATTACTTGAAATTACAAAACTTAATCAAATATACTGATCACCTTTTCATTAAAACTAAGTAAGTTTTGGGTGACAATCCACCTAAATAGGAGCCTAATCTTATCTCCTTTGTCATTTGCATGCTGTCTTCAAAGGTCTGAAGAAGAAGATCATTCTGGCCTCAGTCTCAATTGCTGAGGCAAGGAGTGATACCCAGGGCACTAACATCATTTGATAGTAGTAATTTTCTCATCACTCTGCCATTTTCTCACATATTGTAGAACAATACACAACTGATAATGGTAACAACAGTTTGTCTCCATTGAATGCCCTCCTCTATACCAAATATCATTTTGTAAATAGAGCATATACATAAACTCCATTGTTTCTTGAAGTTTATCAGTGGTGCTATTGTTGATAACTCCAGTCAAAACCATGCAGAACATAGTACTTCAAAACAGTGATGCCTGCTGCCCAAAATCACAACTCCCTCAGGACAGAGCACACTTCTCAACCAATATCTCTGTGACAACAATGCCTGAGTTCTTCATTTTATGCTATGACTCTTTTAGACTTCTTTTCCTGGATCCCTTCCTCAGCGGTTAAGTTTCTGCATCTTTTTACCCCCTGGCTGGGGTCAAAATTATAACCATTGGCCATATATGATTTGAAAACATTAATTTCATGATATTGACCATGATAAATCTAACCAAATGAGGCTCTAGGAAATTCATTTGCTTTCTGCATTCAACTGAAACACATTAGAGCATTTCATTCCCTTTCGAGAAGAGATCAGAAAAAGAACAATTACAGGACAAGCCTGTTCTCCAATGCAGACAAAGCCACCATAAAATACTATATATTCCTAATATGGGGATCTTGGCTCCCACTAACGAGGTAAAACCTTTCTCAGATTACTACTTAATGTCATGTGAGATATATAGGAAGCACATTCAAATTGATTTTTAAGACTCTTGTCTATAGCTATGTCTGTTATATTATTTCACAGTCCCTAGACAAGCTTATATGGTGGGAAGATAGGGATTTTTGGAATTTATTTCCCGAAAGCCTTATTTTCCCCAAAGGATCTCTGTGCCTTTTCTTATTAACATGCTCTATCTTTACTGTGTTAGTTGGGACATTAAGGCCCAACACAAATGCTCTATCAAAGCCATCATTTAGCATCTGAGTCACAGGCTATACTCTCTCCTTATTTTCTCTTTCTACTGAGGACAAAACCAGGCCGTTTTTTCATGTTTCCACTAAAGCGCACATAACTGAATCTCATCAGGGAAATGTACATGAAAGTGGTTAAGTTTCTACCCACTGCTGTGTATTTGGGCTTCTATTTTGTCAAGACTTACTTCAAAGTGGTTAGAGCCAACTTGAAATGTACATTCTGATGAGAACAGTCTTTTCCATGTCGTTATTCAAACCTGCTCAAGGGTATGCTTTACTCATGTAATAAGCAAGAAATAAAATGATGTGTGAAGCCATCAAAGCTTGGAGTTCGTCACTTATAACAGCTACAGCACTAACTGAGAGCTCAGAGACAGACATTAGGACTTGTAATAAGCACAAGAGCCTGCTCCTTCCTGCTTCCCATGAGCATTTAGAATCCAAAAGTGACAGAGGTTTTCTTCTATTCAGAATAAACCCTTCAAAGCTGCATTTTGAGTAGTAATTGAGTAGTAGTCTGTAAAAACAAGACACCAAGAAAACATGAGTGTCATGATACAACAGATTGAAGCTCAGGTCATTTAAAAGCAAAGTATTTGATAACTGAAAAGTCAGAACTTGTGTGTACAAAGTCTGTGGACATAAGGAAAGGTGTTGAAGCATACTCTGTCTCCAACATTTTAAAAATTATTTACACATAATAATTAGATTATTTATGAAGTAGAACTTAACATAAGAGGACATGTACACAACACCTTCTGATCCGATTATAGTAATTAGTGACTCTTTTTCAAACCTTGGAGCCTCTAAGATATGTTCTTTTACTTGTTTATACAACATAAAATAAGTTACTGTGACCTTCAATCCTGTCACTGAGCTGAAGACTTTACTTTTTCTATGCAACTGTACTTTAGTACCCATTGTCCCATCTCCCTCCATCAACCCAACTCCCTTCACTATTATCGCCTCTCCCTCCATCATCCCCTCTATCCTCTGCTGCTTTACCTGCCTCGAATCACCACCGTTGTACATTTAGTTTATATGATTTTGCATCCACGAGTGGAAGGAAGTAAATATCTTCTTTCAGTGCCTCAATTATGCTGAGTTGGTTATTTTATGATTGTATACAGGTCTCAGATTATTACACTGCATTTCACAAATAGGTATGATTTAAGCAAAAGTAAAAGTCAATAAATTATCCTAGCAAATTACAACTCCAACACAAAAGTCTGTTTTGAGTTGGTGAGTATGGGTTTCCACTGTTTGAGCGAAAGATGGGGACAAATATAGAGATGAATGTGAGTAATTGCTAACTGCTTTGTAAAGAAATAAAACAATCTCAGAAATTTTAGATCTATAGACTTTTGAGTGACAAATGCCCATTTAGATCCAAAGCACAAGTGAGGGTTTTACACTTAGACAAGAAGGTATCAAGATAGCCAACATTTGTCAGTAAGGGACAGGCAAGTGAGAGAGGCGTAGGTGAGAGAGAGAGAGAGAGAGAGAGAGAGAGAGAGAGAGAGAGAGAGAGAGAGAGAGAGAGAGAGAGAGAATTTTATGGTAAAGGCATAGGCCTAGATACTTGGTAAGGTTTCAAATTTTTATCTTTCTATCCTCATCTCTTTCAAAAAGGACTTTATTAAAATATTTAAATTAGCTTACTCTTTGTTCTTCTAATAGTATTTTGGTATGTTTGTGTGTGTGTTTGAAGCAAGTGAAGCCATGCTTTCCATCCATTCATGGCTGACTGTTGACAAACTTCGTTGTGTCCTATGCCATTGAGTAGGGTTTTAGAGACAGGCACTGGGATTTGGGAAGGAGATAGATGGATCCTGTATGTGAGTTACAAAGTAAGCCTTATATTTCAGAATTTATGACAGTCTTAACTATTTGCCAAACCATCTCCATTTCTGTTCCCCCTAAGCATATAATAATTCTTTATCTCTAAATCTCCGTTGCACTGAATTGTAGCCCTATAACTGAGTCTACAACAACTGAGAAGCCTAAACCAAAAACCCTCTGTGCAAAGTCATACTACATTAAACTACAGATTAATCTCTGCCTATAGTTTCCTGTTCCCAATGTGCAGAGTCACTATTCTGAGATGACTCAGAAGGACGCTGTGGCAGCTGAAAGATCTCTAACAGTTTAAATCCTAGAGAAACTGTTTGAAGTGGAACCTTATCCCTAGCCTGATAGTCTTCATGTGGAGAAAACAGATTTCTCATTCATTAATCTACTGAAATTTTATTTTTATGTATAATATGAGTTGGTACTATTTTGACTGATTTCTTTATGCTGAGATAAGGATGATGCCACCAATATTATTCATCTTTACCTCCCCTATCTCATACATGAGAAAAGACAGATGTAAACGTTAAAAAAAGCCAAAAAAAAAGTTAATAACTGGGAACTCATGCTTCGAGAAGATAATTTAGTTTTCTTCTACAAAATTAGAAAATTCAGTCTGTCCTTAAATCCTAATGAGTTAATATAGGTTACAAAAAAAAAAAAGATTGCCATTGCAAATTTGACTTGTAACTATATAACTATCCATTTTCCTAAGGAATATATTTCTCATAATGCCAAATATGCTATGGGGGCATTTACATTTATAATATGTACAGTGACTGCCAGACTTCTCTGGTGAGATATTACTTATTTTCAATGCATTCATAAGGTCATTATTAAACATTATAGAGGACAACTGTCTATAATATTCAGTATTTTTGTTTCTTTATGTGCATATAAATACACACTTTTTAACTTCTTCAACTAAGACCATATTAACCTACAAATGAATTCCCACCTATTCAAAAATGATTTTCAGCTCTCTTTAGCTATAGTGCAGGAGTGAAGTTCTTCAATAAATATCTCTGTAAATTTCTTTTGGCTGCCACCAATCTCTCATAATCCCTATTCACTAATGAGTAAGGCACTTCTCACAATTACACCCTTTTCTTACTCAGCTTGACCCAGCTACTGGAATATTCTCTCTATTTCTGACTATCGTATGCAGCTAATACTGGCCCTGTAATTACCCTAACTGGAAGCCTCATAGTCAATTTAATGCTTCCTTCTGCATAAGCCCTGCACATCTATCCAATCAATTTCCGAATAAGGGATATTCTCCTTCCACACAGGCTTCACATCTTTCACCTTCCTTGTCTTCCCGCTGCCTGCAGTTCTGTTCAGATGCTCATCACTTCCCTGCTTTTCTTCCTATAATAATCTAGTAATTGGCTCCTGCATTGCCACATCTCTCCATTACAATCCAGTCCTCACTGATTCAAGACTAATCACTGTAACCTGTGTCTCTGATCGCAGACTTACAGACTCTAGAGATAAAAGAGGATTTAAAGACCAAAGGACCCAACCTCCTTTTGCTTCAAATCTTAATAAATATCAAGACTGGATACGTGCTTCTAGCTAATTCATTACAGAAGCAATCGATGATCATAAACACACAAGCCATAGTTAATGATAAAAAAATAAAAAGCAGAAGTCTTACTTCAACTTTTTACAGCCAGTTGTACTTTCTATACATGAAGTATTCACTTTGCAGTTTCAATTTTTTATCCTACTAGTCCACATAACTTTTTAAAATTGAGTTATACTGATCATTTCCAGATTAAGAGCTCTATACAACCAGCACTGAGCACAGTGAAACATAACTACATTAACACATGTAAACTTTTCTTTGTAGCTTGCACCTTTCTTATTATTTTTTTGTCGTGGTTTCTATATCTATGTCATTTAGTTCCATTCTAAGAACTATACTTAAATTACAGTGCTATCCATATAACTTATGTCTAACAAAAAAGAAAAAAAATCATGTAAAACTGTATCCTATCCTTACGGTTTGGATTTTATTTTTTCCATTTTTATTTTTTTATATTTATTGGAAATTGTTTTCTCTCATGATATATCCTGATTGTTTTTCCTGTGCCTCTACTACTCCCCATCTCCCCTTCCACTGTATCACTAGAACATGCTCCACTCCCCTTCTCTAGCATCAGAAAACAAACAGGTTCTTAAACGCTAATAATAAAATACAATAGATAAAATAAAAATTAATATTCAGAATTGAACAAAACAAAAGGAAACGAGCCCAAGGAAAGGCACAAGAATCAAAGACCACTCATCCTCAAATCCAATAATCCAATAAGAAACACTAAGCTGGAAGCCTTAATATATATACAAAGGATCTAGTGCAAACCTGTGTACTCTTGTGCATGCTGTCTCAGTCTCTGTGAGTTTCTATGGGCTCTGATCATATTGATTTAGAGGGTCTTGTTTTCTTGGTGTCCTCCATCTCTTCTCACTCTTATACTCTTTCTGCCTCCTCTTCTGGAGGATATGGTTTGGATTTTAAGAGTTCCTTAAAGCTCATGCTATATTCTTCACCAACCAATCTATTGGAAGGTGGTAGAAACTTTATGAATTGGAGATTGTTGGAAAGAAAATAAAGGTTTGCTCTTCAAAGAGATATTCAGGGTGTCCTTTCCTTCTGTCCTTATTTCTCACGCCTTTCTATCTGTTGTGAATTAGTAGCTTTGTTTGTTCCTTGTGCTCTTGGTATGACACAATTCCACAGACTCCAAAAGGAGTATCAGCATATCTTGTCCTCAGTACTCTGAAATCATGAACCAAAACCAATCTTTCCTTGTTTTAAACTTTTCTATCTCAAATATTTTATTAGTGATGGAAATGAAATCATGAACCAAAACCAATCTTTCCTTGTTTTAAACTTTTCTATCTCAAATATTTTATTAGTGATGGAAATCCATTAACAAATTGTAATATGAAATTGTATCATTATAACTTATACTTAATTAGAAACCTAAAATAGAAACACACATGAGCAAAAGGAAATATAGGAAGACAACTGTCATATGATGCTGTATACGACTAGATATTACACAAGGTTATTTTGTCAAAAGGATAAGTAAGAGCTAAAATCTCATGTATCTTGCTGTCAACCTTAGCATAACACTGTCACATACCTACAATTTTTCTGTTGTCATTGTCAGTCCTTAATCTGCTCAAGATACATTGCAACCCCTTCTAATGATGCTGGTTTTGCAATACTCTTTAAAAGTTTCACTGCCAACAATTGTATTTGTATCTTTAGGGTTTTGTTTTGTTTTTGTTGCATTTTTATTTCCCTTTTATTTTTCATCAATTAATTTATTTATTCAGTTTACATCCTGATATCAGCCCCTCTGTGATGGTTTGTATATGTTTGGTCCAGGGAGTGGCACTATTTGGAGGAGTGACCTTATTGGAGTAGGTGTGGCCTTGCTGGAGGAAGTGTGTCATTGTGGGCCTGGGTTTTAGGATTTAGCTGCCTGGAAGCCAGTCTTCTCCTGTATGTCTTTGGATGAAAATGTAGAACTCTCAGCTCCTCCAGCCCTATGACTGCCTGAATGCTGCCAAACTCCTGCCTTGGTGATAATGGACTGAACCTCTGAAACTGTAAGCTGTCCCCAATTAAATGTTTAAATTAATATACTATTTTATATTATTTGTGTCTATTGCTAAAAGTATTGCTTCCCTAATTTCTTTTTTAGCCCATTTATTGTTTGTACAAAAGAGAGTTAGTGACTTTTTTTTTTTTAGTTAATTTTGTATCCAGTCATTTTGCTGAAGGTATTCATCATCTGTTGGAATTCTTTGGTAGAATTTTTGGGGTCATTTATGTATACTATCACATCATCTGGGAATAGTGATACTTTGAATTATTCTTTTTCAATTTATATTCACTTGATCACCTTTAGTTGTATTATTGCTCTAGCTAGAACTTCAAATTCTATGTTCCATAGACATGGAGGAGAGAGTTGGCAGTCTGGTTTTGTTCCTGAATTAATGGGAACATAAAGAATTTCTTTACATTTCTCTACATTTATTTTATGTTGGCTATTGGTTTCCTGTATATTGCATTAATTGTGTTTAGTTAGACACATTTTAGCCCTAATCTCTCCAAGACTTTTAATATGAAGAAGTGTGGGATTTTATCACAGCCCTTTTCACCATCTAATAAGATGATCATGTGGTTCCTTTCTTCCACTTTGTTTATATGGTGGATTACATTGATGGATTATATTGACAGATTTTCATATATTGAACCATTCCTGCATGCCTGGGATAAAGCCTACTTGATCATGATAGAAGAAGTTTTTGATGTGTTCTTGGACTCCATTTTTGAATGTTTTGTTGAGTATTTTCGCATCCATGTTCATTCGGGAAATTGGTCTGAAATTCTCTTTCTTGTTGTGGTTGAGGTACCAGTGTGACTGTGGCTTCATACAATGAGATTGGAAATGTTCCTTCTTTTTCTACTTTATGAAATTCTTTGAGGAGGACTGATATTAGCTCTTCTTTGAACATCTGGTAGGATTCTGCACTAAAACCATCTAGCCCTGGGCTTTGTTGCTGTTGTTGTTGTTGGGAGAATTTTAACGATAGCTTCCATTCCCTTAGGGGTTGCAGGGATATCCTTACAAGTGATATTAATTTAACTTTGGTAAGTGGCATCCTCCCTTGCTGGTGGGGTTGCAAACTGGTACAACCACTCTGAAAATCAATCTGGAGGTTCCTCAGAAAATTGGAAATAGATCTACCTGAAGACCCAGCAATACAACTCTTGGGAATATACCCAAAAGATGCCCCACCATGCCACAGGGGCACTGTTCCACTATGTTCATAGTAGCCTTGTTTGTGAGAGCCAGAAGCTGGAAATAACCCAGATGTCCCACAACAGAAGAGTAGATACAAAAATTGTGGTTCATTTACACAATAGAATACTACTCAGCTAATAGGGGTGAGGACATCCTGAGTTTTGCAGGCAAATGAATAGAATTAGAAAATACCATCCCGAGTGAGGGAACTCAAGCCCAAAAGGACATGCATGGTATGTACTCACTAATAAGTGGATATTAGCCAAAAAAAAAAAAGGACTGAATACCCAAGATATAGTCTACAAACTCAAAACAGTAAACAAGTTGAAGGGCCCAAGTGAGGATTCCTCAGTCCAACTTGGGAGGGAGAAGAAAGCAATCACAAGGGGGGAGGGAGGGGCCTGGGAAGGAAAGTAGACAAAGGAAGGAGAGGCAGGGGAAGAGGGCAACAGGATCACATGATCTGGTATTGGATAGGGGAAAGGACTGAAGCCCTGAGGGCCAGCAGAAATAATTGAAACAGGCATCCTCAGAAGGTAGGAGGTTGGGGGAACCCTCCAGAATGTACCAGAGACCTGGAAGGTAAGAGAATCTCAAGACTCAAACAGAGGGACCTTAGATGAAATACCCTACAGTGGGAAGAAGGAACTTGTAAATCCCACCTCCTGCAGAAAGACAGAGCATCAAGTGAGGGATAGAGTTGCCATCTCACAGTCATAACTTTGACCCATAATTGTTCCTGTCTTAAAGAACTGCAGGGATGGAAATGGAGAGGAGCCTGAGGAAAAGAAGGTCCAGTGAAGGCCCAAAGCTGGATCTAGTTCAAGGGAAGGCTCCAAGATCTGACACTATTATTGAGGCTATGGAGTGCTCACAAAAAGGGACTTATCATGACCACACTTCTGAAGACCCTACCAGCTGCTGAAAGAGTCAGATGCAGATATTTGCACCCAACCAATGGGCAGAAGCTGCTGACATCTGTGGTTGAATTATGGAAAATTTGGAAGAAGCTGAGGAGGAGGGCAACACTGTAGGAGGACCAGCAATCTCAATTAAACTGGAGACCCAAGATTTCTCAGACACTGGACCACCAACCAGGCAGCATACACCAGCTGATATGAGGCCTCCCAACACATATACAGCAGAGGACTGGGGTTTAGTCAGATAAGATGTACTTAACCCTCAAGAGACTGGAGACTCCAGGGAGTTTAGAGGTCTGGTGGGGTTGAGGGGGGGTGGCAGGTGGAGGGTGGGGATATCCTGTGGAGACTGGGGACAGAAGGGTTGTATAAGATGTGGAAAAATTGGAGTGTGGATCAGGATGGGAATAAAATCTGGAGAAGAAAGAAAGCAAGAAAGCAAGGAAGCAGGGAAGGAAGGAAGGAAAGAAGGAAGGAAGGAAGGAAGGAAGCCATTTTGTTTAGATTTTCTAATTTTATGGAGTACAGTTTTTTGAAATAAGAACTAATACTTCTGTGTTTTTGATCTTAGCCATCCTGACTGGTGTGAGATGGAATCTCAGGGTTGTTTTGATTTGCATTTCCCTAATGACTAAGGATGATGAACATCTCTTTAGGTGCTTCTCAGCCATTAGATATTCTTCAGGTGAGAACTCTTTGTGGAGCTCTGTACCCCATTTTTTAATAGGGTTACTTGCCTCTCTGGAGTTTAACTTCTTGAGTTCTTTGTATATCTTGGATATTAGCCCTCTGTCGGATGTAAGGTTGGTAAAGATCATTTCCCAGTTAGTTGGTTGCCGCTTTGTCTTTTTGACGGTGTCTTTTGCCTTGCAAAAACTTTGTAATTTAATGAGGTCCCATTTGTCTATTCTTGATCTTAGAGTATAAGCTATTGGAGTTCTGTTCAGGAAATTCTCCCCTGTGCCCATATGTTCAAGGTTCTTCCCTAGTTTCCCTTCTATTAGTTTCAGTGTGTCTGGTTTTATGTGGAGATCTTTGATCCACTTAGAATTGAGCTTAGTGCAAGGAGATAAGGATGGGTCAATTTGCATTCTTCTGCATGTTGACCTCCAGCTGAGCCAGCACCATTTGTTGAAAAGGCTATCTTTTTTCCACTGGATGGTTTTAGCTCCTTTGTCAAAGATCAAGTGACCATAGGAGTGTGGATTCATTTCTGGGTCTTCAATTCTGTTCCATTGATCTACATGTCTATTACTGTACCAATACCATGCAGTTTTTAACACTATTGCTCTGTAGTACAGCTTGAGGTCCGGGATACTGATTCCCCCAGAGGTTCTTTTACTCTTGAGAATAGTTTTAGCCAGTCAGGATGGCTAAGATCAAAAACACAGGAGACAGCAGTTGTTGGCGAGGATGTGGAGAAAGAGGAACACTCCTCCACTGCTGGTGGAATTGCAGGCTGGTACAACCACTCTGGAAAGCAGTCTGGCGGCTCCTCAGAAAACTGGGCATGACACTTCCGGAGGATCCAGCTATACCACTCCTGGGCATATACCCAGAGACTTTACCTGCATGCAATAAGGACACATGCTCCACTATATTCATAGCAGCCTTATTTATAATAGCCAGAAGCTGGAAAGAACCCAGATGTCCCTCAGCGGAGGAATGGATTCAGAAGATGTGGTATATTTACACAATGGAATACTACTCTGCAATTAAAAACAATGAATTCACGAAATTCCTAGGCAAATGGTCAGAACTTGAAAATATCATCCTTAGTGAGGTAACCCAATCACAAAAGATCACACATGGTATGAAGTCACTGATAAGGGGATATTGACCCAGAATCTCAGAATACCCTAGACACAATCAGCATATCAATAGATTTCTAAAAAGATGGAAGGAGAGACCCCTGGTCCTGGAAAGACTGGATGTAGGGGAACGCCAGGACAGAGTAATGAGAGGGGGTTGAACGGAGAAAAGAGGGAGGGAAGGGGGCTTATGGGACTTTCGGGGAGGGAGGAAACGGGAAAGGGGAAGTGATTTGGAATGTAAATTAAAAAAATAAAATTAAATTAAATTAAAAAAAAAAAAAAAAAGAACTAATACTTCTTTGGAGTTCCTTGGTATCTGGTGTTATATACCCCTTTTTCTTTCTGATTTTGTTGATTTGGATACTGTCTGTCTGTCTGTCTTTTAATTAGTTAGAATACGTTTTTTTTGTTTTTTGTTTTTGTTTTGTTTTGTTTTTCTCAAAATACTAACTCTTGGTTTCTTTGATTCTTTGTATTCTTCTTTTGGGTTCTAAATTGTTGATTTCAGCACTGAGTTTGATTATTTCCTTCTGTCTACTATTCTTGGGTATGTCTACTTAATTTTGTTTTAGAGTTTTCAAGTGTGATTTTAAGTTGCTAGTATGAGATCTCTCTCTCTCTCTCTCTCTCTCTCTCTCTCTCTCTCTCTCTCTCTCTCTCTCTCTCTCTTATGATAGTGCTTATTTCTATGAACTTTCCTCTTAGCACTGCTTTTTGTCCCATTAGTTTGGGTATGTTCTGCCTTAATTTTCATTGAAATTTTTTAATTCCTGTCTTCATTTCTGCCCTGACTCAGTGATTTTTTGAGTAAAGAATTGTTCAGTTTCCATGAGTTTGTAGGATCTCTGTTGTTTTTATTGTTGTTGAATTCCAGCTTTAATCTACAGTAGTCTGATAAGATACCAGTGGTTATTTGAATTTTATCGTATATAGAGAGTTTTGGAGAATATTCCATGAGGAGAAGATATATTCTTTTGTGTTTGGGTGAGATATTCTTTAAATACCTGTTAGGTTCATTCAATTAATAAAGTTGGTTAGATTCATTATTCCTCTCTTTTGTTTCTGTTTTGTTGACCTGTACATTGGTGAAAGTAGGGTTTTGAAATCTTCCACTATCAATGTGTGGGGTTTGATGTTTAATTTAACCTTTTGTGATGTTTCTTTTATGAATGTGGATGCCATTGCATTTGGGGCATAGATGTTCATAATTGAGATGTTCTTTCAGTGGATTTTCCCTTTGATGGGCATGAAGTATCTTTCCCATCTCTTTTGATTAAATTTGGTTGAATTTTTATTTTACTAAATATTAGAATCACCACTCTATGTTCCTACATGGGTTTGTTTGCTTGGACAACCTTTTTCTAACCCTTCTTTCCGATGTAATTCCTATCTTTGTTGCTCAGGTGTGGCTATTGTATGCAACAAAATGAAGGATCCTGTTTCAAGGATCCTTCTATTGTGTTATATTGTCTTTTTACTGGGAAATTGAATCCATTGATGCTGAGAGACATTTATGTCCGACAATTTCTCATTCCTGTTATTTTGATGTTGGTGGTAGTAGTGTGTGTGCATGTGCGTGTGTGTTTCCTTCCATTCCTTTGGTTTGCTGAGGTGGGCTTATTCTCTATGGTTACTTACTTATTTATTTTGTATAGTTAGCCTCTTGATTTGGAATTTTCCTTCTAGTATTTTCTGTTAGGCTGAGTTTGTAGATAAATATTGTTTAAATTTGGTTTTGTCATGGATTATCTTGTTTTCTCCATCTATGGTGGTTGAATGTTTTGCTGGATATAGAAGTCTGGCCTGAAAACTGTGGTCTCTTACAGTCTACAAGATCTCTGCCCGGGTCCTTCTGGATTTTAGTCTTTGTTGAGAAGTTGGGACATAATTCTGAAGGCTCTGCCTTTATATGCTATTTGGCCTTTTTCCACTGTAGCTTTTAATATTCTTTGTTTTTTCTATACATTTAGTGTTTTGATTTTTACGCAGCAGGAAGACTTTCTTTTCTAGTCCAATCCATTTGGTGTTCTGAAACTTCTTGTATGTACACAGGCACATCTTTCTTTAGGTTGGGGAAATTTTGTTCTATGATAATTTTGAAAATATTTTCTGGGCCTTCTAGGTATGAATCTTTTCCTTCTATTCCTATTTTCCTTAATTTTGCTCTTTTTCATAGTGTTCCAGATTTCTTGGATGTTTTGTGTCAAGAACATTTTTAGATTTAACATTTTCTTTGACTGGTATATCAGTTTCTTCAACCGTATTTTCCATGCCTGAGATTCTTTCTTTCCTCTTTTGTTTTCAGTTGGTGATGCCTGCATCTGCAGTTCTGTTCTCTTCCCTAGGTTTTCATCTCCAGGATTCCCTCAGTTTGTGTTTTCTTTATTGCTTCTATTTCCATTTTCAGGTCTTGAACAGTTTTGTTCATTTCCTTTTCCTGTTTGATTGTATTTTCCTGCGTTTCTTTAAGGGATTTATTCATTTCCTCTTTAAAGGCCTTTATCATAATATTGGATAAGTTTGGTCTTTGCTGATGCTTTATTGTCTTGGTTCTTGTTGATTGTGTTCTTCTGCTGTTCTTTAGCCATCTGGTTGTCCCTACTGTTTGCTGGACGTTCCTGATGCCAGCAGACCTTCTCAGGGAAACAGGCAGAACTATGGGCCTGACAATGGGTCTCAGGAACAGCATGCTACTTACTTCTGCTGGCTATACCCCAGGTGGACCCTCTGCTGGCTGTGCCACAAGTGGACTCAACTAGTAGGGGATTGGTGGGGGAGATGTGTAAGCTGGATCTCTTGATTCCCCCACGAAGTCTCATCAGGAAGGCAGGAAGAGCCATGAACCAGAAGATGAAGGTCAAGGGATAGTATGTAGCTCACCTCTTGCATTTCTTCATAACTTGCCCATCATAGTGTGCTAACTTACCCCTTTCTATCATCTACCATCTGCTATCATTGTCATTTTTTACTTCAAGAAAATGTATTAGGAACACAAAATTAATTTCAAAATGTGTTTTCTCTTTGGCAGTTTGGGGATTGTTATCTTGATACAAGGTCTCCTGAGTCTTAATAGTCTTGCAGCTTGCTATATAGCCAAGGTTGGCATAAGAGTTGTCTTGGTCATGGAAATCTTCATGGTAATGGAAACAGTTGGTACTAGGGACTGAGGAATTACAGTGATAGGCCTGATCATGTTTTTGTTTGGAGAAATGAGGATTTGGGGACTTTGGATTCGGAAAGCGATGGAATGATTTAAGTGGGACTTAATGGGTCATCCTATTAGGAATATGGAAGACATTGTTGCTGAGAGTGATTTGAACTCTGGAGGTTGTTCTTAAGATGTTTTGGTGAATAATAATACTGCCTTTTGTCTTTGTCCCAAGAGTCTGCTGGAGGCTAAGGTAATTTATATTGTTTGCATTGTTGCATTGTTTTATATTAATTGCATTGACAGAGAAGTCTCATAGAAGCCCAGCACAGACTTTGTTCTTTGGTTTACTCTTATGAAGAGCATTTTGATTAAGTGTAACAAGCTTAGAAAGGAAAAAAAATACAAAACGTATGATTGAAAGAGTAAAGAGGTAGCAGGAAGTGGAATAAAGTTAAATCCTGTTTTCAAAGATGCTAAATAGAGTTAAGGAAGTGGTGACTTTGGGGCAATATTCCTCACAGGTATACATCTGCAGTTTCGTTGCAGGAGAGAGAGTAATATCATGTTCATCATTACTACGACCTGGTTATTGTTTTCATTTGCACATAAGGAGATATGATTATGGGTCAAATTGACAAGAGATGGATTGTATTCTCAGTTTTCAACTTTATTAAGTTCTATAATAAAAAGCTTAGCTCCCGTCATGGTGACACACACCTTTAATCCCAGGAGGTAGAGGCAAGCAGATCTCTGAGTTCAAAGGCAGTTTGGTACATAGATAGCATGGTCCATGTAAAGAAAACCGTAAGTCCAACCTTGGTGGTACATGCCTTTAATTCCATCATTTAGGAAACAGAGACTAGCAGATAGCTGAGTTCAAGGTCAATCTATAGAGCAAGTTCCAGGACATGCAAACTTAGGCAGTGGAGTTAGAATACAGAAAGCTGGTGATCTTGTAACATAACAAAAAGGCCATGTTACAACTCCATTAAGCAGAAGAACTTGACACTTCAGCTCTGACTTTAGAGTCAAGAATAGAAGGGACTACTGGGACAATTGATGCTGGTTGGCTGGAGCTAAGAAATTAGAGGAGATTAAGAAGAGACCAGTGAAATCTTCTGGGATGTGTCTTCTGTGAGAATAGAAACAGATTTATTTCAGAAATAACCAAGGTTGTACCTTGTGGTGCAGCTGGACTTAATAATGTATAAGAATCACCCAGGTGATACTGGTTTTGAAGGGATTAAGGAGTAATGGAAAGCAGCTGAGGTTTGGCACTATGAGAGGCCAGGAATGGCTATTGGTGATGGTGAAGCCTCAGTTACAGTCCAGTCCTGAAGGGATTATGCAAAGGCTTGGAAGAGTAAAAAGAGCCTGTGAGAAGGTATTTGTGAAGCCTAATTGCAGTAAAAAACCCCAGCATGTTGAAGACATCAGTACCATGGATGACCACCAAGAATATCAGCAGCAATGGAGTGGAGTTAAACAGACCCTGAAGTGCTACAAAAGGCAAAGCTGAAGATGTTAACCATGCCCCTTGGAAGAGCCCAAAAGATTATGTGTGGATCCTGGACATTGGAAGAAGTAGCTATAATGTTGATGTTGCCTTGGATACTACAAGATGTTTGAGATGCCAGAGTGGTGGGTTATCTGCTGAGGAAAGCTGCTAACAGGGAGTGGTACCAGCTCAAGAGAATGAAGTGTTGCTACTAAATGTCAGATCTGCCAATAGCAGTCAACAAAGATAAAAGGATTTGGAAATCTTTTTTTTTTATTTATTATTTATTTTATTTTTTTAATTTACATTCCAAATCACTTCCCCTTTCCCGTTTCCTCCCTCCCCGAAAGTCCCATAAGCCCCCTTCCCTCCCTCTTTTCTCCATTCAACCCCCTCTCGTTACTCTATCCTGGCGTTCCCCTACATCCAGTCTTTCCAGGACCAGGGGTCTCTCCTTCCATCTTCTTAGAAATCTATTGATATGCGGATTGTGTCTAGGGTATTCCGAGATTCTGGGTCAATATCCCCTTATCAGTGACTGCATACCATGTGTGTTCTTTTGTGATTGGGTTACCTCACTGAGGATGATATTTTCAAGTTCTGACCATTTGCCTAGGAATTTCGTGAATTCATTGTTTTTAATTGCAGAGTAGTATTCCATTGTGTAGATATACCACATCTTCTGAATCCATTCCTCCGTTGAGGGACATCTGGGTTCTTTCCAGCTTCTGGCTATTATAAATAAGGCTGCTATGAACATAGTGGAGCATGTGTCCTTATTGCATGCAGGTAAAGCCTCTGGGTATATGCCCAGGAGTGGTATAGCCGGATCCTCTGGGAGTGTCATGCCCAGTTTTCTGAGGAACCGCCAGACTGCTTTCCAGAGTGGTTGTACCAGCCTGCAATTCCACCAGCAGTGGAGGAGTGTTCCTCTTTCTCCACATCCTCGCCAACAACTGCTGTCTCCTGTGTTTTTGATCTTAGCCATCCTGACTGGTGTGAGATGGAATCTCAGGGTTGTTTTGATTTGCATTTCCCTAATGACTAAGGATGATGAACATCTCTTTAGGTGCTTCTCAGCCATTAGATATTCTTCAGGTGAGAACTCTTTGTTTAGCTTTGTACCCCATTTTTTAATAGGGTTACTTGCCTCTCTGGAGTTTAACTTCTTGAGTTCTTTGTATATATTGGATATTAGCCCTCTGTCGGATGTAAGGTTGGTAAAGATCGTTTCCCAGTTAGTTGGTTGCCGCTTTGTCTTTTTGACGGTGTCTTTTGCCTTGCAAAAACTTTGTAATTTAATGAGGTCCCATTTGTCTATTCTTGATCTTAGAGCATAAGCTATTGGAGTTCTGTTCAGGAAATTCTCCCCTGTGCCCATATGTTCAAGGTTCTTCCCTAGTTTCCCTTCTATTAGTTTCAGTGTGTCTGGTTTTATGTGGAGATCTTTGATCCACTTAGAATTGAGCTTAGTGCAAGGAGATAAGGATGGGTCAATTTGCATTCTTCGGCATGTTGACCTCCAGCTGAGCCAGCACCATTTGTTGAAAAGGCTATCTTTTTTCCACTGGATGGTTTTAGCTCCTTTGTCAAAGATCAAGTGACCATAGGAGTGTGGATTCATTTCTGGGTCTTCAATTCTGTTCCATTCATCTACATGTCTGTTACTGTACCAATACCATGCAGTTTTTAACACTATTGCTCTGTAGTCCAGCTTGAGGTCCGGGATACTGATTCCCCCAGAGGTTCTTTTACTCTTGAGAATAGTTTTAGCTATTCTGGGTTTTCTGTTATTCCAGATGAATTTTTGAATTGCTCTTTCTAACTGTATGAAGAATTGAGTTGGGATTTTGATGGGGATTGCATTGAATCTGTGTATTACTTTTGGTAAGATGCTCATTTTTACTATATTAATCCTGCCAATCCATGAGCATGGCAGATTTTTCCATCTTCTGAGTGCGCTTTGAGATCAACTTGGAGACAGAGTTTGGAGTTTGCATAGCTAGTTTTTCGGTCTTGCTATGGTCCAGTATTTCCTCACTATGATGCTTTGGAATGGAAATGTATATTCTGTACCATGATATCTTGGAAGTATGTGATCTGCTTTTTTATTTTGATTTTATAGGAGATTACAGTAAAGAGATTGCATGAATCTCAGAAGAGATTTGAACTTTGGGCTGTTAAACATTGATGAGACTGTGATAGACTATGAAGACTTATGAGTTGGACTAAATATATTTTGCCTTATAGTATGGCTTCGTATGAACCCATAGACTCATGTGATTGAACAAGCATATGGGAGCAAAGGAGTAAAATGTAGTTTGAATATGTTTGGCTCAGGGAGCGACACTATTAGGAAGTGTGACTTTTTGGAATAGGTGTGACCTTGTTGGAGGAAGTGTGTCACTGTGTAGGTGGACTTTGAGAGACCTTTCTCCTAGTTGCCTAGAATGCAGTCTTCTCCTGGCTGCCTTTGGATCTAGATGTAGAACTCTAACATCATGTCTGCCTAGACAATGTCATGCTTTCTGCCTTGATGATAATAGAGTCAACCTCTCAGCCTGTAACCCAGCCTCAATTAAATGTTGTCCTTTGTCAGAGTTGCCTTGGTCATGTGTCTCTTCATAGTAATGGAAACCATAACTAAGAGAGGTGGCCTAGAACTTAGAGAGGCTTGTCTAGCCCTTAGCTTCATAAGTATTGTGATAAAAGGTATGTTCTACCATTCAGGGGGGGAAAAAAGATGTTTTCTTTACAAACTGTCTTAAAATATATTTTGGTATAATTTGAGAGCATTTTTCCTAACATTTAATGACTCCATTACCCTTGTACATATTTATGACATTCTGCATGATATATGCTATTGTACACACTCAAATCAAGGAATTTAGCACAACCACCACTTCATATATTTGTCATTTTTTGTGGTAAGACCACTCCAATTTTTCTTCTTTAGTTCCATATCTGGCTTTAGAATTATTATGGAATTTTCCCTTAAGTGCTCTTTTAAAATATTACTACATATTTACTCACAGCTGTGAAATTGTCTATTTCATTCTGTTTTGCTTGAAAATGGGAAGTTTTTTTTTTCTATTTCAGAAACAGTATGACCAAGGCCACCATGATAAAGGACAACATTTAATTGGGGCTGACTTACAGGTTCAGGGGGTCAGTTCATTATCATCATGGTGGGAGCATGGCATTGTCCAGGCAGATATAATATTGGAGAAGAACCTGAGAGTTCTCCATCTTGATCCAAAGGCAATCAGGAGAAGACTCAGCATCCTCAGGCAGCTAGGACAGAGCCTACCTACACAGTGACTCACTTCCTCCAACAAGGCCACACCTAATTCAAAAAGATCACACCTCCTAAGTGTGTCACTCCCTGGTCCAAGCATATTCAAACCAGTATACATGGCTATGCCAAATCTTCTTTCAAATCAAAACTGTCATGGTTTTATTGAACTCTTCAGTCACATAGCAGGTATATACCACCTTCTATCTAACAGGGTTGGACTGCTCTGAGGAAGATGGGATTCATATTACCTGAACAGTGACAATTTGTAAAAAGTAAATGACTTACTAATTAAAAGAAATGTTCATTTTTTTCTTTTGTTATGTAGCACAAATTCAATATCTCTTTGGATTCAGTATTCTCTGATCCTGTCTTTAGCCTTTTGTTCCCATTAAAAGCTGCTCAATCCAAACAGCTTATTTCCACTTTGTGTCAATCATTCTCTCTGCTATGACCTATTCCTGGGAGTTAAATGAACATGAAGATGGATGAGGGATGGCGTCATAAAGGAGCCATAACTTTGGGAAATAGAGCAAAATGATGGTGGATGGTGTGTGATGGTTAATCTCCATTATCGACTTAGCTATACTGTTAAGTAATCTTCTCAGAGGAACAACTTGATATGTCTGTGATGGTGAGATTTACTGTGAACAGAGGTGCCATCTTTCCATGTGCTAGGGTCACAGGTTATATATAAGGGAGAAAATAAATTGAGCTCCAGCATTGGTAATGTTCTGCTTTCTGACTAATGATATGATCAGCTGTCTCGTGCTTCCCTGCTGTGAAAGACTGCACTGTCAAGCTCAGAGAGACAGTGTAAACCCTATCTTCCTTAAGATGCTTTTGTTAGAGCCACACAAGATGTATTACAAACACAGATGATGACAGTCACAGTTCTGTGGGTGGAAGCTTTGAATGTTTGATGAAGGTTTTGAAAGTCTGTCTTGCACTTAAAACTCATAGGGACTTGTGTCCATCTTTCATTATCTTAGATACTGGATCATTTTATTCATAAATGTTTACATTGTAGGTCGATTGTTCATTCATCCCTATCTTGTTACAAATTTGTCAACAACTCTATTGCTTAGAGAATAGTTAACTGTTGACTCCTGTTTTATCAGGCTCCTGAAACATGGTCCAGTTTGTTGTCTTTATTTTTTGAAGATTCTTTCATGTCCCACATTATACTCTTACTCTTACTCATTATGCATTCTTTATGAGCATACATTCTTCATGTTCCTGCCTTTGTAATTTCTTTTTATACTTCATTGTGTTGATTCTACCCATTTATAACTTTGAAGCAAACTGTGTCTGCACAGGTCAGTTTTACATGACTACAATTGAGTTCTAATCTTAACATGCCACATAAAGAGTTGTCCATGATCACATGTGCCTGTTATCTGAGTGCCATGGGGACAGGGACAGTAGAATCTCTGGGGGTAGATGTATGACAGCTTGTTTGGAAAATGTAAACTCTCAGATCAGGAATATATTTTATATAAGGGAATGAGGCAGAGAGTAAAAAATAAGGAAAATTTATATCCCCCTCTGGCTTCTGTGCATGCATACACTCTTATTCATGTGTTCATATACCATAGAAACCCACACTACACACACACACAGAGAGAGAGAGAGAGAGAGAGAGAGAGAGAGAGAGAGAATGGGGGGAGAACATTTTAAAAGGGGAAAACAAAGAAAGCTTCCACATTAAGTTCCATATGCCCTATTACTAGGAGTCTTAGATGGGGTCACTCTAATAGATTTCTAAGAGCTTCCATTGCATTATATTTTTTTTCCATTGCCACTAAATTGTCCCCAAATCCAGTTGTCTCTCCCAGTACTCTCTCCCTCCATCCTCCCCTGACCTGATGCTTCCTTTTCCTGTCCTCACCAGTCCTCAATTCATATCTACAATATCCATTCTTTTTCCCCTTCCCAGAGAAATCAATGCATCCTCCTTTGAGCTCTCCTTGTTACATGGCCTCTCTAGGTCTAGAGATTGTAGCATGATTTTCTATTATTTTATAGTTAATATCCACTAATAAGTGAGGACATAGCAATGTATGGCTTTCTGAGTCTAGCCCATCTCCTACAACCAGGCAAGATATCCAGTGGAGGGATTGGAACACCAAACCAGCCACAATATCTTTTAATGACAGCTGGTCTTACCACATGATGTATTGGAGTAAAAGTGGCACAGAAATTGTAGAAATGGCCGACCAATAACTGGTCCAGTTTAAAGCCTATGACAGGAAAAGAAACCTACCCCTGTCACGCCAGAAGGATCAGAAACCAGAGCCTGCATGCTCCAAAGATCTAGGAGAGAAACAAATTTGCCCAGAAAAAAAATCAATCAAATGAATCCTTATGATCTTCTCCTATACTCTTAGACAGGAACCTGGCATAATCACCATCAGAGAGGCTCTACCCAGTAACTGATGGAAAAGGATGTAGAGACTCATAGACAAACTTCAAGTGGAACTCAGAGAATCCTGCAGAAGAAGAGGAAGAAGGATTGTAGGAACCAGATGGGTCAAGGATACCACAGGAAAACCCATGGTATCAACAAATCTGTACTCATTTGAGGCTCACTGAGACTGAACCAATCACGAAGTTTGCATGGGTTTAACTGAGGCCCTCTGAATATATGTTATGGTTGGGTAGTTTGGTGTTTTTGTGGGATTCTTAAAAGAGGGAGGAGGAGAATGGGATATGCTCTTTATGAGTTTTTATCTCATTATGGGATCCATGTTCTCCTACTGGGTTGCCTGTTACAGCCTTACTATGAAGGACGGTGCCTGCCTAGTCTTATTGCAACTTGATATGCCATGTTTGGTTGATATCCCTGGCTGGTTCACCCTTTTCTAAAGGGAATAGAGGAGGAGTGGATAGAAAGGGGAAATGTAGTCAGGGAGAGACTAGGATGAGAGGAGGGGAGAGGAAATTGCTGTTGGAATGTAATACATAAGAGAATAAATTAATACAAAAATAAAGCAAGTCTACTTTTTATCTATACTATACAAAGATTAGCTTTCATTACAGAAACATGTAGAAAGCTTATATTCTCCCTGAGTATCCATTAACATAGAAACCAGAGAATAATAAGTAAATTAATAATAACAAGAACCTAGCCAATTCTAGCCAAAGGAAGAATCACACTTGTTCCTCCTATTTCACTTGGTGAATACTATGCCAATTTCTCTTAGCATCTACTCCTGGGATTCAGGTTTATATATGTCCTATAGATAAGAAGGCTGTTTATTACCAGATGCCTTACTGCAGATCTGCTCTGGATTGTAGCCACCTCTTCCCCATGTCTGTTTTTATAATAGCTCCAGATGTATAACGCTACCCTTTTATTCAAGAGATAAACAACTTTTCCCTATAGTTTCTGTTGAACATATATAGGCAGTAATTTCTAGGTTTGGCGTGTGTGTGTGTGTGTGTGTGTGTGTGTGTGTGTGTGTAGTTACTAAATTATAAATAAATTATTTAAAACATTTTTTAAAAACCTGTGAGTTCTTAAATTCATATTCCTTCCTTCTCTTACTTTAGTAAATGTGCCCAACCCACAAAGGTTGTATGTATGATCCTAATAGTCTCAGTTCCTCTCATTACTGAGGAACTCTGCTGCAGAAATGGGCATCACAGATATCCTAGTGACCCTTCTTGTTTTTAAACCCAAGATGAACAATGCTCCAGGTAGTTCCCACACTTCAAGATACTCTACAGTTCTACAACTCATCTCCATGACAGCAGTGACATTTGGGAATGCCAAGCTCTCTCCTTGCTGGCTTTATAAACTCATTTCAACATGTTAATTTGTTGACATATAACATCTTATAATAATGTGTTTCTTGACATCTTGATGAACCCAGACTGGGGATTTGAAAATCAAATCACTATCAATGGTTGATTGATCCAGAAGCAATAAGGCATGATATTGGAAATTGAGAGAACAGCATGGTACCAGAAAAGGTTGGCTTGGTTTTAAGCATCATGCTTCTGAGAAAATAATTTAGATAAATGGCTTTAAAACTAGGCACTTAATCTTAGGTAAAGTAAATTAATCACAGTGGACATTATTTTCATAAGTAATAGAATATAACAATGAAATATTATGTTTGAATCAAAGTGGTCTTATTATTATCCCATCGGCAGTTTTACTCTGTAGAGTCTCTGTTTCCTTTTGTAGAAAATAAGTATTGTATTAGTTTTTTGTTGTTGTTGTTGTTATCATCTTTTTCTAAAAACTACTTCTGTTTGGAAGCTTTTTCCCTCATCTGGTAGAGAAATGATTGATTTGTTTTTATTCTGGTGTGTTTATAAGTCTGACTAACAAATCTCAAATCTTCAGGGCCATATGTACAACAGTTCAATATCAGTTCAATACCAGACAGGTAATTGAAATGTGGCCCTAGGGGAATTTCACAAGATCGTGTCTCCTGGTGTGCTAGTCAATCGATGAGAATGTGATCTTATCCTTTAGATCTGGAAAACTCCATCACTGAGAAAACCAGAGTCAACAGTAAGTAACCAGTTGTACTGGTGTATTCCCACACTCGCCACAATCCATTTCACCACCACTGAAGCCTGTTGTACATAGGTGCCATTGAAGAATGGGGCCTGAAATATATACGTACATATAAATCAGCCTCATAGTTTACATATCTGGACACTAAGGCACTGCTCACGAATGACTATAATTGTATCTTATTAATATTGCAGAAAACCACAACTGGTCAAAATGCAGAGAACAAGTGATGTGGTGTGCCCAGCTTCAACTGATGTGTCAACAACACAATTCCTGAATATAAAGCTCAGGGAACATTCCAGAACAGAGGAAGAAAGACTGTAAGAGCCAAGGGCCTAGGAAGTTTGTTGTGAGATTAAGTTTCACAGATATGACAGAGAAGCTACAGGTATAATACTTAACAATAGGTCTGCCTAAAGTAGCCCTAAACAACGACAACACCAACAGGCATGCTAATGCAGAAGGGGAAAACTTCATGGGGCCCAAAAGACTATAGACAACCAGGGCTAAGAGGGATAGTTAGAACACAGAAAGCATTGCTCTGGGTTCAGCACACAGCTTGGTTCTGGCTCCATCTGAGGAAATAAAAGCAAAATTAACATACACATATGGAACAGTAACTAGACTCAGCAAGTTGTGTGTGTGTGTGTGTGTGTGTGTGTGTGTGTGTGTGTGTGTGTGTGTGTTTGGCCATGTAATTACCCCTCTTTAAGTTCCAGAAAGACGGCACTACCAACCCCACCCAGGTTCCCTCAGATCTGTGGATACAACACACACACACACACACACACACACACTAAATTTTCAACCTGCCTCATGGTTCAACTGCTGAGTGCTTCTAATTCCCCATGGCTCATGTGCTCTTCCATATACTCTCAATTTAGCACCCTAAATCTACCAACAACTTTAGTTGCTCAGTTGCCTTCTCTTTGTTCAGCAACACAAAACTGCACTCAGTTTTAATTGTTTATCTAATCTTTCACCTGGGTTAACTGCCTATGTTTGCTCAGCCCGAGATCTCACATAACTGATCATGTTTTCTCTCTCTGAAGCAAGGTAAAAAAATCCTCCTCTCTCTCCTGTCTGCAAGCTTGCCTGTGAGATCTGGAAGTCCTGCCTATTCCTCCCAGCTCATTGGCTGCTAGCATCTTTATTGATGGGTCAAGAACCAATTATGGAACAGGACCTTAGCATCAGAACCATCTCCTGTGTGTGTGCTTGTGTCTATGCCTATGTGTCCGCGTATGTGTGCATGTGTGTCTGTGTGTATAGATGCCTCTGACAGAAGCATTAGGAGGCCAGAAGTTACTGAAGCTGGATTACAGGTGATTATAAACCATCCAACCTGGTTGCTACAAATCAAACTCAGGTCTGCTGTAAGAGGACAACACTTTCCTACCCATTAAGCCACCTCTTAGACTCTTTAGGTAAGAAAGCCAGTAAGAATGTTGTACTTACATGCAAAGAAGCTAAATAGTAAAATTAGAATGACAATATATAGGAAGTTGCTAAAATGGTATGGTTTGATTTCTCCCTCTACAAGGCTAAGGGATAGGAAAATGGTTCACTTAGTAAATGAATGCAATGCATCAAAATAACCAGAGGTCACATGCCTAGAAACCACATAAAAACATATATGATAATACATGACTATGACCATAGTGTTCAGGGAACAAAGACAGAGAGTTCACTGTCCACTCAATCTAGCCAAAATGGCAAAATCCAGGTTCAGTGAGAAACCTTTTCTCAAACAGTAAGATGAAAATTGGTAGAGAAAGATACTCAATGACTCAATGTGTTAACCTCTGGCATTCACATATTCATGATGATGCAAACATGTCTACACACACACACACAAATACCAACACAGAAAAAGAGGGTCTCAAATAGACAAGCTCTATGAAAGAAGTGCTCAAACTTAAGGATCCCTTAAAGTTCAATGTAAAAAACATTGGAACTGGATATTTCTAGAAGACAAGTCTATTAATTCTAGTTAAGTTAATCAAGAGTCAAACATAACCTATGTCACACATAAGAAGAGATATTGTTCAAGGATTATAACCCAGTCCTTGGAAACCATGGCCATCCATCTTTTTATACCCTATTTTTGAGAGTAGATGACATTGATAGTATTTAATTTATGACTATTATTTTTGTGGTTGAAACAGATACTTGTATCTTCTAGTAAAATAAAACTATGTCAATTTACTTAATATTCAAAATGGGTTATAATGATTTATTTCTGCTTCTAGGGAGTTCACCTCTCTTCAGGGTTGCTGGGAAACAACTACCTCAAAAGGGTACAACTTTTAAAGGATTTCTTTGATGTTGTTGCTTGGTGAAGTATGAGGATCTGGGCTCATGTGCACATCCATCATACACTTGCTGGTTATAGTAAATCAAAATGAAACTTAAAAGATACATTTGATAAGCTGTTTTTGAGCATCATGTACTACCCATACTCCTAAATGGCAAATTATTATTTTTTACTTTGATCATTATAATGTGGTTAGTTTTAGCTTATGTGCAACTAGGCAACTGTTAAATTACAGAGAGAAGCAATCTGATTTGGGTCAAAATTTTCCTTCATAATAGAATAGCAATGTATACTTAGGAAGTTACAATGTTCAACTATGTAGTAGCTATATTTTCTTAGAGAGTTATAATGCTCAGTTTCTTAAATGGGGTGGGTTATGCTGTAGCTAACTGAGATATTTGCTGTAGAAATTTAAAGAGGCACTGAACTTTAATTGCTTAGTACAGTGCCTGACAGAAAGGTCTTAAAATGATATATTTCTTGCATTTTTATGAACAGAGGAGTAAACATTATATATGATCTTTATATATTTATATTAGCAATTGTACTTCTTTATATTAGAAAATAATTTATACTTACATAACCTCGTATGGTTGTCAAACTATGTTAGACTATAAAATCCCATTGACTTTCAATGATGATATTACTACATAGACAATACATATATCATTTCCCTTTGGTTATTAAAATTCGCATGATTAAAGTGTATGTTAAGAATGCAAATGGTGATACTAGGATGGTAACGGGTATTATCTAGTATCTGCTTTAAAACATCGTTGAATTATTCAGAAAATATCTATTTAATATGCTCTGCACTGAAAGCTTTATGACTGAAGTAAGGGTAATGCATAGTCCTGTCCCAAAGAGCTAACACTGGTACTTGTCCTGAGTTAGAGCTGATGTGTGAGATTTGAGGCTCAGCTTAGGAATAATGTCAGCCATGACGATCCACTCTTCCACCATCATCTAAATGTACACTGATGCTGTGAATTATCAAAGACAAACTCTATGAGGTAATTAAATTTTTTTCCCTGTTAACTTTATCAGTACAGCAATGTACTTAGAGAGAACGTAGAAAGCTATTCGTTTCACACAACTAGCTGACAAAGAAAAACAAAAATAAAACAAATGAACAAACAAACCCCCCCCCAAATCAAAGCCACAAAGGCAGAATCCAGATCTGTGTTTGTCATTGCTCCTTCTTCTGGTCTTTAAGGAAAGACTAAAGCTGATCATGACACACCGTTTTGTCAACATGTCAGTCTTCATTTCTCTCTTCATGACAGACTGTCATAGACAACATGGGGTTTCAGAGCCACCTAATTTAAGTACACATGCTCTTGCGTTTCTCCGTGTGTTTTTTGTTTTTGTTTTTGTTTTAACAAACCAGAGAGGTATTATGCTTGTTAATCCTCGAAGTGGAGACAATCAAAAAGCAGCTTTCATTCAGAGCTACTAGGCTATGAACAGCAACATATGGTGCCTTCTTCTGAACTAGGAATTTGGGTTTTCTTTTGCTGGGTGACCCAGTTTGAATTAATCAGCACTGGACACATTCGAAAACTTCTTTGGGCAGAATGGTGTAGCACTGCTTGGGTGAGGGTGTGGACAGCTGAGCTGAAGTTGGACTTGTGGCCACATTTATATCCAGTGCCTTGTTTAGTAAAGTCTCAGAACTGTTGCTGAGGCTCCATGGAGCTGCTGCATTTACCATCTCCGTCCTTCTTTCCTCCCCATAGGATGCTGTGCTTAAAAATCCCTCATCAAAGCTCTGCAAACAAAACCCACAGTAAACAACAGCAAAGATAAGTTTAACTTGGATTCTTACCTGTGGACGTCTACATCTAAATGGCAAGCAAATGCGAGAGAACTGAGATCTATCCATGACATAATTTATCATTGTCAGCTGTCAATGGACATGGCCTTTATTTGAAAGCAATTTAATTAATGAGATCAGTGCCCCTGAACTTCTTCACTGATGAAATAAAGGAATCCATATATCCCAATATCTTACACAGATTCCTCCCTCCATAGTTTAATATACTTTCCAAATACCAATCGTTGATCATCCACTCATCAGAATTCAAAAAAAAAAAATCTAAATGGAGCTTTAGATTTTGATAGAAACAAAACAAAGAAAAACATATTGGGTGGCGTCTGAGAGTGAAACCATATCCAGATTTGTGTTCCAGAAAGTTTGTTTGTCAAACATGAAGAAGAAAAATTACAAGCTCCTTTGATGCCATTGAAAAGCCCAAGGCAGTGTCTATCCCATTTGTATTTCTGGATTTTTTTCAAGTCCATCTGTTTATTTTCTATTGAGCAAGCATTACAAAACAGAAAACCAGCATCTGAGGATGGGAAAACAGGTGGGATTTGGAAATAACTTGAAAGACATAATGATAAATTCTCAGACTAAAAGACCTCAGACTGACTAATGCCACACAGCATTTGTGGAAACTGGTATTTCCTTTAGGGTTAGTACCATTTAATACGAGGTAGAATTTATGTGAAGCCAGGCAGTTCGAGATTTTCAGACATCTTCTGAGTAAAGATTCTTAAATATTTTTTTATGATATAATGTTTTTTAGTAATTTTGAAAGTGTTAGAGGTCTTAGCTTTACCAGATTTTCTAATAAATTTCAGATTATAGTATAAAGCCCAGGAGATATAGTTTGAAATCACTTCCTTAACTATCTTCACGTTCATTCTGATGGGGTACACCTGAAGAGATTAGATAGTTCAGAGATCTATTTAAATATTAACTTAAGATCTGTAATATCATGTACTTGGAAGAAAATACATCTTTTTTAAATTAGAAAAATTATGAAAAGAATTATTTGCCTTTCATCAGTTACTTTTTCTTGAATAAAGCTTCATTTATTTTCTCTCTCTCTCTCTCTCTCTCTCTCTCTGTGTGTGTGTGTGTGTGTGTGTGTGTGTGTGTCTGTGTGTGTGTATGTGTGTGACTGCATAACTTTATATGCATTCTTTGTGTAAAGGAGCCTCAGAAACCAGAAGAGGGTGTTGGATCCCATGGAACTGGACTTATGGGCAATTGAAAGGAGGTAACTGTCAGGTAACTATTGGTAACTGAACTTTGGTCCTGTGCAAGAAAAGTAAAGACTCTTAACCACTAATCCTTCTCTTGAACTCTTGACTTGGCATTTTTATGGGTAAATTTTGATACAGACTAATAAAACGTGTAAAACTTAAACGAAAGCTTAGAAATATAGGAGAGAAAATGTGCTAAGTGGTATGAAATATTCAATAGCAATCACCCTATACAAGTATAGGCTTCTTATACTAAAATGTTAAAATTTAAAAAGAAACTACTGTCCTGGGTTTTTTGTCATTAATATTTAGCTTTAGAAGATATTCTCTTCAGATATCTTTTAAAAGTGACAGAATCTTTGAGCTATATTAAGTTTATTTTACTACCTTGAGTGCTGCAAAAAAAGATAACTTTAGCATCTGACCTACACAAATCTATTAACTTATGCTAATATCCCAAATTTGAGTAGAATAATATTAAGAGCTTGTGTTATAGAGACAAAGCGCTCAGTATCAGTACTTGGACGAAGACTTTCGGGCTGCTGCTTAAGTAAGTTGCATAATTGCTCTGAGACCAAGTTTCATACCTGTGAAATAGACAGGAGGATGCTCACAAGACAAAAGCTACCTGGAATAACATCAAAAGGAGAGGTAATATAGGTGCAATTTAGCACTGGTCCATAGGACAACACACAGATATGCTAGACACAAAAAGCCAAGACCTTTTTTTTCCTCCAAATAGGTCCTGTGTTCATTATTCACAGCAAACTGCAATGGTTGTTGGTTCTTAGCAATATTTAAGATTGGGCTTTGTGACTTCGTAGGAAGAACGTCAAGAGAAGAAATAGGCAGGGTCTTCATAAAGGAACTTGTTAATTTATTGGAGCTCTAATCTAAGAGCTGAACTTCAAAACCTTACAAATCTTCAAAGCAGCTGACTCATATCTATTCTAAATATTTGAATGATCAATGATATACTAATGTTACCTTTTATGATAATGTCTTCAGACTGGAGAGCTAGCTCAGTGGTTAATAGTGCCTACTGCTCTTACAAAGGATCTGAGCTCGGTCTTGCACAACTGTGTCCATGTCAGGCAGCACACAATTGCCTGTAACTTCAGATCCAGGGGATTTGATGTCCTTTTCAGAACTCTGATTTCACTCACACACATAGAGGCACACAGGCAAACAGGCATGCAGGCACACACACACACACACACACACACACACACACATACATACACAGAGGCATACACATACATACACAGATACAGATTTAAGAATTTTACTTAAAGATAAAATAAAATAAAATAAAATAAAATAAAATAAAATAATGCCTGCACCCGAGTTTGAGGGAAGGCCTACCAGATCTCAGCAGACTCAACTCTTTCTACAGTATCACAATCATTACATTGAATTCTGGGCTAGAATCTGTGCTAACTGTGCTTAAAATTTTGATTAGTTTTAATTACCCATCAAAGCTGATAATTATTATTTTCTTTTAAAGTATTAAGTGGTTAAACAATTACTTCTTCCAAATAGTTAATTTTGGGGGAGGGGTAAAAAAAATTATCTGGAGGCTGGAGATGTGGCTCAACATTTAAGAGCACCAACCATTCTTCCAGAGGACCTGGGTTCAATTCCCAGCACCTTCATGGCAGCTCACAATTTCCTGTACCTCCATTTCCAGGAGATCTGACACCCTAACACCAGTCTATATAAAATAAAGTGAAATAATTAAAAAAGAGAAACAAGTATTTAAAACTCATTTTTCTGGCTTATTTACACCTCTGAATACATTGGCTTAGAGACCAAATGAAACCAGTTAGTTTAAACTGATTAGTGATTAACTTTGTTACTGACTAAGATGTGTTTATGAATGGTTTAGATATTTGATTGTCTGTATAAGCTACAGAACAGGGAGATTTTCCCCCTTTGTGTATTTTAATCACATTTAATGAGATATTTTCTGGAGTAAATATGCTTCAAGCACTCTGTCTACACTTCTACATCAAAGCCACAGCATGTCATCTTAACGGGTTCATCTCATTAATTGGATGGTTATGGGTGTTGTAATCAGCAACAAGGTCGAGGAAGGCGCCAGAAGTCAGTTTCCAGGGATGAGTAATTTGAGTTTCATTTATTTATGTGAGAATAGCTGATGCCAATTAGGCAAAAATGATTTCAAATGCTAAGAATACATGCTCTAATGCAAAAATAAATTAACATTTATATTCTATAAAAACAGCCACAAATGAGTGCATTCCACTCTAACTAATGGTGCTCATATTAATATTTATGGACCATGAGATATCACTGTCCATTAAATAGACCTTTATTTTAGAGCATGCATAAGAAATGATACTGAAGAAAGTGTCTCCAAACTGTAGAAGAAGTTAACATACTCCAAGTTTGAAAAGAAAGGGTATAGAGGGGTCAAATCTTAATTATACAGAAATTTCATATGATAGACAAACAGCTACTAGATAATAATCTAGAGAAGTCAGAAAGTAAGAAATCATCATGGACCACAAAGAGGGTGAAGATTTCAAAACACATTCTTTCAGAAGATCCTAGGATGAAACTAGTATAAAAGCTAGCATCTGCTTCAGCAAGAATTTTGATTAAAGTTGCTCAAATTATAAAGTTTTACAGGCCTGAAGATCAGCTGCAAGGAGCAGACTGCCTAGGATGTTTAACAGGTGGGTTGGTTTTGAGGTTGCAATGTTCTTATCTGTCTCGTGGATGAGGATCACTAAAAAAATCCACTATTGTAATAATGTATTCATCTTACACACACACACACACACACACACACACACACACACACACACACACTCTGAAGATTATTTCCCATATGCCTTGAAAAAAAAATGTCTATCATGTCAAAGATTTTAAACGTCAACTACACTTAGGAGGCCAGTGGATGTGGAAGTGGAATTCTTTTTTGGAAAGCAACACTATTGGATTTACTTATCATACACAGATAAGAGAAACTGAGAGACTTGTGGCAGAAATTTCACTAATTAAGAATGAACATAAGTAGTGGGAAAGGAAGATAAATTAAGAAAACATTAAAAAAAACAAATTTTCTGTAACAGACAAAATAGTCATAAATTCAAGGAGGAAGGTGATCCTGGACACAATAGTAGTAAATACTAGGAGGAAGGTGATCCTAAGACTCAGTGTTCTGATCAAACACAGGTTTCAGATAGAAATGGACACAGTTCCCTTGTTGGCAACTAAGAGCAGATGACAGATTGTAGCAAATCAATAGACATAGAAGCGGTAACTCATGAGTAGTCTGAGGATCCTGGTGCTAAGCAAAGATGCCTAGCACTGTGGGTTACATAGCATCATTCCTCAGCTTTAATGTGATGCATTATTTTTATTATTTCTTTGGTACAATTCTACCCTACCAGACTTAATTTGGAAATTTAATTAAATTCAAGCAGAGAAATATGGCCAAACACATTATATTTCAATTAGTCCTCTTGCTGCTATAGTCTCTCCCCAGGCAGCCTTGGATATTGGAAGAGAAAGGACCTTGAACTTAATATATGGGTTTTGAATCTTGATTGTCACCATATCCTTTGGATTTCTTAATGTTTGTAAAAATTTTGGATGAGTTACTTAGGTTTTCTGACCTTCAGATCCTTTTCTGAAGTGGGACCAAGAGACATCTCTCATGCACTGCTTAAGTGTCATGATGGTGGTTGAAAAGTAACCAGATTAGGAAAGATGAAGTGCCTCAGTAGGTAAAGGCACTCACCACCAAGCTTGACGACCTGATTTCAATCACTGGCATCTATATGGTAGGAGAGAATGAAATGACTATTGAAAATACTCTTCTAATGTCACCATATGCTTGTAAACATGGATGGTAATGCACATACACACACACACACACACAGAGAGAGAGAGAGAGAGAGAGAGAGAGAGAGAGAGAGAGAGAGAGAGAGAGGAGAGAGACAGAGACAGAGAAGTGATAGAGACAGAGAGACAGAAGAGACAGAGAGACAGAGACACAGAGACAGAGAGGGGAGAGAGAGCGAGAAAGAGAGAGAGAGAGAGAGAGAGAGAGAGAGAGAGAGAGAGAGAGAGAGAGAGAGAGAGAAGGAGGGAGGGGGAGAGAGGGTGGGAGGGAAGAGACAGAAGCAATGAAAGAAATAATAAAATGCGTTGTTTAGGTACCTAGGATGTGTTGATTTTCTGAATCACTTAATCATAGCTAGTGATTTCATCCTTCACATACTCACTACCAGCTGCTGTGAGTTGCTAGCTCTACAGGGCTCTACAGGGCTCTACGGGGCTCTACAGGGCTCTACAGGGCTAGCAACTCGCCAGGGTATGAACATTACTTCCATGCTCCTAAGAATGGCTTTTCCTCATGTAAAATGATAAGATTCATTTATTTAAGACTTCACTGTTTTTCTTTCTTTTCTTATTGAATATATTCATCATTTACATTTCAAATGTTATTTATTCCCTTTCCTGGTTTTCCCCCCTCCCAGAAGACCCCCAACCCATCCTCCCTCCCCCTGCCTCCATGAGGATGCCCCTCCACTCCACCCACTCCTACCTACCCCGCCCCCTTGATTTTCCCCATGCTGAGGCATCTATCCAGCCTTCATAGGACTAAGGACCTCTTCTCCCACCGATGCCCAGCAAGGCATTCCTCCGTCACAAATGTGTCTGGAACCCTTGGTTGTACCCCTTGGTTGTACCCCTTGGTTGATGGAACCCTTGGTTGTACCCCTTGGTTGATGGAACCCTTGATTGTACCCCTTGGTTGATGGTTTAGTCACTGGGAGCCCTAGGGGTCTAGTTGGCCGACATCATCGTTCTTCCCATGAGGCTGCAAACCCCTTAAGCTCCTCCAGTCCTCCCTCCTACTCCTCCATTGGGGACCAGGACTCAGTCCAATGGTTGGCTGATAGTATCCGCCACTGTATCTGTAAGGCTCTGGCAGGGCCCTTCTGGAGACAGCCATATCAGGCTCCTTCTCGCCAAGCACTTCTTAGCATCCTCAATAGTGTTGGGGTTATGTGACTGTTTATAGGATGAATCTCCAAGTTGGACAGTCCCAGGTAGGATGGACTTTCCTTCAGTCTCTGCCCCACACTTTGTCTCCATAATTGCTTCTGCGATTATTTTTTCCCTTTCTCAGAAAAACCACAGTACCCACACTTTAAGACCTCACTTTTTATTGGAACAGAATCTTTGGGCTAAAGCCTGAATCCCTAACATGCAGGATCATTAGATTACAGTTTCTTTGTTGATATTTTTAAGAAGACCCAGTATGGAGTGGGAACCTTCCTTTTCCTAGTCTATGCTGTTCATTTGCCAAATGAAAAGCAGGCAAACTGAGGAGGTCTAGGACTGACAGGGGCATGACTAGGCATATAATATGACCAACTCCCTTGACTGTTCAATGCTATATTTCTAATTTCTTCCCGAATTAATTTATACATGAAAGAGAACTGTGCCTGTTGTGAGTAATAATCCAAAGGTTAGGGTTATTTATATCTCTTTCTTTCATTCATACAGATGGCTGAGTTGTCTACTTTTAAAGAATCATGTTCATACTTTGCTTTCAACTCTAATTCTGGTCATTGCATTTTAAATACTTGCTCTTTCTTCAATCAAGTTCCACCATTTCCAATGTCCCTATGAATTCCAAGCTGTTAGTGAATGGGGCACTGTTGTTATGACTTTCTTCATCTTACCAACACACTCTTATTTCTCCCATGGCTGATCTCTGCATTAGGCACATGGTAGAGTTTACTCAATGTTTTGATAATGGGCTGAATGTTGTGTATTAGCATTCCTTCTAAACTGTGCCACAGAGTTACCTGGCTTATTATGAAAGGGGCTGTCTGCCCCTTCCTCCTTGATCTTTTCTCTCTCTCTCTCTCTCTCTCTCTCTCTCTCTCTCTCTCTCTCTTACCTCAGGGGAAAGTATGCCTCAGCATGAGCTCGCAGAGGCACCCCATCACACTTCGCAATACCTCACTCCTCAATCTATCAGACATATTCCTGGCTCTTTTTTCTTTTTTGTAAAACACAACACTGTGCACTTGTACTGGTGACAACTCAGAGTAACTGTAACTTTATCTTACATCACTTGCTGTTGAGATAGCCTAAGAGACAATTTTAAGTTTAGCTACTTATAGAATATTATATATATTCTTTCTAGACCTCCTAGGATTGAAATCAACAAATGCAATGCTTTTACAATTTCTTAGAGAGAATATGAATGCCTTGCTCTGCTCACAAGAAGCTAGATGATTCATTACTACTACAATATTTTTTAATACTGGCTATATACTTGCCAGCCTTTAGTACAGAACCAAATTCCTGATGCAGGGATATAGGAATGAGAAGTAAAACCTGTTTAAGAAACGTAGAAACAAGTGTGCAAGCACATGAATAAAGTGGTTTTGCTTAAGTTCGCTGGGATGAGATAACAGGTTTTCTTCTACTAGATGGCATTTTTAGGGTGAATACCTAAAGAATAACTTACTGAATTGCACACAAATTGGCTAATAATGATATTGACTCATTTTATTAATCAATAATGATAAGATTAATCTCTCTTTGAGATTCAGTCATAGCTTTGAAAGGAAACTAAAGATTACCTTTTGTCTGCTTTTTTCTCTTTTTCTTTTTCATCAGAAGAAAATATGCATTTTAACACAGCAGGTATGTATGGTTAAACCGGGTGCATTTCAATGCGAACCGTGTAAATGGAACCAGTAGTTGTCAAGACTTTCAAGATCTACCTAGTTTCTAGTTTGCATTGAAATACTGTCCCTGTAACTAAGCTGCCTTGTCTGGCCTCAGTGGGAGATGAGCCTAGTCTTGCAAAGACTTGATGTGCCAGGTTGGAGTGATACACAATAGGAGGCCTCTCCTTGCTCAGAGGAGAAGAGGTGGGGGAAATAGGGGGAGGAGTTGTCAGACTTGGTGTGAGGGGGGGTTGACGGGGGGGGGGTGGATATTAGGATGTTAAGTAAATAAATAAATTAATGAAAAAAAGACAAAAGAAAATTGCCTGTGTTACAAGAACTTTAGTGGTCAAACAGAAAGATACTCTATGTTCTGTAAAACTCTAAGATAGGATTTGAATGTTTTTACCATGGAGAAATAATAAATGTTTAAGAAGATGAAAATGGTGATTTAAATATCACATAATGTGTGTGAGAAGCAGCAAAACACATGGCAAACCATTAAAACAATTTTGTGTTTCAGTTCAAAATAAAAACATGAAAGATGTGACTTCCCAAGCCAGATAGGGGACTGTAAAGCCTTGCCCACATCCCAAACATCTCTCCATTTCAGTCACACCCAACATACTAACTGCAGCCTGGAACCCCAGCTCCTCCACATCCTAAGACCACCTGAGACAAAGGTAAACTAGGGCCAGAGGACCCACTGAAAGTTATATATGTGCAAAAAGAAGCATGAAGTCTTTCAGAACTTAGCCCAGTGTAAAACTCTTTTTGCTTTCTTTCCTTTTTTGATTGTGACTTTTAATTGCATTTATGATTGTGAGCAAGATCAAGGTAACTTTGATTTCTGGAAACTGAGTCAGGCAGAGTTGAAAAGTGCTGTCCTTTCAGTATTAAGACTTGAAGCCTGCAGGGCAGTGGTGGCGCATGTCTTTAGTCTCAGGATTTGGGAGTCAGAGGCAGGTGGATTTCTGAGTTCAAGGTCAGCCTGTTTTACAGAGTGAGTTCCAGGACACAGGACAGCCACCCTGTCTAGAAAAACAAAAAACAAAAAAAAAAAAAAAAAGACTTGAAGCATATGCTTTCTAGAAAGCAAGATCAATTTTCTAACTGAAGAATATTTTCAGCAAACCAGAGTAAGCAGACACAATAAATCAGGTAGATGCAGACAGAGGAATAAGTCACATCCGTGACATAAATATCACATTCACATCATGTCTTACAAAATTCTCCAAACCTTACTGATAGCTGTTACCCAAGAGACCTCACACTATCATTTTTAAATAGAGTAATTGCTAAGGGGAAGATTTTCCCCCTCTTATTGAATCCTGGATAATTTTCTTTACGAGATTTCCCAAACTGCTAATTTAATCTTAGCAGAATGTTGGTGGAAGGATACGACAAGGTTATCTTTTTAAATTAAAAAAAATTTTTTTTTAGTTACTTTCTTTGTTTGGAACAACATAAGCATCCTGGTTAGACGCATGTGTCTGGTCTGATGTGTAAATTATTATATTGCTACTATAGAGCTTGATAGAAGAACACAAAGTAATGCTATGACGGGATAGTATTTAAAAGTCCCAGCACAAAGTTCAGTGGATATACAAAGTACACTTAGGGGCGGGCCCCATGCCCAGTACTAGATGGCCAAAACAAAATTAACTCAAAAGTTTTTTTGGGAGATTTTTATGTCTCATACTGCTTTGTTTGGGGTTTATTTATTTACTTGTTTGTTATCTTACTGGTTTTTGCTTGTATATTATGGCTTATAATCTTGTGTTTTGTGGGGTTTGTTAATGTATATTTGTCTCTGCATGTATGTATGTTTCGCATACTTTTGCAGGGTTTGTTTTATTCTTGCTTGTTTCAATTGCCTATTTGACACTGTGTGTTTCATAAGAGAGAAAGAACAACTAGAATTAGAAGGGTGGGGAGATGGGGAGCATCCAGGAGGAAATAAGAGAGGGAAAACTATGAACAGAATATATTATATGAAAAAACTATTCTCAAATATAAATATAATAAAAACCCTACCTATTATTTTGGGATATACCATTCTGTAAAGCTCCTCCACTTCTGTTCACCTATGACAACTGTAAATATGGCAGTAGCTTTTCAGAAACAAAGCAACTCATTTTTCTAGATCCTTGTCTTACCCTTTCTCATACTTGATATAGAGATAGAAAGCCCACTACCATGTACTGGAGACTACTCATCAGTCATGAAGCATCAATGCCCCTCCTTTCCCCTGAAACCTCTAAGACAGACATTCACTCAGTCACATAGGTATGATCAAGAAATCCTGGAAAGAAGCTAATCTGCAGAGACCTAGTGACTGTTTAGAACTCTGGTATTGTTCAGACACTGTGGAGAGTTCTGAAGGTTAAAGGGCCACAGGCTAATTTCCTTATCTTTGGGATAGTTTTAGCATCCTGAATAGTCATTTAAGGCCCAACTTTGTGTCAAAAAGAAACATCCTGTGACTAACAGTTAAAACCTATTTGACATGTATTAATTTAGCAGGCTTCTAGTTTCTGCCAATCTGAAAGCTAAGAATGCTGTCAGAGATTATCTTACACCTATAGAATAGCTTCCTATCTTAATTTAACCATCTTCTCTGATATACCCACCAATGTATTTTAAACTTGCCTTGATTATGATATCTTTGTCCTGTAAAACTACAGAGCTACTACAATGGAACATGGAATTTGTGGTAATTTAAATCTGTGTCCCTGGGCCATGGTCACTGCCTTTTATTCTATTTAAGATGGAAGGCATGTGTGTTGGGTTGAGATGAGCATACACTCTTTTTACCATCCACCAGGCTGCTATCTGTTTATTCGTGGTGTTAACAAGTCTTTGAACAATATCTTACCCCAAGGACAATCTGCCTCAATGTTCCCCTTGAACCCCAACTCCAAAGCCTTTCACTACCATGTCATATAACAGTCACTAAAATGTCTCTATTCACTCTGTTCTGTAAGTACAAGTACACTTCTATAGTCTGATTGTGGGTTGCCCATTCTTCTACTCTGTTTAAAAGGTAGATGAGGTTGAGATTCTTAAGAATTTGGAGTCTGCCATTATGAATGTATTAATTTACTTATGCAATTAAAATATTTACCAGACTACAGGTTATCTAAGAATAAGTCTGCCAAAAATGTATGAGCTTTACTAAGTCTCTCACATGCTTCTTATCTTCCACTGTCTGATGCCTAAAACCACCCTAACTCCAGACAGAAATAATCTCAAATGCAGCTCAGAAATCTTCTACTAAAATTTCCTATCAAAATAGACTACTTTTCTTTATAATGTGTATGGTATGTAGTATTATGTTTATTAGCAAGAGGAAATGGGCTAAGAAATAAATATTTATTGAAAGTCATATACAAGACTTCATGCTTGGTTGTGAATATGCAAATGAGCAGGACCCTGTCCAGCTATTATTCTGAACAACATATAATATGCCATCTCCTGACAACAGAGGGAATTTCAGTGCTGGCTTGGTTTTGCTTGTTTTTACAATAGATGGATCATGTAAGTGAATGAAAATTGTGTATAATGAGTTATTATGACTGATCAGTTTCAAAGTGACAATTTCTTTAGTTCTTTGGAAATGAAGAAATAGGCAGCTGATTGGAAGGAGAGCTTTGTGAAAGAATGAAATGAGCATAAACTGGCTTAAATATGTATATAATATATATGTACATATATATTATATATATATGTGTATATATATATATACACACACACATACTAGCTTAAATATATAAGCTAGAAAAACATGATTTGCCATTTTTATCAAACATTTGAGTGTGAGTGTTCTCTGGAGACTAAATATATGGCTATTTTTCAAGGGAATCAAAAACAGGTAAAAACAATACTGACAAAGCTCTTATAAGAATAAATACCTCTTTGTGGGACCTATGTTTTATTGTTTTTCTTTCCACCCTACCTTCTCTGTTTTTCTGTCAGTTTCAGGTAGCCCAGACTGGCCTTCAACTAACTCCTGGTGTTGCTGAAGATGACCTTTAAACTCCTAATCCTTTTGCCCCATTAGTATTATAGGAGTGTACCACCAAGTTGGTCTTTTCTTTTTAAATTGTTATTAAAAGTGATGTTGGGTTAAATCAGAAATGGATACCTTATGTCTGGATTATGTATAATCACTGCTAAGTGCAGACTAATAAATGAGATGGACTAAAACATCAGAGGGTAGATGATTCTTTTTAAATGATATTTAAGATGACAAAGACACCTAGAAATGGTGATGACCAGAAAAGTTTGAGAACATGGCATGCTAGTGAAGAAGCAGGACTGACCATGGATAGCAAAGACTCAAGAACAGCTGTAATCTTATAGATCAGAATTTAAAGAAGGAGGTTAAAGGTAAGTGAAAGACAAAATAAGCAAATACAAAAAAGCATACAAATGTAAAGCAACCTCCACATAGAAGAAGTGCCAGGGGGAACTGTTTATACATGCAAAGGTTCTGTATGTGCACACATTAATTCTTGGGAGAACCTCAAGAAAGCAACATACAGAAAATGAATTAAAGCAAGCAAATGTTCAATAAATTTACAGAACTCTTTATAAATGGAACATATACACTCACTGACCTTAATGGAGACTCTGAGAAGATTTGAAATGCATCATATATATGATATATATGCATACAGAGACACAATATTGAAAGACAGAGAAAGGGAGAAAAGCTATTCCACCTGAGTTATTTGCTCTGTTTAGTCAATAGAGCAGGGCAGCTAAGATTTCAGAAGACATAATTCATCCCATTGATATGAAAGTGTAACTGAAGGGAAACTGAATTTTAGTACATTTGAGATATGAAAAGTTTCTGTAGATGATTGATATCGTGTCATTATTTTATGGGCTCCATTTGCTATTTTAGAAGGCAAACTTTTGTAAAAACAAGAATAACCATATGCTGCATGTTTTATTTTGTGGGCATACATTGCATACTTGCTGTTTTGCTTGCTCAGCATCCATCTCTCCCTAGATCTGTAGATAGATTTGAATGACCACTTATTGCTCATTCTTTCTTTTCTCTTTTATTGGATATTTTATTTATTTACATATGAAATATTATCCCCTCCCCTGCTTTCCATATTCTGAGATCTTTGATTTCTTTCTTCAGAGACCTGAAGTTCATGTCATAAAGATCTTTCTCTTGCTTGGTTAGAGTCACACCAAGGTATTTTATATTATTTGTGACTATTGTAAAGGGTGTTGTTTTCCTAATATCTTTCTCAGACTGTTTATCCTTTGAGTAGAGGAAGGCTACTGATTTTTTTTGAATTAATTTTATATCCAGATACTTTATTGAGGTTGTTTATCATGTGTTGGAGTTCTCTGGTAGAATTTTGGGGGTTACTAGTGTATATAATCATATCATCTACAAATAGTAATATTTTGACTTCTTCCTTCTAATTTGTATCCCCATTGACCTCCTTTTGCTGTCTAATTGCTCTGGCTACCACTTTGGGTACTATATTGAATAGGGAGGGAGAAAGTGGGCAGCCTTGTCTAGTCTCTGATTTTAGAGGAATTGCTTCAAGTTTCTCTCCATTTAATTTGAAGTTGACTACTGGTTTGCTGTATATTGGTTTACTATGTTTAGTTAAGGACTTTGAATCCCTGATTTTCCAAAAATTTTTACCATAAAGGGGTATTGAATTTTGTCAAGTCCAGGCCTACAAAGGATAATAGATGGAAAACTCCAAAACAAGGAGGGAAACTACACTCTAGAAAAAGAAAGAAAGTAATTTTCTTTCAACAAATCCAAAAGAAGATAGCCACACCAACATAATTCCACCTCTAACCACAAAAATAACAGGAAGCAACAATCACTTTTCCTTGATATCTCTATTGCTTATTCTTGATTTCCAGTTCAGCTTGGGCTGGTTAAATCTCCATGTCCTTGAATATTCATATGGCTCAATATTAGCTGCTCAGAATCCTAGTTCATTAGTTCCAAGTTCAGTGAATAAGAGTCAATCCTGAATGTATTTACTGAAAATCTTGGAAAAGAGATTTTTTTTCTACTGGGATTGTTAAACTGATTGAAGATGGAGATTATTGCCAACACCAGCTGAGCTTGGAGAAAGCTTCTGTGAGAAGGACTGTTTGGGAACAACAAAAACAAACAACTATAAGCCAAAATGTTCTCTCTCTCTCTCTCTCTCTCTCTCTCTCTCTGTTTGTGTGTGTGTGTGTGTGTGTGTGTGTGTGTGCGTTTGTGTTCTGCTCTTCTCCAGACAGCTTTTTCTTACTATTCTAAAACACTCTGGTTGGATACAGCTCTTGACCTAGAAATAAAGCCACACACCTATGGTCACTTGATATTTGACAAAGGTTTTGACAAAGGAGCCAAAACCATCCAGTGGGAAAAGACAGCAATTTTATCAAATGGTGCTGGTTCAACTGGCAGTCAGCATGTAGAAAAATGAAAATTGACCCATTCTTATCTCCTTGTACAAAGCTCCAGTCTGAGTGGATCAAGGCCCACCACATAAAACCAGATACACTGAAACTTGTAGATAAGAAAGTGGAGAAGAAGCTCGAACACATGGGCACAAGGGAACATTTCCTGAACAGAACACCAATAGCTCATACTGTAAGATTGAGAATCAACAAATGGCACCTCATAAAATTGCACAGCTTCTGTAAGGCAAAGGACACTGTCAATATGACAAAATGGCAACCAACATATTGAGAAAGCATCTTTACCAATCCTACATCCGATAGAAGGCTAATATCCAATATATACAAAGAACTCAAAAAGTTAGACTCCAGAGAATCAAATAACCCTATTTAAAATAGAGTACAGAACTAAACAAAGAATTCTCAACTGAGGAATATGGAATGGCTGAGAAGAACCTAAAGAAAAGTTCAACATCCTTAGTCATCAGGGAAATGCAAACCAAAACAACCCTGAGATTCTACCTTATGACAGTCAGAATGGCTAAAATCAAAAACTCAGATGACAGCAGATGCTGGCGAGGATATAGAGAAAGAGGAACACTTCTCCATTGCTGGTAGGATTGCAAGCTGGTACAAACACTCTGGAAATCAGTTTGGCAGCTCCTCAGAAATTTGGACATAGCACTACCTGAGGACCCAGCTATATCATTTCTAGGCATATACCCAGAAGATCTGCCAACATATAATAAGGACACATGCTCAACTATGTTCATAGCAGTCTTATTTATCATAGCGAGAAGCTAGAAAGAACCTAGATGTCCTTCAACAGAAAAATGGATACAAAAAATGTGGTATATTTACACAATGGAGTACTACTCAGCTTTTAAAAATGATGAATTCATGAAATTCTCAGGAAAATGGATAGAAATAGAAAATACCATCTTGAGCGAGGTAACCCAATCACAAAAGAACACACATGGTATGCAGTCACTGATAAGTGGATATTAGCCAGAAGCTCAGAATACTCAAGATACAATTCACAGACCACATGAAGCTCAATAAGAAGAAAGACCAAAGTGTGGGTGCTTCGGTTCTTCTGAGAAGGGGAACAAAATACTCACAGGAGCAAATATAGAGACCAAGTGTAAAACAGAGACTGAAGGAAAGGTCATCCAGAGACAGTCCCACCTGGGCATTCGTCCTCTATACAGTCACCAAATCCTGATACTATTCTGAATGCCAAGAAATGCTTGCTGAAAGGAGCCTGATGAGGCTGTCTCTGGAGAGTCCCTGACAGAGCCATACAAATGCAGAGGCAGATACTGGCAGCCAATGATTGGACTGAGCACAGGATCCCAAATGGAGGAGTTTGGGAAAGAACTGAAGGAACTGAAGGGGTTTGCAGCCTTTTAGGAAGAACAACAATATCAACCAACCAGAACCCCCCAGAGCTCCCAGGGACTAAGCCATTAACCAAGGAGTATACGTGGCTCCAGCTACATATGTAGCAGAGGATTGTCTTGTCAGGCACCAATGGGAGGAGAGGTCCTTGGTCCTATGAAGGCTCAATAGACTCCCCAGTGTAGGGGAATTGAGGGCAGGGAGGTGGAAGTAGAGTGGGTAGAGGAACACCCTCATATAAGCAGGGGGAGGGTAGGTGGGAATAGGGGATTTCTGGGAAGGGGGGACTTGGAAAGGGGAGAGATAACATTTGAAATCTAAATAAAAAATATCCAATAAAAATAAATAAAGAATTATGAAAGATCTCTGGATAGTTCAGGGGTTTTCTGACCAAAGCCAAAAAAGCTGCTTAAAATAAATAAATAAATAAATAAATAAATAAATAAATAAATAAATACCAAAAACCAACAAAACAGGAAACAAACAAAAAACCCAAACAAATCAAAACTTTGGATCATTTGACCAAGTCAAAAATCTTGTTTGAAAAAAATTCTAAAGGTAATTCTTGAGTTTTACAAGCAAAATCAGAAAACCAGAAAACATTCTAAAACAGTTGTGTTTTCTCTCTGGATTATCCAAATAAAATCAGAAACTTTGTTAGAAAAAATTCTTGAAAACTGTCCCTGCTCTCCAGAGATCTCCAGACACTTAGCTCTCCGTAGAGAAAATTCTGAAGGATAATTGTTACAGCTTTTTTGCTAGATCATTTCATGCAGATCAAAAGCAGTTTTTTTTTATTTATATATCAACTCAGTTATTTATTCCTGGTTTCCTTTTGATTAGCCTATGAATCAGTATCCTGTGACCCCAGACCCTTAAAGTACATTTTTTTTAAGCATTGCAAAAGTATTCAGAGATCTGACTCTGTTAAGCACAGACAAGGTAGCTGTGTGGGACCTCATCCTAGAATTATCATTCTAACCACACCTGGAGCTAAATTCTATCTGTCTCAAACTGACCTTGAACTTAGGGATCTGCCTGCATGGGTATCTGCCTGTGTTTGTATCATTCTGACAAATTTGTTTATAGTGTACCTTCCTCTATTCCTCTAGATCTATGAAGGTCCTTATACAATTCATATTGTATCCTTATTTTTTTTGCATAGTTGAGAAATTTTATATTTTTGAACTCATGTTTTTAGGGTTTTTTTTTTCCACAGCCATTTTGCTGAGACATCAACCATACCTATGCCTCCCAGACTCATGCTCTCTCTGATTATCATGGAGTCATTGATGAGGACATTCCTAGAAGGAGGAACATAAAATATATACATCATTATACAAATGAGCATCACACTCACAGCAGCCATCAACACTTGTGGAGACCCACATCTGCAGGCCATGTCCCAGGGGTAGGAGCCATGTCAGTCTGTCCCACCAAGGCCATGCTGGACTCTGCATATTATGACATACAACTTGACACAGGGAAGACTCTTACTATCAATGAAGCCAATCCATGATTCTTGAAAGCACTGAAATCCAGCCATTTCTGCTGGTTGACATGAGCATTTCAGAGTAATGTCGCCAAATCACTTGGAATTACTGATAGTCCTTCCACCAATGTTCTCTTCTCTTTATTGTCCATTTCTCAGTTATAGTAAGTTATTTGCTGTCAGTGGGCTATGATGTCAAGAAAAGTTCAGTGTACAAGTTGTATTGATGAGAAAGTATTGTGGGAAATCTTTAAAAAGTACTTCAAGTTCCCACCCTATACTCAGCTACCATCTGCCCTGTGGGGCTGGTCGGACATGCACTGGTGGGCAATGGCTGGCCTGTTCTTATCTTGTGGAGACTCTCTGACTCAGAGCTCTAAAATCTCTCCACCCAGCTCCCTAATTTCCCTCTGGCAGGTCGCTACCACACCAGCCCCATGTTTCAAAATTCCCATCGCCTTTTGTGGTGCACCTCTGGCAAATCCAGACTGACTTTGCTGCCAGTTGAACCACCATGTGAAGGAAAATACCACATAAACTTAGTTTAGAAACAATGGTAACTCAATCTCTGGGCATAACAACTAGAATCCTTATCTTGTAAGAGATATTAAATCTAAATCCTCTGGTTGTGAGTCCTGGCATATCTGTCATTAAAACCGGGAGCACTAGTATCTACATCTTGTCCTTCTGCTATCCCCATCCAAAAGCTCCTAACTCTCTCCTGCTTCCTCTCTTCCTCAGTCCAACCTGAAAGTCCCACCTACTCGTACAGTGATTGATCTTTTTATTCATTGGGAGAGGGTTCACAGGAAGTCCCTTGAATATGTGACTCATTCCTTGTTCCAGACAGTCCCTCTTGGGAAAGCGAAATTAACATCAAACTACAAGCAGCACTAGGGCTATCCACAACAAGAATCCACAATGGCTGAACAGGGTGCTCTGATTTCTGCTAAGCCACAGAGAGGACTCAGGATAACACAAGGAATACATAGAGAAGAATGACTGAAGGAGAAACTTAGAAATCAGCAAAGCAATAATAGTACCTGAACATCAAGAACCAGAAAAGGAAAAAGCAAGTTGTAAGGTAGGAGCTGAGAGCAAATACACCTTTGTAGAAGACTCATTCCCAAAACTGCAAAAACATCTTACAGTCCTCAGATGCTTTCTGTCTTGCTGGGAATGTTGGCTGATCTGAGAGACTGCTGGGGGTTCAAAAAAAAATCATATGATCTGTTCCTTAAACCCCAGTACCAGAGCTTCCACAACAGTCCTTACTAAACCCTATCTCACCTCAAAGGCTAATGGCCAGAACTTTGATGTTACTTGATGTCTTAAGCCTATGGTTGATTCTGGGTTCAAAGGACATCCCTTGAATCTTGTAGTTTGAGGAGCAAATGCCATAAACTCAGGCTTAAGTCTCTCCTTAGACTGGTAATTAGGAAAGATCTTTTCCCCAGCCAATAGCTTTAGGGGAGTGGGTATCAAAGCAAATAGTCTATGTCATCTAGAACCTGAAAATATATCAACTCCATTGCACAGGTTCATAAGCACAGCTACAAATACCTAAGAGCTTGGAATCATCTGTGCTTACCTGACAGTCACAATAAAAACTTTCTCCTAACTGTACTCATGGGATTTCAGCTATATGTATAGAGTTACTCATATATAGGTCCACTGGAATGGGAAAGTTCCAAAACACTGGGGAAAATTCCCATAAAGGTGACTACATTTAACCCTACACTCAAGTACCAACTACATTCATTTTGACTTTAGTCTAAAGTCTTAGAACTGTGGTTTCTGCTTCCAAAATCTTAGTATCAGGTTTTCTCTGAGAATGTCTCTATCTGTGTCTATATCCTACAGTCTCAGGATAGCAGTCAAAACCATTCAAATACAGAAACAACTCTCCCCAGACTGTGATGGTTACTATTGGTTTTTAAATTGATTGGATCTGGAATCATCTATAAGATATGCCTCTGGACAGGTCTTAGGGATGGTTTCTGGAATGATTAAGTAACAGGAAAACCCTTTTCAAGAGCCGATGGCGATGGTACAGGGCAGCTAGATATAAAGAGGTCTAAAAGGAAAGTAGTTGCTGTTTGCCTGCCCACTTGCCTGGATTCCCTGAGGATAAATGTATCTAATTTGCTAGTGCTGGCACCTCCATCCTTCATTCAAATGGAAATTCAGCTTTCCAGTATGTACTGAAGGCTCACCATGAATCTCCTGGTGTTAGGACTGTGGAGGCATCCAACCTCAATGGACTCAGCAGCTACTGGGTTCTCGGACTCTCCCGTATGCAGACAGGTTTTGTTAGACTACTCAGTACATATCCTGTTGGCTGATCTAGTAGATCTCCTTTGATACATACATACATAAATACATATATATGTATATATACATATACATTTATATATATATACATTTATACATATATATATATACATTTATACATATATATATATATATGATTATGTTTTACTAGTGCCCTAGGTTATTATATTACTCAGTCTCAGATCTGCAGCTTGTTATAAAACCTTCTGCTATCATCCATATTTCTCCTGTGATATAGGGAGTAGAATATATCTAAATTTTGCAGCTCTGGGTTCATAGCTACAATGTTTATTCTAATATCTTGGGGAAACTGTCCATCACATTTTAAATTTTACTGATGGAATATACAGATTTTGACTGGTTATTTTTTAGGATTTCTATATGTTTATAAGTTTTACATTCATGTCTTGTTTTTTTTCTAATTTCTACACAATGATTGTCTCTATTCTCTTGTATTTTCCAATTACATAGAGTAGCAATGATAGAAAATGAATTTTTTTTTAAATTGGAGATATAGTATTAGCTATTTAGTTCCTTTGATACATATTATAGATGAAAAGTCAATTTAGATGTGCAGTCTCATTATGATTGTTTTGGTTTGATTAATACCAAGAGTGTCTCTGAGTGCTTCAATAACTTAGACTGCAGGGATCCAAGGAAGGTGTGGAAAAATTTCTAAAAATATGTGTGTATTCAGATAGTAGAGAATTGGGTGCTGAAGGCATATGTTGATGGAAGACATCAAGAGTCTAATTTTATTATTACAGGGTGGGTCGGGGTTTTCCCTGAGTCTATGTGATAAATCATAAATATCATTCAGGGTCTATGTGGTGATTTGAATATGCTTGGCTCAGGGAATGGCATGATTAAGAGGTGTGACCTTGTTATAGTAGGTATAGCCTTGTTGAAGGAAGTGTATCACGTGGTCATGGGCTTTAAGATTGTTGTCCTACCTGGAAGTCAGCCTTCTCCTAGTAGCTTCAGATGAAGATGTAGGGCTCTCAGCATTTCCTGCACCATGCCTGCCTAGATCCTGCCATGGTCCTGCCTTCATGATAATGGACTTAACCTATGAACTTGTAAGCCAGTCCCAATTAAATATTGTTCTTATTTACAGCAGTAAAACCCTAACAAAAATAGTCTGTGTCATCAATACTTATAGACTGGAGGCTGTGGAGTACACACAGAAGGTTTTAGAGGTTCTATAAGGTGATATAAGTGTTCCTTGGGCTGTGACACTGGTAGACATTTTCAAACCATTTTGTACCCAGAAGTAGCCTTTCTAAGTTCCAAAGAACAATCACAACTATTTTTTAGGACTTTGAGTCCAGTATCTATTGTCCTCTGACCATAGGAAACACACACACACACAGAGAGAGAGAGAGAGAGAGAGAGAGAGAGAGAGAGAGAGAGAGAGAGAGAGAGAGAGAGAGAGAGAGTTATGGGGGGATGATTCTCTAGCTTTGGCAGGACATGTGAGGGAATGACATTTGTATCTGTCCTGCTGCTATCCATGATGATAGTGCTGTAGAATATTAAGAACATCTTCCACAGCCTCTTCAAGGCTACCACATATGACCAAGTCCTGTGTCATTTCAAGTTAAGAGCTTCAGGGAATGGATGGGTTCTATCCTCAGTATTACTGGATATGCTTGATTTATATCAGGGGGAGTTTCACCAGATGTAGACCTGAGGTTAGGTCATGTGATAATCAAGGTCACTAGGGAAAAAATTTGGTAATATATGACAACTAGATGTACTAGATTGGCCTACAGAATATGTGCTGGGTAGTCTAACAATGGCTGCTATGCTCTGGAGAGACTTCAAAACAACCAGCTGATCATTTTATGAGGCATCCAAATAAGATTTTCATCTCTTCATGTTAATACACTAATTGTGCATCAGAAGAACCCACTAGTACTTTTATTGTCCTGAAAGAAAACAACACCAGGCAGTGGTGGTGCACACCTTTAATCCCAGCACTTCAGAGGCAGAGGCAGAGGCAGGTGGATTTCTGAGTTCCTGGCCAGTTTGGTCTACAGAATAAATTCCAGGATAGCCAGGGCTACACAGAGTAACCCTGTCTTGGAAAAAAAAAGAGAAAGAAAGAAAAAGAAAGAGAGAGAGAGAGAGAGAGAGAGAGAGAGAGAGAAAATAACAACAGTGGAAAGTCATATAGGCTAGTGGACAGATCCATAAAGTCTAGAACTTCAATATAGAGAAGTAAAAATACAAGATTCCTGGTTAGAAGGGATGTAGATCATGGTGTAACCATTAGTGAATTTATTACAATCCCTTACTGTCCTGTGTTCTGGGATGCAACTTTCCAGCATTAGGGAAAAGCACTCAATTTTCTTGTTGACTAGAACACAAGAAAAAGAGCTCCAGATGAATTTTTACTGTCTAATGACAGATTTTATGACTAAGGCATGAAAATTTTGATTAACTTGTAAAGAGATTGGTGTTCTAAAAACCTGAATGGCTTCAGTCCAAATCTGGTAACAGGTAGATAGGAATACTCTAAGCACTGTGCACCCTGAGAGTTGCTGACTTTGTGATGTCATACACCTTTTCCACATAAGAAACAAGCCTGCACTGGTACTAAGACCCATTTCAAAGTTCACATTATTACATGTATATTAATAATCTAAGGAATATATAATTTTGTAGGTGACAGGTACTATTTTTACAGCTGTTTTCTAGAGAAAGAATAAGATTCTCTTCATTAAAGACTAATGAGTGACATTACATTTAAGTATTCACATTAGATATGCTTCTTTGAATTTAATGATGGGGCAATGAGGCCTTTAATTAAATACTCAAAAATCTCCACAGGGAGAAACAAAATAAATTTATCTATAATTTAAAAAAATAATGAGATCCATCTGTTATATAATCAGACTTTAAATTTTGGATTTAAAGTATTAACATATTACCAACGTAACGCTGAAAGCTTAGTTCTTGATGTCATAAAACTTATTGGCACAACAAAATAAGTAATATGGTAATTTGCATTTTATTTGTTATGTTTCATTTCTATACCTTTTATATTCACTATGGGGTAATAAAAGATTCTGCAAAACCCATTGGTTGTTCTTTAATTTACAGTTATAGTTAGTTACAATATCCCACAATAGTAGTGAATCTTCAAGCAATAGTGGAAGGAAAAATGATCATAAGATTAAAGATTCTTATCTAGAAATTGGATTATAACCAGTTCTTTAAAATATGACCAACTTAAATTAGTTTTTTTCCTACTTTAATACCTGGATATTCATTAACTCTGTTCTGGAGTTGATTATGTATTTATTAAGAATATGGAATATAATTAAAGTTATTAAAATTAAAACATTATGCTAAAATTAACTGAATAATGCTAGTAGATTTTCAGGAGAAGGTGCATGTAAGTGAAATTGTTCCATACAAAATGCTTTTTTCAAGGGATTTAATTCTTGGTAAAACTCATCAATAAAGAACAGAATAACTAACATTACAACCAGTCAATATACACTCAAGACATTTACTTAAAGTTTCACTTTGTTCTCAGCTACTGATACTGTGACCTTTAGCTAAGGGTCATCATTGCACAAATATTAAAGAACAAAGCAGAATATCCCTTTTTTAAATTAGGGAAGGTAAAATGTTTGTAGGATGTGAAAGGAAAATAGGAACTCTCTCACAGTCTATTTTGATGGAGTTATAATAAAATCTTTCATTAGGCAAAGGCTTGTAAAAGCTACTGATGTGGGATTAGATAAAAGTAGAGGAGACTCTAAGAGGAGGCTTCAACACTCAAGAGAGGATGCTAATTATTGGTGCATGATTGTTCTAGTTTTCATGGATGTCAGGTCTAATCTATAGCCTGCTTTAAGAGTTTTTGATGAGAATTGCCATTGAAAAATGCAGATAGATGAGAGTGTTTTTGAGCAAAGAAAAGCTAGTAATATGGAAAAGAACTTTACTCCAAAATAATCAGGAAAACATAATTTCTCAAAATGTCATAATTATGTGTCCATTTGATTTACAGTAGGAATCTTATAGCCCCCTGTGTTTGTGTACTTTAAAGACTTATATCGATATACTGTGATGAAGTTACTATCGAGTATAAAATAAAACCTTAAAAATAACTCACTTAAGAATGAGGTAGGTAGGAGTGGCGCCACGGAGACTGCCCTCCGCCATCTTTGCTCCAGTGACCAGGTAGTTGGGACCGCCAGGCTCAGAGACAGACAGGCATAATATCGCTTCGGTTTCAGGCAGCTTGTGTGTAACCTGCTCCCAGGTGCTGGGCTGATCTGCAGTAACCAGCGCGCCAGTTCCGCGGTGGGACCTTCTGCCTGGTGGAGGGACCCCGCGCAGGGAGGGAGCCTGCCAGCTTCCCTTCCGCGACCTCTGTTCCCGCGGACTGCGCTGGAGAGACCGGTACCCAGGCTCTCCCCCGATATAACATCACTTGGGACACGGCCTGTTGGGGCTTCCGTCTGTGCCCGAGGGCGGGTTGGCGCTGTGGTCGTCTGGGTGCCAGATCGGCGGGCCATCGTGACCACAGGGCAGCTTGTGTGTAACCTGCTCCCAGGTGCTGGGCTGATCTGCAGTAACCAGCGCGCCAGTTCCGCGGTGGAACCTTCTGCCTGGTGGAGGGACCCCGCGCAGGGAGGGAGCCTGCCAGCTTCCCTTCCGCGACCAGGCTCTCCCCCCAATATAACATCACTTGGGACACGGCCTGTTGGGGCTTCCTTCTGTGCCCGAGGGCGGGTTGGCGCTGTGGTCGTCTGGGTGCCAGATCGGCGGGCCATCGTGACCACAGGGTGAGCAGCGCCAGGGAGAGTGCCCTCCGCCATCTTTGCTCCAGTGACCAGGTAGTTGGGACCACCAGGCTCAGAGACAGACAGGCATAATATCGCTTCGGGTTCAGGCAGCTTGTGTGTAACCTGCTCCCAGGTGCTGGGCTGATCTGCAGTGACCAGCGCGCCAGATCTGCTGTGGGACTTCTGCCTGGCAGAGGGACGCCCCCTCCCCCCCCCAGGAGAGATCACACACCCCTGCACAGGGCAGGAGCCTGCCAGCCTCCCTTTGGCGACCTCTGCTCCAGGAATCCACTAGGCTGAGCCTTTAGATGTGCAAGGCCTCCCCAATATAAGATCACTTGGGGCAAAGCACATTAGGGCTCCAAAGTCACTCAGGAGCAGGCAGGCCCCAGAAATCGGTGCCAGGGGAATCCTGGTAATCCAGGGGGGGCAGAAATAGCTTTGCAGGCTCACAGGAGGTCCAACCAACAGCCAGTGGCAGCAGGACCAACTAACACCAGAGGTATCCAGATGGCAAAAGGCAAACGTAGGAATGTTACTAACAGTAATCAAAGTAATGTGGGACCATCCGAACCCAACTCTCCAACAGCAGCAAGTCCTGGATACCCCACCACACCCGAAAGACAAGATCTGGATTTAAAATCACTTCTCATGATGCTATTAGAGGATCACAAAAAGGACACAAATAAATCTCATAAAGAGTTACAGGAGACCATGAATCAACGGTTAGAAGCCCTTACAAAGGAAACACAAAAATCGCTTAGAGAAATGCGGGAGAACATGGATCAAAAGATGGAGGCGCACAAGGAGACAACACAAAAATCGCTTAACGAGATGAATCAACGGGTAGATGCACTCACAAAGGAATCACAAAATTTGCATAAAGAAATGCAGAAGAATATGGGTCAACAGACGGATGCCCATAAGGAGGCAACACAAAAATTGCTTAAAGAAATGAATCAACGGTTAGATGCCCTTACAAAGGAAACACGAGAACTGCTTAAAGAAATGCAGGAGACGATGGATCAACAGATGGAATCCCATGAGGAGGAAACACAAAAATCGCTCAGAGAAATGCAGGAGAACGTGGGTCATCAGGAAGAAATCCTGAAAGAGGTAATGCAAAAATACCTTAAAGAAATACAGGAAAATACAAACAAACAAGTGAAGGATCTCAGCAAATCCATCCAGGAACTAAAAAAGGAAGTAGAAACAACTAAGAAATCACAAAGGGAGACAACTTTGGAGATAGAAAACCTTGGGAAGAAATCAGGAGTCATAGATGCAAACATCAACAATAGAATACAAGAGATGGAAGAAAGAATCTCAGGTGCTGAAGATTCCATAGAAAGCATCGACTCAACAGTCAAAGAAAATGCAAAATGCAAAAAACGCGTAACCCAAAACATCCAGGAAATCCAGGACACAATGAGAAGACCAAACCTAAGGATTATAGGTATAGATGAGAGTGAAGATTTGCAACTTAAAGGGCCAGTAAACATCTTCAACAAAATTATGGAGGAAAACTTCCCTAACTTAAAGAGAGAGATGCCGATGAACATACAAGAAGCCTACAGAACTCCAAACAGACTGGACCAGAACAGAAATACCTCCCGTCACATAATAATCAAAATACCGAATGTTCTAAACAAAGAAAGAATACTAAATGCAGTAAGAGAAAAGGGCCAAGTAACATACAAAGGAAGACCTATCCGAATCACATCAGACTTCTCACCAGAGACTATGAAAGCCAGAAGATCCTGGGCAGATCTCATGCAGACACTAAGACAGCACAAATGCCAGCCTAGACTACTATACCCAGCAAAACTCTCAATCACCATAGATGGAGAGACCAAGATATTCCATGATAAAACCAAATTTTCACAATATCTTTCCACAAATCCAGCCCTGCAACGGATAATAGGTGGAAACCTCCAATACAGGGAGAGAAACAACACCCTGGAAAAAATGAGATAATAACCTTCTTGAATCAAACCCAAAAGTAGAGAACCACTCAAACATAAAGATAGCGTCAAGAATGGCAGATGGCAATAATCACTATGCCTTAATCTCTCTTAATATCAATGGTCTCAATTCCCCAATTAAAAGACATAGACTAGCAGACTGGATACGTAAACAGGACCCAGCATTTTGCTGCATGCAGGAAACGCACCTCAGTGTCAAAGACAAACACTACCTCAGAGTAAAAGGCTGGAAAACAATTTTACAAGCAAATGGCCCCAAGAAACGAGGTGGAGTAGCCATCCTAATATCGGATAAAATTGATTTTCAACCCAAAGTCATCAAAAAAGACACAGAAGGACACTACATACTGATCAAGGGAAAAATCCACCATCAAGAACTCTCAATCCTGAATATCTATGCTCCAAATGCAAGGGCACCCTCATTCATAAAAGAAACTTTACTAAAACTCAAAGCACACATCGCAACGCACACAATAATAGTGGGTGACTTCAACACCCCGCTCTCTGAAATGGATCGTTCAGGAAAGCAGAAACTAAACAGGGACACAGTGAATCTAATTGAAGCCTTGGACCAAATGGAACTAACTGATATATATAGAACATTTCATCCTAGAGCTAAAGAATACACCTTCTTCTCAGCTCCTCATGGTACCTTCTCCAAAATTGACCATATAATTGGTCACAAATCAGACCTCAACAGATACAAGAAGATAGAAATAATCCCATGCCTCCTATCAGATCACTATGGAATAAGGTTGGTCTTCAATGGCAACAAAAACAAAAGAAAACCCACGTACACATGGAGGCTGAACAATGCTCTACTCAATGATAACTTGGTCAAGGTGGAAATAAAGAAAGAAATCAAAGACTTTTTGAAAGTTAATGAAAATGAAGGCACAACATACCCTAACTTATGGGACACAATGAAAGCAGTGCTAAGAGGAAAATTCATAGCCCTGAGTGCCGCCAAAAAGAAACGGGAGACAGCATACACTAACAGCTTAATGGCACACCTGAAAGCCCTGGAACAAAAAGAAGCAAATACACCAAAGAGGAGTAGAAGGCAGGAAATCATCAAACTCAGGGCTGAAATCAATCAAGTAGAAACAAATAAAACCATACAAAGAATCAACAAAACGAGGAGTTGGTTCTTTGAGAAAATCAACAAGATAGATAAGCCCTTAGCCAGACTAACCAGAGGGCACAGAGATAGTATCCAAATTAATAAAATCAGAAACGAAAAGGGAGAGATAACAACAGAAACTGGGGAAATTCAAAAAATCATCAGATCCTACTACAAAAACCTGTATTCAACACAACTAGAAAATCTTGAGGAAATGGACAATTTCCTTGACAGATACCAAGTACCAAAATTAAATCAGGATCAAATAGACCATCTAAACCGTCCTATAACCCCTGAAGAAATAGAAGTTGTCATTGGAAGTCTTCCAACCAAAAAAAGCACAGGTCCAGATGGTTTTAGTGCAGAATTCTATCAGACCTTCAAAGAAGACCTAACACCAATACTCTTCAAACTGTTCCACAAAATAGAAACAGAAGGAACACTACCCAACTCGTTCTATGAAGCCACAATTACACTAATACCAAAAGCACACAAAGATCCGACAAAGAAAGAGAATCTCAGGCCAATCTCTCTTATGAATATCGATGCAAAAATACTCAATAAAATTCTTGCCAACCGAATCCAAGAACACATCAAAACGATCATTCACCACGATCAAGTAGGCTTCATCCCAGGGATGCAGGGATGGTTCAATATAAGGAAATCCATCAATGTAATCCACTACATAAACAATCTCAAAGAAAAAAACCACATGGTCATCTCATTAGATGCTGAGAAAGCATTTGACAAAATTCAGCATCCTTTCATGCTAAAGGTCTTGGAAAGATCAGGAATTCAAGGCCCATATCTAAACATAGTAAAAGCAATTTACAGCAAACCAGTAGCCAGCATCAATCTAAACGGAGAGAAACTTGAAGCAATCCCACTAAATTCAGGGACTAGACAAGGCTGCCCTCTCTCTCCATATCTTTTCAATATAGTACTTGAAGTTCTAGCTAGAGCAATTAGACAACAAAAAGAGGTCAAAGGGATACAAATTGGAAAGGAAGAAGTCAAACTATCACTATTTGCAGACGATATGATAGTATACATAAGCGACCCAAAGAACTCCACCAGAGAACTCCTACAGCTGATAAACGACTTCAGCAAAGTGGCCGGATATAAAATCAACTCAAGCAAGTCAGAAGCCTTCCTATACTCAAAGGATAAGCAGGCTGAGAAAGAAGTAAGAGAAATAATACCCTTTACGATAGCCACAAACCATATTAAGTATCTTGGCGTGACGCTAACCAAACAAGTAAAAGATCTGTATGACAAGAACTTCAAGTCTCTGAAGAAAGAAATTGAAGAAGACCTCAGAAGATGGAAAAATCTGCCATGCTCATGGATTGGCAGGATTAATATAGTAAAAATGAGCATCTTACCAAAAGTAATACACAGATTCAATGCAATCCCCATCAAAATCCCAACTCAATTCTTCATACAGTTAGAAAGAGCAATTCAAAAATTCATCTGGAATAACAGAAAACCCAGAATAGCTAAAACTATTCTCAAGAGTAAAAGAACCTCTGGGGGAATCAGTATCCCGGACCTCAAGCTGGACTACAGAGCAATAGTGTTAAAAACTGCATGGTATTGGTACAGTAACAGACATGTAGATCAATGGAACAGAATTGAAGACCCAGAAATGAATCCACACTCCTATGGTCACTTGATCTTTGACAAAGGAGCTAAAACCATCCAGTGGAAAAAAGATAGCCTTTTCAACAAATGGTGCTGGCTCAGCTGGAGGTCAACATGCCGAAGAATGCAAATTGACCCATCCTTATCTCCTTGCACTAAGCTCAATTCTAAGTGGATCAAAGATCTCCACATAAAACCAGACACACTGAAACTAATAGAAGGGAAACTAGGGAAGAACCTTGAACATATGGGCACAGGGGAGAATTTCCTGAACAGAACTCCAATAGCTTATGCTCTAAGATCAAGAATAGACAAATGGGACCTCATTAAATTACAAAGTTTTTGCAAGGCAAAAGACACTGTCAAAAAGACAAAGCGGCAACCAACTAACTGGGAAACGATCTTTACCAACCTTACATCCGACAGAGGGCTAATATCCAATATATACAAAGAACTCAAGAAGTTAAACTCCAGAGAGGCAAGTAACCCTATTAAAAAATGGGGTACAAAGCTAAACAAAGAGTTCTCACCTGAAGAATATCTAATGGCTGAGAAGCACCTAAAGAGATGTTCATCATCCTTAGTCATTAGGGAAATGCAAATCAAAACAACCCTGAGATTCCATCTCACACCAGTCAGGATGGCTAAGATCAAAAACACAGGAGACAGCAGTTGTTGGCGAGGATGTGGAGAAAGAGGAACACTCCTCCACTGCTGGTGGAATTGCAGGCTGGTACAACCACTCTGGAAAGCAGTCTGGCGGCTCCTCAGAAAACTGGGCATGACACTTCCGGAGGATCCGGCTATACCACTCCTGGGCATATACCCAGAGACTTTACCTGCATGCAATAAGGACACATGCTCCACTATATTCATAGCAGCCTTATTTATAATAGCCAGAAGCTGGAAAGAACCCAGATGTCCCTCAACGGAGGAATGGATTCAGAAGATGTGGTATATTTACACAATGGAATACTACTCTGCAATTAAAAACAATGAATTCACGAAATTCCTAGGCAAATGGTCAGAACTTGAAAATATCATCCTTAGTGAGGTAACCCAATCACAAAAGATCACACATGGTATGAAGTCACTGATAAGGGGATATTGACCCAGAATCTCAGAATACCCTAGACACAATCAGCATATCAATAGATTTCTAAAAAGATGGAAGGAGAGACCCCTGGTCCTGGAAAGACTGGATGTAGGGGAACGCCAGGACAGAGTAATGAGAGGGGGTTGAACGGAGAAAAGAGGGAGGGAAGGGGGCTTATGGGACTTTCGGGGAGGGAGGAAACGGGAAAGGGGAAGTGATTTGGAATGTAAATTAAAAAAATAAAATAAAATTAAATTAAAAAAAAATTGAAAGATGACAAAAATATACCTACAAAATTACTATGATAGGAAAATATAAGAATAATTATAAGGGAGAGAAAATAATACTAGTGGTAGTATGAAGAAAATATTATCTACGTACTGTTGCATTTTAGGTATTCAGATTTTTTATAATTCTCATCAGTGCAAAACCATATAGGAGCAGTTTATTGTGAACATGTTCAACTATGTAATGGTGTTTCCCTGTTTTTATATTTTTCTGTAATTCTGACCTCTGCATAACTATGTATAGCTGACACTGCTTTGTTATAGCAGAAAAATATCTATATCAAATATATAAATAAAATATATATGAATTATGCATAGACAAAGTTAAAGAAAGTTAAGTAACATTCTTGTAATAAGTAGTTATATTGTTTATTATGCCTTTATTGTTTCAGAGTTGTATATTATAGAATGTATGAGCATCATCTTATAAGAAAATATCATTTTCTAAAAAAAATGTAAATATTATGTTTTTTCCATTAAAGCAAATCAAAATAAAAAAAAAAAAAAAAGAATGAGGTAGGTAGCTCACATAATATCATCTGCAATTCCTTTAACATAACCCCAGTGTTATATATAGATTTAAGTCTGTTGTGTAGAATTTCTACCCAATAAAATGAATGGAATGTATTTAACTCAGGTACATTACAGCATAGGGAAAATCAACATGAAGTATACTGCCAGCAACATAAATTAACATTAGGTCTTATCTGTATCCTTTTATACTTCACATTATTGAAACACACACACATGTGTATATATATATAATATATATATTATATATATATAATATATATATATATATATATATATATACATACATACATTGGAAAGTCCACTGTTGTTCTGAATTAGTATCTTTGCACATTATTTGTTTTCAAACATCCTGATTCTACTATTCACTAGACATATTTATTTCTCTCACCAACCGATAAAGTTTGGACTATTCTTTTAAAATATTTACTAGTTAACCTGGACCCCTGGGCACTCCCAAGGCTGATTTACCCACCAAAGAGCATACGTGGCCGGGTCTGAGGCCCCCAACACACATGTAGCAGAAGAGTGCCTTGTTTAGCCTCCTTGGGAGAGGATGTGCCTAATCTTTTAGATTCTTGATGCTTTAGGGTGGGGGATACCAGAGGGATACTCTCAGGTGAAGGGGAGGCAGACATGGGGAAGAACTCTTTGAGGGAGTACCAGGAGGGGTGCAACATTTGAAATGTAAATAGATAAAATAATTTAAAATATAAAACATATAATAGCTACTAATCTAAAACACTAACTTAAAAACCAAACTTAAATATTCTAAAAAAATTAAACTTTTACACATAAAACAAGTAGAAAACATATATCTCAACAGTAAAAATTCATCACTTGTATTAAACACTTAAATATTATATACCTTGCCATTAACTCCATCAGATAATTATGTTGAAATAACAAGTTTAGACACAATAGTTGGAACAACAGTCTAGATTATTGAGCCAGTGATACATTAATGACCATGTTATCTGTGTAGCATTCTGAGTTATTTGTTCTATGTGAAAACAAAAAGAAATAATTTTATCAAACTTTCTGGGGTTCCTGGCCACAATATACTTTTCTTAAGGAAGAATTTTACATACAACTTGATAACTGCTGGAGGAGAAAGAACCAGATTTCTTCAGAGTTCTGGGAGTCTGCCCTAACTAGTTTACCCTAAGCAAATGTAACTGCACAATGTAGACACAGTAGTTGCTTCAAAGCAGACCGCAAGAAATTAGAAAGGAAAAGTGATGGCTGAATAAGAGAGGGGAGAGATATCAGGGTTGGATTTGATTAAAACACATTATATAGGAATTCTCAAAACATACACAAAATAAGAGAAAGCATTAATATTAACTAGGTCTATCAGCTCAATATACTAGTCACCAATCACATCAATAATACAGCCATATATAATACCTATCCTGTACCCACAAATGTTTAGACCACTGGCTCATGATAGGTTGGGAAGTGGGTGATGTGCATAACTTCCTCTGTTTATTCTCCCTCAGGCATTTCAAGAAGTGGGTGTTCATAAGTATGGAGGTAGCTTTCTGGGCTCTCCTTCTGTGATGCAATTTTGTTCTGTGTGCTTTGAGTTTTGTAGCTGTACATTAAGTTTAGAATTAGTGTTATTTTCCCAACTTTGTTCTATTTCAAGATTACTTTGTCTATTCTGGCTCTCTTGATAGTCCATATGAATTCTAGGGTAAATTTTCTCATTCTGGAAAAAAAATTGCCTTGGTGATTTGGATAGGAGTTGTAGTGAATCTCTATGTCAATTTGGGATCAGTACATTTTATAAAACATTTTATAAATAGTTGTAGGTTCACTTGTAGGAAATAATCGAAAGATTCCTATGTATTTTGTTCCATTTTTCCCAGTAGTAATTGCTTACAAACTACAACATCAAATCACAACATCCACATTTGATACATAACAGTCCCATATTCAACATATTTCCACTACCATGAGGAACCATATTGTTAGCCACAGCTCCCTAACTTCGCTTCTCTTCCTCCCCATCTACTACATAAAAACAAAACTTTTCTAGAAAGGTCTTATTTTTCTCCATTTGTATAATTTTGCTGGCCTCAACAATACAGTATAAATGGAATTATTACAAAAGTGTGTAATTTGGTTTGTCATTTTCCTCCCTTTTCTGTTCATTTCTTTTGGGTCTATTTTTTTTAAGCTTGATCATAGGCTTGTTTCTGTGTTTTGTTTGGGATTATTGATCAGTTTCCTTTGTATTATCATCTGGGTATTGAATCCCTCAAATGTTTTTATTTTAGTTACATTCTGAAATTTAATTCAGTTATTTTTCTACCTAGCAACTATTTTTTTGTCAAGATTCATTTTTTCCCTTCTTTTTGGTTGTTTTCAATTGGATTACAATTGTTACATGAGATTTTATTATTGCTTTGTTAAAATATATCAGATAATTCTACTTCCTAATCTGTATTCCCTGAGAATTGGGACTGTTAATCATGTTTCTTCATTCAGTTTGAAATATTCATGATCTTGGTATGTTGTTCGATATTACGTTGAATACTTAACATATCTTCTTAGACTGTAAATCCCAAGAAAATAGGGCAAAAATAGCTGTCCCCCTCTTTCAGGTAGTGACAGGAGAGAAGGATAGCACTTCTTAGTCATGGGCAGGTAAGAGAAGACGTCAAACTTTTGAACTTTAAGTGGAAACAGATGTGAACTACTCAGTGCAGTTAAGCCTACTACATTCTCTTTAGCCTTCCTTCTCAGGAGGAATCAGAATGGCTCTTCTGTGTTGCTAATAGACCTGCAATGAGCACATAAATGGGCTAAGGGACTGTCTAAAGGGATTCTTTTAATACCAGAGAGGAGGCGTGTTTCATTACAACTGGGTAGAACTAAGAGTCAAGGTTTTCTCTCCATTCTCAACTGATATCTTGAATGTTGAATATTATTGGCTGTCTTTGATTCAATAAATAAATGAAATTTCCATCTTTCTATTTGACCTTTAACTGGTACCATTCTAGTGATGATGATAAATACATTTTATATTCTTTGATCTATAGTTTCTTTGACCAGATAGTAGAATAATTGTGTGCCCTGTTACTAAGAAGACAGGGCTTCCACTGTTCCTGAGTTGTATGCATATATACATCTACTACTGAACTCAGGCTGACAGAAAGACAATCTCCTGCCTGGTAGCTACTTTGACCTAGTTCTTGGAATGCCTTTGTGGGGTTGCTTTTCATGATATATGATTGAGAGATCTTCTTTACTCACTCTTATTGATACTATTTTCTGTTTTACTTTTAGAGGACCATTTAGTATTTACTCAATATTTTCATGTCTTTGTAGGGGTAGAAACAATCAACTGATCAACTGAGCTCTATTTAGATGTTGGATTTAGGCAAGTTAACTTCTCATAAAGCCATATGACAATGTGAGTCTTTTGACACTCTTGAGAGTAGCTTTGCTCAGTTATCTAGAAACTACCTTCTTTTTTCTTTTTTCTTTTCTTTTCTTTTCTTTTCTTTTCTTTTCTTTTCTTTTCTTTTCTTTCTTTCTTTCTTTCTTTCTTTCTTTCTTTCTTTCTTTCTTTGTGGAATCACTTCACAAAATTCTTTCCCCACCATTCTGTCTCAGCCTCCCTTGCCTTCTTTCACTTACTCAAATCTTGTGTTACGTAAATTGTCGTACATTTTAAGTCCTCTGTGGCTGAACAATCCTTCTAATCAACCACTCTATTTATTCATTCATTCTGATCATTTAAATATCAGTTTCAATGCTGCCTCCCCCTAAAAGTTATCAGTGACCTGCTATTATTATTTAGATGTCTTTATTTTGATTATTTCAATTCAACTTCAGGTACAGTTTTATTACTAAAGTCTAGAACAATTGAGAGCAAAAGAGCAAATACACAGATTGTTTGGACCCATGACTTATTCTAAAAATATAGTATTTAGTAGGAGCTTATCAAAATATGCAAGGAAAGTAATGCCATCGTGTTGGCAGAGAGGAGATTGCTCTATTTAGAGTTATTATTACAATTTAATCATAACCTTAAAATGGATGTAAATATATTGGATTTAAAATACTATTGCATTTAATTCTAAGTTTGGCCAAGATTTCAACTAGAAAGAAATCAAGATCATTTTATATTACAGTTGACATAGTCAAAATAAAAAAAAAATCAGGAAATTAAGAGTCCTATTTAATGAGAAAATTGAGAAGAGTCAACCTCTTAGACAGGACCAAAGTATATTATCACACAGATACAACACCAATGGATTCACAAGCCATCTGTTCTGCCATCTAAAGCCAATTAAATAAAAAAAATTTTTTTTGAGCAATTAAGAAACAACTATCAGCCTAAAGTCTGATTCAAGAAGAATTTGGTAATAAAAACTGTAACTATTAAAAATATGCTTAATTAGGAAAAACCTGAATAAAAGTCTACAAGTCATTAATGTGGTGTTGAAAGAGTGAAACATGATGCATGAATATCAGTAAAAAAAAATTACCAAGGTGTAGCTGTCACCTGAAACATTCTGTTAGACTAATGAACACATATAATGTAAAAGGGTAGCATTTAGGTTTACAATTTCAGAAAAAATTCTAACACTAATGTATTTTCTTGAAAAGTGGAAAAAGCAGGTAATATATTTTTTATAATATTTTATGTACTCAATATTTATTTTTCATATTATCTTTAATAAGTTCCCTATTGTTTATTTGACTTTCAGCAGACTAACAGAATCGCTGAAAGCTTCTAATGATACAGTGATGATATGGAGACCACCTTTGCTTTTATGTTCATGAGTTATGTCCTTATATCATAAATCATGTTCACATCCATACTGCATATGAGATTTCCAGAACCTGTTCATAGACTGTGGGAATAGCTTGTTATGGAAGATGAATAAGTCTAGTTGGTTAAGGTAGGCAGTTGATAGTGATCTGATAGATCTTACCTTAATTACTATACCCTGAAAATTCTTCTCTATTCTACTCGGCAGTTCTTTATATTTGGATATTATCTTAGGAACACAATGATTCTGATAGAAAACATGTGGAGAATATTATAGAAATATTATCTGTAAGAACAAATTTCTCAGTTTTCATTAAAATATACTAGTTATGCATAATAATGGTCCTCTTATATCCTTTTCATAAGGATATATGCTGTATTTTGATTACATTCATCCTATATCACCATTGCATGTCTTCATGTCATTTAAGTGGACCCCTTCCTTCTTCTCAATGTGCCTCTCTTCTAAATTTTTATACATCTTAATTTTAAATAGTAAACTTATTTACAACTTGCTCGTAAATCAGTGTAACACTGAATCTTAGGAATTTGTATCAAGAATTAAGGAATTAGTGCTATTTTTTCTATTCCCCCAATGTTTGCCTCCCACCCATCCAAAAAATAAAAAATTCCAAAAAACAAAACAAACAAACAAAAAAAGTCTGCAATAGTTCCTATCCACCCAGAATGAGGAGAATTAACAGTGATGTTATCCTCTGGCACCACAATTGTCTACTCTGTGTTTATAACTAAAGCATAGGATTCTGTTTAAGATGGCATCTGGCTCATCATCCCTGAGGCAGGCTCTACAACTTCCCTCTGAAATAGCTATTAAGACACAGAAAACTCACAGCATCACAGATATTAAGACTGACAGACAGTCTATCGCTAGAAAATGGTCGAATTTCTACTAACTATAAAGCCAGAGAATTGGATTGAGAGGGGAAATGTGGTTTTATGAAAGAGAATAGCCTCACATTACTGAAGAAAAATAAAGCAAGATGTTTGTATTCCTCAGTTCCTTTCTCTCTTTCTTTAGCTTCTTTTCCATTTCTGACACACCCTCTGCCCTGTATATCAAGCTGAGATTTTAAAGAACAACCATGCTCTTTATCTTTTATCATACCATATCATTATCATTGCAGCTAACACTTCAGTTGTGTTCATGATAGCAATGAGATAGGATAGAGGTTAGAGTAGAGGAGTTGTTTCATCAGAGGTGTAATTCTGTACCTGCTGCCATAAAGCAGTGCAGTTAAAAGTAAAGAAAGAAAAGATTTTGGAGTAACACATGCAGGAGATCCTCATGTGCTATGGCAATTTAGAGGCTAGGTACTATAGGATGTAAGATGAAGGATACTCATTTAATAGAAAGGACCTCAGGAACCTGGCCAATAACTGGATAATTTACTTTTCATGTCTAGGTCTAAGATGTGGGTTAGATTTATGTGTAATAGAACAGTAGCTGAGGCCAAGTTTATCCTCCTACTTTCTTAACACTATAAAAAGGGTAGACCCTCACAGGAAACAGAAGAAAACCAAAATGATCCATGTTCCATGACCACATAAAAAGGGAAATTATAAAATCTGTAAAGATAGAAGCTAGGATAGAATTCCAGGAAAAAGAAAGAGTCTTTAAAAGTTACTCATTTTTAGCTTCTTTGAGTCTGAAAATTGTAACATGGTTATCCTGATTTTGTTTATTTGTTGTTTGAGGTAGTACTATTGCATCAATATTAGCAATTATTGAATTTTTTGTACTGATTTGCTTTACATCAACACTCTCCTCCTCCTCTGAGGAGCCCTCTTGAATTTCCACACCCTACCCCCACCTTCCCATCCCCAACCCCTGCACATCAAGTCTGCAAGACTAGGTGCATTCTCTCCTACAAAGGTCAGATAAGGCAGCCCATCTATAAGAACATATTCCACAGACAAGCAGGAGCTTTTGGGATAGCCCCAACTCCAGTTGTTTGAGACCCACATAAAGACCTAGTTCACATCTGTTACATATGTGCAGGGAAACCTAGGTCTAACCAATGTACATACTTTGGTTGGTGGTTCAACGAGAGCCCCAAAGGGTGCAGGTTAGTTGACTTTGTTGATCTTCCTGTGGAGTTCCTATCCCTTTCAGGGCCCTCAACTCCTCTTCCTATTCTTCCATAAGAGTCCCCAAGTTCCATCCACTGTTTGTAACAAGGCAGGAACTCCAGTGGAGCAATAATGACACCAACACACTCACACAATTTTCTACCTAAAATTTATCCTGTCTACAAGAAGTGCAAGGGAGGGGGGATGGAAAAGAGACTGAGTGAATGGCCAACTAATAACCGGCCAACTTAAGACCCATTCCATGGGCAAGCACCAATCATTGAGACTATTAATGATACTTTGTTATGCTTGCAGACAGGAATCTAGCATGTCTGCCTGATGACAGGCTCTACCAAGTACCTGACTCAGACAGATGCAGCCACCAACAGCCAAACAGTGAATAGAACTTTGTCATCCTGTATTTTATGGCTAATGTCCACTTATAAGAGACTTATAATAGAGTAAATACCATTTGTGTCTTTTGGGGTCTGGGTTACCTCAGTCAGGATAATATTTTCTAGTTACATCTATTTGACTACAAATTTCATGATATCCTTACAGTTTTAATAGCTGACTATTATTCCATTGTGGAAATGCACCTCAATTGTAAATCATTCTTTATTTGAGGGATATCTAAGTTGTTTCCAGTTTCTGGCTATTATGAATAAAGCTGCTATGAACATAGTTAAGCAAATGACTTTTTGGTATGGTGCAGTAGTTTTGGGTATATGACCAGGAGTGTTAAATCTGTGTCTTGAGGTAGAACTATTTCCAGTTTTCTGAGAAACTGCCAAATTGATTTCCAAAGTGGTTATACATGTTTATGCTCCCATCAACAATGGAGTAGTGTTCTTCTTGTTCCATAACCTCATCAGCATGAGGTACCACATAAGTTTTTGATCTTGACCATACTGATCAGTGTAAGATAGAATCTCAGCGTCATTTTTATTTGCCTTTCCTTGATGACTAAGGACATTGAACATTTCTTTAAGTGCTTCTTGGAAATTAGAGATTGAGATATCAAGAATTCTGTTTTGCTCTGTATGTTACTTTTTTTTTTAGATTTATTTATTTTGTTTACATGAGTACACTTTAGCTGTCTTCAGACATTACTAGAAAAGGGCATTGAATCCCATTATAGATGGCTGTGAGTCACCATGTGGTTGCTGAGAATTGAACTCAGGACCTCAGGAAGAGCAGTCAGTGCTCTTATCCACTGAGCCCTCTCTCCAGCCCTGTATGTTATTTTTTAGTTGGGTTATTTGGTTGGTGTCTAATTTCTTGAGTTCTTTATGTATTTTGGATATTAGTCTGTTGTCAGATGTAGGCTTGATGAAGATCCTTTCCCTTTATGTAGTCTGCCATTTGGTCCTATTTACAGTGTCCTTTGCTTTACAGAAGCTTTTGAATTTCATGAGGTCCCAATTATTTATTGTTGATCTTATTTCTGAGCTTTTTGTATTCTGTTCAGGACATTGTCTCTTGTACCAATGTGTTCAAGGTTATTCCCCACTTTCTCTTCTATTAGATTTCATGTATCCAGGTTTATTTTGAGGTCTTTCATCCACTTGGATTTTCGTTTTGTACAGGGTCATAGATATGGATCTATTTGCATTCTTCTACATGCTACATGCAAGAATCCAGTTAGACCAGCAACATTTGATGAAGATGTTTATAATTTTCCATTGTATGATTTTAGCTTCTTTGTTAAAAATCAAGTGTCTGTAAGTGTGTGGGTTTATTTCTGGGTCTTTATTCTACTGTATTGATCAACTTGTCTGTTTTAATATCAATATCATGACATTTTTATTACTATTGCTCTGTAGTACAGCAAGAAATCCTGGATGGTGATACCTCCAAAAGTTCTTTTATTGTACAGTATCATTTTAGCTATCCTAGATTTGTTTTATTTTTATGTGAAGTTGAGTATTATTAGTTCAAGGTCTGTAAAGAATTTTGTTGGAGGATGCTTGAATCTTATTGAGAAGGGGAAATAAAATAGACATTGGTGGTGGATGGAGGGAGGGAACTGAGGTAGAAAAGGTGGTGGGTAGGAGAAAAGGAGGGATCAAGTGTTTGGAGGTTTGAGGGAGAGAGGACTGGGATTGGTCAGAAGAGAACATCTCTGGGACAAGCTAAAACTTAGGACAAGGGAACCTCCTAAGAATCTATGAGGGTGACCAAGCTAAGACTCTTAACAATAGGGAATATGGAACATGAAAGGCAACTTCTCTTAACCAGGCAAGACTTCCAATGGAGGGAGGGGGACACTGACCCACCTGCAGAACTTTTGATATATAATTTTTCCTGCCTTTAAGATATGCAGGGATAAATATAGAGCAGAAATTGAGGGAATGTCCAACTAATTATTGGCCTACCTTGAGACCCATGGGAGAGAGCCCACCACTGACACTATTAATGATTCTGTCCTATACTTGTAGAAAGAAACTTAGCATAACTATCCTCTGAGAGGTTTCACTCAGGAGCTGATAGAAACAGATTCAGAGACTCACAGCTAAATAGTACGCAGAACTTGGGGAATTTTGTGGAAGAGAGGAAAGGTGGATTCAAGGAGCCAAAGCAGTCATAAACACTACAAGAAAACCTACAGAATCAATCAACCTGGGCTCATATGTGCTCATAGAGACTGAACCACCAACCAAAAGCATGCATGGAACAGACCAAGTCCCCCTACACATATGTCATAGATGTACAGCTTGGTCTTCATGTGGGACCCCTAACATCTAGAGCAAGGGCTCTCTCTGAATCTATTGCCTGCCTTTGGATCCCTTTCCCCTAACTATGCAGCCTTCTAGGCTCAATATGAGATGTGCCTAGTCTCACTAAAACTTTATATGCCAAGGTGAGTTGTTATTAATGGGAGGTCTCCCCATCTCTTAGGAGAAATGTAGAGGGTATGGAGGGAGGTGAGGTTAGAAGGAGGGACTGGGAGGAGAATAGGGAGGGGAATCTGCAATCAGTATGTAAAGAAAATAAATTAATTAATAAAAATAAATAAAAAGAAAATGTGCTATAGTTCCATCTGTATCTATAATGTGACAAGTGATTTCCTCTGCTTTTACTGCATTTGTATTTCTATAATAAGTTAGTTAAGTTTCTTTACATATAGAAGAGCTTGGTTAATGTATTATTTAGCCATTGTCTATATGCATAAGCTGTGTCTTTATATATGGATACCTATATATTTCTCAATTATTCAACTTTTTAATATAAATGCATATAAGATATTATATGTATTATATATATTAACTGTAGTATATACATATGCATACATATGTATTAAAATATATGTTTGTGCTCCATAAGTCATCATGTCATTAATTTATTATAATGAATTACTTGAGCTAGCATAGCTTGGCATCTTTGGAAACTCTTACTACTCTATGGTACAAATTTCTGTAAATGTATGCATGTGATCACTGGCAAATAATAGTACTCTAATACTGTCACAGCTTCATGTTAGGAATAATAAATAATAACATTAATGGACTGTACATATTTCCTTTACATTTTGTCCAAATGTATTAAATTTTCTAAAAGAAATGCTTAGTAATTTGCTTGTCTTTTGAGAAGATGTATGAATGAAATATAATGGAATACTTCATGATAAATATTGTTTAATGGAGATTATCATAAGAACCAAAGTCAATATAACTCAAGTCATTATTCCTAGATCCACAAGAATTATATGTATATATTATAGTAGACATGTATTTTTCTTATATAAAGGCATAAAATAGGCAAATTACAGAAATCTCAAACAAGATTTACCTTTAAAAAGTACCAATTTCTTCAACTAGAAGAAAAATACAATTGTGCATTACTTGCAATTTAATATATATATATATATATAAAACATGATAGACTATCATTTCATTAAAATATTAAAAAATAAAAAGAAACGAATATTATTTCAGTTAAATATACTATAAGCACACGAAAATGATCTTTGTATAGCTGCATTGATTAACATCTGTTGTAAGACTCTGATGAGCCTTAGCTACCAGGGAGCACTTCGAGTGGACCACAGGGAGCTAGAGATCGATGCAAAAAGCAAGAGGAATTTATTGTTCCAGCATGATGGGGCCATTCTACACCCAAAAGAGAGGTGACCCTGGGAAGCTTGTTTGGCGAGTTTTTACACCGTTTACAGGGGTAGAATAGAGCAATAGCAACTAGGCACACTATGATTGGTGGAACAGTGTGACCTTTAAACTGATTGGTCCTTAGGAAATGAGGTATTAAGGGCTTCCCATATCTGCAGGTAGCCAATGGTCAGTCTGTCCTACGGTTTTTCTGAGGAATAAAATCAGCCCCTCCATTCTGGGAAGGAAGGAGACTTTATGTTCTGGGGCTTGGTGGAATTTTCCAAAGACCCTGAGCTGACCACTGTAATATCTAAAAAAAGGAAAAGGAATAAATATAGATAAATTAGACCCAATTTGAGAAGGAAGACATAATGAGAGAAACTCTTACTACTATCCAGTACCAATTTCTACAAATGTGTGCATGTGATCACTGGTAAAATAGACTACTGAAATAATGTCACAGCTTCATGTTAGGAATGATAAATAACAACATTAATGAACTACGTATCAATAAAAAATATTTTCAACAATCAAACCATTATGTTCCACACATGTTCAAGTAAATTATGCACTAAACCAGGATAATATGAAGAGAGTGACATGTTTCATCAAAAAATAAGAGGAGAATGAAGACATTTGATGAATGAATCAACTTAAAATACACTGGATATATTTGGTTAAGTACAAAATAATATAATTAAAAGGAAGACATAAACACCATTTGTTTCCATTTTAGGGTCAGACCTGACTTTAAAAGAAAAAACAGTCCCAGGAACTAGTTCACAAGTCAGCTGTTCCAAGAAAAGACCATAAGTTCCAGGAGCAAGGTCATAAAACCCCCTCCCAAGAGATAACCTTAGGAACAGGAAAATATCTTTTCTCAGGATGGGCCATCTTTGCTGGGAAGCCTTTTATAGTTTGGGTATCTCATCCTGTGAGTTCATGACACAGGAATGTAATCCACTGACTAATTGGGCATGAATCAATCAGAAACTGACCCTTGTGACTTCCCCTATACTTCTCAATGAAAAAATCCGCTGGACCTACATAAAAGATGCCTGTAAGTTCCTCTCCTGTTCACCATTTTGATAAATGGTAGAACCCTGCATGCCAGAGTTCTATAGAGTAAATGCTCTTTGCTTTTGTATACTATTTGAGTCTGGATTGTCATTTTTCCGTGATTCCTAACCCCTTACATAATGAAACAAAACAAAAAAGATAAAATTGAACATTTAATTAAAGTTGAAAAGCTAGGACCCATTATTAGCAAAACAATTCGTCAAGCCCAAAAAGGAAACTTATTTATATGAAAGTTTAGAATTCTTGAAAATTAAAAACCTAATAGAAGTAAAAGATAAAAATTTGATTATGTCATAGAGAATATAATTAATTTTTGATCAACAAGGTCCAATTTTGACCACCTATGAATAAAACCGGGTAGAATTCAACCTGTAGGAAAAACTAAGAATGGAATTTATTTATGACTGAGATGATTAATCTCCACAGCCATCTTGACTAGATTTAAAATCGCCTAGGAGATATTTCTGGACATACTTGTGGGAATGATTTTAGACAGGTTGACCTGAGGAAGGAAAGGCAACTCTGACTGGAGGCCTAAGCTGAAGAATAGAAAAGAAGAAAAATGAAAGTGTTCTGTGCATCAGCCTTCATGAACCTCTCTCTGCTTTCTGACTACAGCTGCAATGTGACCAGTCAGTTCACACTCCTTTAACTCTTCCCTGCTGGTCTGTACCTTCAAATTGTCAGCACCAACAAACACTTCTTCAAGTTGCTTTTGTCTAGTACTTTGGAACAATAAAGAAAATCTAAATAATACAATGGGTTTTCTAAAATTATGAGATAAGAATAAGGGACTGAAAGTTTTCCTAGAAAAATAGGGGGAGGGTAATAAGAAGGGTGCAAAGCAGGAATAGAAGTTGTACATAAATAGAAAACTCTTTCAGTTCAAGATAGAGAGAGAATATTATATGGGAGTGAACCACTATGTTTTTTTATCAGTATTTTTGTTTTAGGGATTAGGGATAAATTTAATTTGGGTTTTTGGCTATTGCTTTGTTTTACTTATACTTTTCTATATTTTTATTGTTCTCAAATGAATCTGAGTTGTTGCTGAACATTAGGAATATATATGTATGTATAGATAGTGGTCAGGGAAGGAACATTTTATACTAAGCAACAAGAATAGTGAAGAGAAAATGAGAGGCTAGATGCACAGCAACTCTGAGTTTGGCTGAGGTTGACATTTGAGTACAAACAGCCATCTGCTTTCTGAAGTCCACCCTTTGAGTTGAATGTGCCTAAATGGTGCTCCCACCTACACAAAAACGCTAATCATTGTTGATCAAATCTGATCTTATATCAGGAGAAAATGAGCAAGATTGCAAACCCACCAAAAGTAAGGTGGACCCCTATAGTCATGGACTATCTCTGTTTTTGAGTGCATATAGTTAACAGTTCCTCTTTAGATGTTCATTTAATTACAAACGCTCTCTCCCTCTATCCCTCTTTCCCTTCCAATACCCCCTGTCGTCTCCCCCCTCCCCCATTGCCTCTCTCTCAGGCTTGTGTTTGTACACACACACACACACACACACACACATTAGCTTTATCCATAGGAAAATTAAGTTTCTGTTAAAGACATTGAGATTCTAAAGTTGCCAATGCATCACAGTGCCTACTGACTTAGATCTGTCTTCAACTGTGGCTACTCATGCAAGCCCATGAGAAAAATGAGGTCTTTCTCACTGGTTCTCAAAGTGAAATCCTTGATGTGAGGCATCATCACATGGGGTTTGGTAGAGAAACAAATTGTTCAGATCCTACTTATACTTACAGAATAGGGCACATTACAGGAAGAACCAAGCTAACAGCATCTGAATAAGCTTTCCTGATGGCTTTTGTTTTCATACTAAAGGACCAGGCTTATGTTTATCAAATTGGTTTCTGGAATTTTAAGCCATATTTCCTTTGTACATTTAATATCACCTCCCCTTCCTCTGTTCTCTGTATGTGTTTGTATGTGCATTTTTTATGAGTGTGTCAGAGGGTAGTGTGTGTGAATGTGTGTGTGTATAGTGTCTCTTTGTCCTTCTGTCTCTCTGTCTCTCTGTTTCTCTCTCTCTCACACACACACAAATATGTCCAAGTTAAAAAAAACAAAACAAAACTGTTTCACTTAATTTTCCAAATAAATGAAAGTAGGTATGAAGAGCCTCAAGACAGCCTATTATAATTAACAAACAAACTAAATGAATAACAACAGCAAGCAGCATTGTTATTTCAATAGAGTTCTGCAGAGATCCTACCCTCGGCCTTGCTGGGACTTCAAGGTTCTCCTTTGTCTACTAACAATTTACCATTTTATTGAAGTCTAGACTCAAGAAGAGCTGACAGGTATTTCTCCACCAGTGAAAAGATCCAATTTAAACCAAATTAGAATACATTAAAAGCATGTTTATTGGGAAGTTGCTCTCAAGCAAGTTCTCAGGTCTGAGGACTGAGGCAAAGGGAGTTGCCATGGGGCAAGGGGGTGGGGGGTGGGGGAAGAGATAAGAGCAGGAGGAGGAAGAGGAGGAGGAGGAGTGGGAGGAGAAGGAAGAGAGAGAGAGAGAGAGAGAGAGAGAGAGAGAGAGAGAGAGAGAACACTCTCTGGATTATATAGGGAGGAACCTTTTGGAGGAAGGACAGCCTGAAGGTAAAGGTTGGGGGCAGGGTATGCCAGGTAGAGACTGAGGAAACTGGAGGCAAAATTAGCTTCGATATGTAAAATATGCATCTGGGTCTGTTGTTCTTGACCCAAGGCCAAACAGTAAGTACTGAAAGTTCCTAAAGATCTCACACTGAGATTTAATAATGAGCATCTTACTAACATTTACTAGAGTCACACTTTTTCTAGATTTCCTTTTATCTACTTATTCTTATTTTAATTATTTTGATGATTTTAATTTAATTATCTCTTATTTTTACTAATTTCATCTCTTGCTTCTCCCCCACCTCCCCCTATCCTTTTCTGTCTTTCTGGACATAGGGCATGTCCTGTGCAACTAACCGTACAGTGTTTAGGACAGCATTCATTCCAGAGTTCCATAAATATTAACATAAGACTCGGCACAGTAATCTTGGAACAAATTCATTTCTTTCTAAAACAACAAACACCTTCTAAAGCTCCAGGTTACTGGTAAGTCTCTCTGTCTTTGTCATGAGACCATCCCAGGAATGAAGGGAATACTTAATTCCAGAACAGTCAGCTGGGAAGCATTGGTCAAAATCTACAGTATAACTCAAATATAATGATTATCATTATTGTCAAATGTTACAGTATTAAGGGCAATATTACAATTCTTGCATCCCTAATACAAAGGCAGAAGCTACAGATATTAATTAGTTCAATCTCTACTAAAAGGCAATCAGCAGAATTAAGTTTGAACTTTAAAGCCCTCATCCAGGTAGAGTTTCGAATGGTGTTTTATACTCCAAACTAAACTGAATAATCTTTGGCTATTTTATGGCACAGGTAAAATATAAACAGATAAAATGTGTCTTCCATTTAAAAAATACATCATAGTGAATGTTAGGATATTAATATGTAATTTTCCATGGATAGATGCAGTCTTGAGCCAACAAGGTCTTCTTCCACATTTGTCAACACTTGAAAGTATTACCTGTTTTCCAAGTGTAATGTAAATAACATAAATACTGATTAAACACCCCCCCATTGTTACTCTGAAAGTGAAAAACACCCCAAAGGTGCTTGCTTATAAATAACTTGGAAAATCAAATGTACTTCTATAAGCACAAGTTTAGTGCTTATCAATCTTTTATTTTTTTTTCCCTCATAAGAGTCTGAAGTACCCTCTTTCTTTTTCTGCACATCACAAATTACAGTTTATTGCATAGAAAATGCTTTGGATTGCATAAATTTCACAGAGTCTGGACTAGTTACTAATTTATCATCTGTGCAAGCACACATTTTGGCTTCTCTGTTGTACTTCCGGCCATTGTGCAGCCCAATCTACCAGCTCATTAGGGAGGGAGACTTCTAAATGACTCTAAACTTTAGAGTCTAAAGAATCTTCCATCCAGCAGAGCTTCCTAAGAGATTAGAAGCCTCCATCTGCTCTGTCCAGCATGGAAACTACCAGATATTTGTGACTACAGAACACTTACATTTGGCTAATAAAACTTAGGTACTGTGCTGGAGAGATGGGTCAGTAGTTAAGAGCAGTGACTGCTTTTGGAGAGAACCTGATTCTGTTCCCAAAGTCTCATGGTAGCTCAGAATCATCTCCATCCCTAGACACAGGGGAGTCTGACATCCACTTCTGACCCCCATGGACATCATGCGTATGTGAGGCACACTTGCATACATGCAGAAAAAAAGTTTATGAATATACAATAAATCTAAATTTTATACAAACATGAAGAACTTAGTTGTTTTAAAACGTAATTGATCTAAATTAACTTTGAGGACATGTAACTAGAGGCTACCATGTTGTGCAGTGCAGATCTCATAGCTGTTTTACTCTGCTTTTGAAACTTAGAGACTGTAGAAAAATATAAACTGCCATTCATTAAAGTGCAGTTACTGAATTCAGGGACCATTTGTCTGTCAATCATCCATGCATGACAGCTATATTTTGATCACAGATATTTTTTTTTTGAGAAATCATTATAGAAAAAAATTAAAACAAGCTTTGGGTCAAATTTTCTGGTTGTTTTAAATTGGAAAAACAACTATAAGGAAATTCTGATGTCTCTCAGTGTTTCTGCTTCTTAATCATAGTCCTTCATTTTCTAACCACTATTATAATCTGGATTCCATCTTGTAATCTGCTATAGGTACAAGATTTTATACATTGAAAACCCATATATAGTTACCAAACCCAGACACTATTGTGGATGCCAACAACTGTTAGCTGACAGGAGCCTGATATAGCTGTCTCCTGAGCGGCTCTGCCAGTGCCTGACAAATACAGAAGTTGATGCTCACAGCCAACAAATGGACTGAGCACAGGGTCCCCAATGGGGGAGCTAGAGAAAGGACCCAAGGAGCTGGAGGGGTTTGCAGCCCCATAGGAAGAACAACAATATGAACAAACCAGTACCCAAGAGCTCCCAGGGACTAAACCACCAACCAAAGAATACACAGGGAGGGACCCATGACTTCAGCTACATATGTAGGAGAGGATGGCCTGTTCAGACATCAATGAGAGGAGAGGCCATTGGTCCTGTGAAGGCTAGAGGCCCCAGTGTAGGGGAATGCCAGGACAGGGAAGCAGGAGCAGGTGGGTTGGTGAGCAGGGGGTGGGTGGATGGGTAGGGAGTTTTTGGAGGGGAAATGAGGAAAGAGGATAACATTTGAAATGTAAATAAAGCAAATATCTAATAAAAAAAGAAAATCTTTGAGTGTCTTCACAGACTAAAGTCTAATGGGATGGGTACTAATGGTCTTATGTACTTACGGTGATAGATGTTTGGTTTCAGACCTCAGTAGGGGGAACTGAGGTACATTTTTTTATATCAAAGCAGCTCTGGCCTCCAGCATCTCTCAGTCCCTACCTGGCATACTCTATTCCCAACCCTGAACTTTACAGCCCAGTGGCTAGGCTATCCTTTCCCCAGAGGCTCTTACCTATATAATCCAAAGGTTTCAGTCTCTCTTTTCTCATCTTTCTCCTTTCTTTCTGTGGTCCTGCTTTTTCTTTCTTTCTCTTCCCCCTCCCCATGCCAGTTCCTCTGGCCTCAATCCTTGTTTTCATTGAACTCACCCAAGAGCAGCTTCCCAATAAACATGTCTTTAATATAATCTAATCTGGTTTGAATTGGTTCATTTTACTGGTGGAGAAATAACCTATCAATAAACTATTATCTTTAGGCATTCATCTTAGTCCTAAATATCTCCTCCATATATATATATATATAACTTAATTTGATTCAGGAATGTCTTAATGACAGTTTGTTCATTACCACTATGGCCATTGGGTTAAATTTTCTCACTGTGAGTCATTTTCCTCTTCTGAGATTCCATACAACATAAAACACCTTTAAGCAAAGACAGCCACCAAATGCTAAGAACTTGTTATATTCTATGTTCTCTCTTGAACAAGATTCCTGTGTCACCAATTCATAGTAATACTGAACATAGGAAACTGTCTTTATCATCCTTATGTTCCAGGGGAGTTAACTGAAGTAGCCCAGGTGAAAAGCAGTTGTACTAGGTCAGAGAGATGGTTCAGCCATTGAGAGCTCTTGTAAAGGTCCTGGTTCAAGTCCCAACATGCACAAAACAGCTAACAGCCATTTGCAAACACACTTCTTGGTTATCTGATGCCTATTTCTTACTACTACAGGCACAAGGCACACAGGTGGTACAATTACATAAATGTAGGCAAACACTCATACACATAAAACAAATAAACTGAAAATAAATTTAAGAAAGAAAAGCAGAGGTGAAAAGGTTTGAGCCTATGACAGGGAACACCAATAATATTTGTGGTGTTGACATCAGTCATTTTGCCATATTGCACTGACAAACACTGGGTAAGGAAGTCATGCTTGACCAGTGTGTGACTTCCTTTTCATCTTAAAATGGGCTTGACCCATTAAATGGTCGAGATATGCACAACATTTTTAATATTTGAAAAGACACTTTGAGAGAAAACGGAGACAAGAAAACAAATAGATGTTCAAAGACTGTCTCCTTTGCTGGCAGCAGAGTCCCAGGGTAGCAGGTTTCCAAAATGAGTCTCCAGTGAAGGGGCTGACACATCTTCAGAGACCTAATTTATTCTGAATTGTTCTCAATTGCTTTCTATTTGAAAAGATGGCAGAGATCCCAGTGGTACCTAAACAGGCTGGATCATGGATGGTTTAGAAATATAGTCTATTAGATACAGAGTATTCAGCAGTGCAGAAGTGGTCATGATGGTGCAAACAGCAAGCATTAATTAAATACAATTTGTCAAATGTGCAACCTAAGTTTAATTTATTACTTTTGGTTTGTATTCTTTGCATGGTTTGCTGGAAATAGTTCTAAGCAGCAAATGGTATTTTTATATACTTGTTCTGGTTGAGAAAATGGAGGCACAGGGGATTTAAAATAACTTGAGCAAGGTCAGACAAATGGTGAGTGAAGGCACAAGGAGGAAAACCCAGGTGGTTTTCATGTATAGGTGAGGCTTTCTCTCTTTTTCTTTGGAACAAAACAATTGGATATGGACAAAGAAAGTCTGCCCTCATATGGACTTGATTATCAAATGAACTGCAGTTTGTTTGTTTTTTTTTACACAAGATGTTGTTAAAATAGAAGGAAAGAAAAGAAGAAAACATATATACACACCAAATACTTAATAATAGAAAGATGAGTCATATTTGCATTATATCTACATGAGGAAATCAGCTTTAAAAAGTGAATTGATTTGCCATACATAAGAGAATTCTTCAAGTTTCTGCAATTCTGACTTTTAACACACTTCTTAGAGTTTGAAAATAGAAAGAATTTTTATTTCTGAATGAAACGTAGCAAGCATGGGAAAATATTAACTGGAAAAATATGTGGGCACCTGTCCTGGTTTAGAAAGGACTCTAAGCAACAAAACAGAAACAAACACACTAACAAACTTTGATTTAGAGTGCATACACACCATTCTTGAATGACCTTCTTTTTAATAAATAATATATTTATTTCTTAGTTATGTCTATGTGTGTGCAGGTATGTGTATGTCACTGTGGATGCCCAAAGAGTCCAGGAGAGAATATCAGAACCGTTGGAGCTGGAATTAGTTAGGGAGAACCTGCAGACATGGGTGCTGGGAATTGATCCCAGGTCCCCTGCAAGAACAGTAAGCTTCCTTGACAGCTAAACCATTTTTTCCAACAATACCTCTTCTTACAATCCTTTTTAAAAAGATTCCAAAGTAATGTGAAGAGGGTTAAATACCTCGAAGAATGGAAAAGTAGATATAACATTCCTTAAAAATGTAAACACATTGTGGTGCATTAGACCAAACCTTTCTATTGGCTACAAATGGAAGTATGTGAACACAGTGTGTTAGACATTTACTTGTTCTGATCTTTCTCTTGACCTTCTCAGAAAGACTCTACACCGGCAGATGCAGAGCACATCCTAATATAAGACAAACACTTCTGCACTTAACAAAGTTTAATCTGTCAGGTAAAGGCATTGAAGAGTGATGTATTTTTTATCAGCAGTATGCATTTGCCCACAGCTGAAGAGCCATTAAATGACAGCTGCAAAGACACACTCAACAGAAAAGAATAAAGATAACTTTGTATTGATCACTTGACTTTCTACATTCTTGATGGCTATTTAGAAATTTTTAACACGACCACAGTTGGCTAAATTTATGGACGGGCAATAAAATTAAGTCAGAAAAGTCAAAGATCACTCAGAAATTGAAGGAGAACCATACAATGAAATAGGACTTGATGGTGTATTTCCTTCATGTAAATCAAAAGCTGGAATTACGGTTGCCTCAAAAACAGCTGAGGCCAAGCAATGTAAAGTCATTTCTATTCTAATTATGCATGATAGTTCAAGAACCCTAGAGTGGACATAGGAATAAGTTCTATCATGTAGGCATACTACTCAAAAAGACATTTTTTTTGTTGTCGTTGTTGTGGTTAAAAATTCTAGGACCGGTAATCTTTGATTATCTTCATTAGATGAATATGCAAATAATTTAGAATGTTCAGTTAAACTATTTTGTAATATTAGGGTACAAATATCATTACTTTATATGTAAACAAAATGCAGCTTGCATCTGAAGCTTCCTTTGAGGTTCACATAGGTAAGGGACAGGGTAGGAGGACAGAACACCTTTAGTCTAGTTGTGTGGGGCAGTGGACTGTGCCACCAGACAGAAAACCTGATAAGGTGGGGCAGATTCATGAATCATGGTTTTGAATTCTCCTGGGTGTTGGTTGTGGCATGTCAAGTGTTCAGGTCACCCATCTGGGAGGCAGCTGCCAGTCAGAGTAGGTCTGCATACAGGGGCACAGCCTGCATGATAACCTTTGTCTGGTCTGCTGAGCAAGAGATCTCCTGGGGCTCAGCTGTGGTCAGAACAAGAAAGTGTTACAGCTCTCCAAGGGGGAAGCTAGAGCAAGAGAGGCTGACAGGTTGCTGCAGGCAGTTAGAGGCCAAGGTTGGGGCCACCAAGGTTGAAGTGGCTGCAGTCAACCTCCCACACCTGACTGGTTGGTCCAGGACCAGGTCCAGACAAAAGCTGTAGGAGAGAAAACTCTTTCTTGGAGTGTTACAGTTCAGTATGATAGGCATTCTTAATCAATTGTTGGTAAAATAACTTGTGTACTTCATTCCTTGTGGATAGGACCTTATATACATTTGGGGGTGGGTTGGGATCTAGAGGCAGATACTTTCTATTGGCTTGGTCTGAAATATTAGGGATGCTTCATCTACATGTGTAAGGACTTCAGGTGTACTTATGTGATTAATTGTCATGTGTTCCAGGAACCTGGTCAGGAATAGATTTAAATGCCTACCGTTCTCTTTTATGAGAATTGTTGGGGTTCTTGTATCAGCTCTACATTACCAGGTTTTCTGTCTGGTGGCATGGCCCACTGTTTCTCAAATATATATGTATCCCCAAACTGACACCAGCACAGGTCATCTAGACTCATAATCTCTATATAGAACCCTCTCCCTGTGTCTATTTCCTTCTTTCTCCTACTTTCCTTCCCTACTCTTTCTTTTATTCTTCCCCATATCCTGCCCATCTTCCTCCCCTTGAGTGCTCATAAAGTCTTTTAGGAAAAATAAAATGAAAATAGTAACCAAATATCTTATGCAGTAGTTAGAAGGATCATCAGATAAGTATTTTTGTAACAATGGCACTTACCGGGGAGCAAAGCTGATATTAATGTACTTCATCTTCTAGCAAGTAAAACTCAAAATCTAAAATACAATCAGGTATATAGTAAAATGTAAAGATATTATCAATGAATGAAATCAATCTAACTCAAACAATGTATGTAAAACATTTTTCTTTCCTCCATTTAAAATGCCAACAAAGAATCCTCATATCATTCAGTACACAAAGTACCTTACAGTATTTCAGTTCAGCATAATAGAAATGAACTTAACCATTAAAAATATGCAGGTTATTTACACCCCTCAAGGAAAAATCATATTTACACACCAGAACATGTGATAAAATGTAGATGAAAAAACCTACACAGATTAGTGGATTAGTGAATATCTGCATTTTAGAAGAAGTCTCAGAGGACACACACACACACACACACACACACACGCACACATGCTTCCTGGACATTTCTCCCCTGGGACAAAAGAATTCACTCAAATGTTAAAAAAGATATGAAAATGTTCACTGTCTCTTTTGATGAACTCAGTGTTTCTTGCTATCTAGGTATTCCCAGCTTTGTCTTAGATCAGATGATGCCAATGACCTTATGTTGTTGAGTGGTGTAATAATGTATGTGGTGGTGGATCTCTCCTAGAAACATAGTTATATGCTGATGTAGGGTAATTGTCTCATCAACACTGAACACTAATCTCATTAGACATTTATGCCATATTCCTACAAGAATAAAAAAATATCTGAACAGCATTTCCGGATAATCCATTTATATTGAATTTTATCCTGTGAAAGGTACTATCAACACTTTAGCGTAAATTTGTATGTCAAATAGGTATGAATGTCTCTTTCCTGTGGCTATTTACATATCATGTGGGATTTTTGACTGGAGAGGCTTGTGAATTGTTAACTTAACACTTGAAGACTGTGCCATGTATATGTGTGGAAAGTGGGGTTACATTCGGGCTACTTCCCTATATATAAATGCAAAGGAACACAAGAAAATTTTATGGTACTACACAGACTGTCATTAGTCAACACTATTTTGAAGCCCAAGCCTCCATTTTATAATTATCTCACTTTTGAAAATGATTATGAAACCATAAAACAATTGCTATAATTTATCTACCAAAATTTCAGCTGTGATTTGATTATTATTAACATGGTAGAATATTGCACAATGAAACCAAACTAAAGAATAAAACAACACACAAAAGAAAAGGAAAAAAGAAAGAAATCAAAGCACAATATTGGTCCAGCTAGTTTGAAGAGCACCATATGAAAGACGTGGTTTGCAAGGAAATGTTTAGTTTCTTATTAAAGTGTCTTAATTTTGATCATAGACATGATTCATAGCGTCTCTTTGTTGGTTGATTGAAAATGTTCCTCCAATATTGTTATAAAAAGGACTCTTGCATTTTCTTTGAGTAACTTTGCTTTTAATATTGAAAAAAGTCTGTAAAATTTTTATCCTCTTCTCAAAACTGAATTACATGGGAGTTTGACTTTCAGTATTCCTGTTGATTATTTGTATGTCCTTAAGGGTTTCCTAGGTAATTTTGCCTAAGTTTTAAGAGATTTCCAGTAACTGTCAGCAGCAACCTACATCATGTCCTGTGGTTTGTTTTGTTTTGTTTGCTTTGTTTTGTTTTATTTTATGGTACTGACAATTGCTTTAGTACCTTGGTTACTGTACAATAATTCTACAAGATTAGAATCATGTTTTATGGATTAGAAAACAGAGACACAAATAATTTTGGAAAGTGGCACAGCTAAGAAATGGCAGATTTGGACAAAGATCCACAATCTTGAAAGCTATTTTAATCTATCTTTGACACATACTGACTTTGAGGCAATGCATTTTCCTTTTACTAAACCAAAGAAATAAATTAATGATATGTAGAATTTGGAAAACTGACTGTTCGATATTCAATTAAAAACTACACACAAATACCTGATAGGGAAAAGGTAATTAAATGATTTTAAATTTCTACATGTTTTGTGCACATGGGTATGCGTGTCCACATTTGTGTCTATATACTTGTGTATGTAGGTGCGTGTGTGTGTGTGTGTGTGTGTGCATGTGTGTGTGCGTGTGCGTGTGTGTGTGTGTGTGTGTGTGTGTGTGTGTGTGTATGCAGGAGGAGAGTGACTGATGCCAAATGTCTTCTTGGGTTGTTCTCCCCCTTATAGACTGAGGTATGATCTCTCACTTGAACCCAGAGCTCCTTGATTTAGGTAGTCCAGTTAGTCAACTTGCTCTAAGCATCCTGTCTCCGTCCTTTGTGAACTTCCCTTTTATCCTGCATTTATGTGAGTGCTGCAGCTCTAAATTATGATCCTTTCATTTAGCAAGAAATTAACCCTCTGAGACATCTCTCCAGCCCAAGAAGGTACTTTTTCAATGTATATTACATTGAGTATAGAAATGTCCTAATGGAACCCATAGCTATGTACAATTAGCATATGTCAATGAGAGAAGGGAAGCAAAACATATAACTTACTTTAATTGTTGTGCTTTTTGCTAATGGAATTCTTCAAATTCAAAAGGATTTCATCATAATTCCAACCTAGTCTTGGAGTCAATAAATGAGTCATCCAATGTTCCTTTGTAATTGTGACTCATAACACTTTGTAATTATGTTTAAAATTTAACTTTGAATTTTGTATCTAACTTGGTCTTTCTGCTGGACACTCAGTTCTCCATACCTTATGGACAGCTTTGAGCCAGCTTTTTAAGGGTTATCTCAAGGTAGCCACCATGTGTGCACAGCTGCTTCAGTAAGTGGTGCCCTTCTCATCTGTCCACTAAGATAAACAAAAGTCTCCAGCAGAAACTGGACATGATGCTGTGGACACCAATTTCCAGGACATATAGGAAACACAATCCAGGATTTCTGTTTAGCAACCAGAGTTTTCTCTCATTCATGTAGGAAATAACATTGCTCAATTCTACAAAGTGCCATGCTCACCAAATTATATTTAAAATTTAGCCAAACTAATCTTTCTACTTCCTTCTATGCTAGTATAAATATAAAATAAATGACATGCTATACCTCCAGATATCTATTTCATTTATTAAATGCTTAGTAACATGCAGAGAAAGTGTGTGGACAGGACAACTTAATCTCAGCATTGAAAGATTCTTAACTGAGAACTGAACTATTTTCTTTCTGGCCCTTACTATTTTATATAACTGTTTAAAAGTTCAACTCTTATTCTTTTTAGTTGCACAGAAATGATCTTTGATAATAATGATCACTATTAATAAAAACATTATTCTGCATCTGCATGTCTGTAGCAATCTTTCTACATATGGGTTAGGAAGCTGGTGGGCTTCACAGGCTACATTTTTTTGCTCCCTTGTCGGCAGCAGCATCAGAGCTTGTTAGAAATGCAAAATTGGGGTCCACCTAGGGTCTTCTAAATTTCTGGGGTTGGTGTATAGGCGTCTGTATTAACAAGCTCTCCAGGTGATTCCTAGGCACACCAGAGGTTGAGAAGCATGGAAACAGAGTTTTAACGAAGGCAATTAACATTAATTGGGAAAACACACCAGAGTGAAAGTATACTTCTCTGTGGGATACTGCATCTGTACTTTCTCTTATCTTCCTTTTAAGACTGAGACTAACTTGCAGTGTTTAACATAGTTCCATCACTTATCTCCCAAGTCATGGAGTGTAGATGTAGATTTTCATTCTCACAGTCAACTAGCACATAGGCTCAAGAATTTGATATGCACAAAATAAGATATTTTATGCTTTGAATATACAGATTTTTTACTTTGTTAAAGGAATGCATCTTAAATACCTTAGGATGGATATATATATGTGTGTGTGTGTGTGTGTGTGTGTGTGTGTGTGTGTGTGTGTATGCGTGTGTGTGTATGTGTGTGTATGTATATATGTATATATATATATGATATGTATATATCAAATTAGAATATGTCTATAATTTTCAAGAGGCAGATGAAGATAATGGAATCAATTGTAATTTCTCATTTTTACAGATAAAATTAAACCACTATAGTCATTTGACATATCCAGCCTAACCAAATAAGTCCATTAGAATCAAATTTGACTCAATATAATTATATTTGATAAGTGTAATTGTTGTTGGTTTTTAAGTTTTTCAAGTGTAAACATTTAGTAATAACAATAATAAAGTCTAACATTGTTGCTACATTTGGGTTTAAAAATAAGTCCCTGGCATCTAGTAGGTTCATCAAGTATTTTCAAATATCATTACCTGTTAACCTCGTCCTGAAAGGCAGCCTCTTCTTGTGATATGACATATAAGAAGCTCCCTCCCTCCCTTCTCTCTCTCTCTCTCTCTCTCTCTCTCTCTCTCTTTCTCTCTCACTGTTGATGTTGTTGGTTGTCATTACTTTTTGCCATTTCTACTTTGGATTAAAAGATATTGGAAGTTTTGGAAGCTTTACAATGGGGGAAAAATGAACTTATAAGTAGCCAAAAATTTCGGAAAGAACAAATAAATTATTGTAAATTTATTACTAGAAACACACAAGACTTTTTATATCCTAAGTAAAGAATGCATGCTTACATACAAGTTTTGAATATAAATTAAACCTATAAAGTAAACATTGCCCAACATTTTTATTATGCTTACCTTGATAGCATAGTGGATGATATTACAAAACTATAAATTTATAGGCTATATAATGAAGTATCTGCACTCAAGCATTTGCAGAAAAAAATGTAATAGTCCCTGCTTTAAAAAATTGGACATGGAAATTTTTGTTTCTGAACTATGATACATTGTATGTCTTCATATATACATGAGAAGTGATTTATTAATTATAAGTTGCATTGATTAGATTATTATATTACTCATTGTAGGACTTCTTTAAGAATCACAAAAACATTAACAGTAATATGTATATTTTTAAAATATATAAAAAAGAGTTGAGTATTAGTAAATGGAGAGATTGACTAACTCATGGCAACTTCCACAATTGAACAATCCCAAAGCAAACTCTTTACTTGTGGGATTTTGGATATTCATTATTAAAGATGTGTTATGTGCTGCTGTGGTGAAGTTCTCCAAGGAATATTAAGTCTTCCGGAATCCTAGCAATATGCCAATTTTGGTTAGAGAATAGCAGAACTTAGTTATATTTAACAGCACATTTAGTAGGCTGTAAGATATTCCTTGTTTTATTTCATAAAGTGAAAGTGGATGCAATGATAAATTATTCATCTAGACATCTTGAGAAACAAATACTACCCCATGTCCTTTCTCCTCCTCTCATTTTCTCCTCCTTATCTTACTGATATCTGCCCCCTCTTTCCTTCTTCATTTCTATCCACCCCGGTGGTGACATTGCACCCAGTGATTAAATTAGTTCTTGGGATTCTCACAATAATCGCGAAGGAAATATTTCATGTATGAATAATCTTTCGTTGCAAGTGACCATACATCCTTTGCTTGTTTCTTAGTAGAAAGCAAAGAGGGAGATTTTCAGCAAGAACACAATTATTCCATATAGAAATTTTAAGAAAAGTTATTTTAGAATGTTGTACTACTTTGTACTTTGTAACTTGGTGAATATTGTTGCCCACACTTTGTCTTGTAAGCCATCTTTACCCATGAGATACAGTGTGTGTGACATGATGGCTCACTGTTGGATGACTGACATTCCCATCAGTAAGAATGGGTTGAACACACTTTGACATGCTCACTTACCATTCACTTTCATGTAGCTCCATCTCTGCTGGCGGCATTTGCCTGTTTTCTGTGCAATGTATTTTTCTTGCTGAGTGAAAAAATTATATATAATTATATGTATAATAATAAAATTATATTAAATATAAACTAATATAATTAATATATATTAATATAACCTGTATATATATTCTTTATTGTTTTGGTATACTGTAAATATTTCTCAATTTTATTGCCTTTTGATAAAATGTTATATAGAAGTAAAACTATTTTTAGATTCGTATTCAAATTTTATTGTTTTTAATGTGCCTTAGCTCAAGATCAAAATAGTTTTCTTTTTCTTGTTGTGTTTTGATGTCAGGGCCTTACCATGTTTCCAGTCTGTCCTCAAATTACATCTACTGACTAAGCCTCTTAAAATCTGGGATCACAGGCACATAAAACTACACCAGCTAGATCGTCCTTATTCTTGGCAGTTGTATAGTTGCTCTCTTCTATGGGCAATGTGGGGCTCTTTTGACTGATGCAGGAATTCATCACACTTCCATCTACCTTAAGTACATCATTACTGTGTGATGGTCCATACTATCCCTTGTCATTTCACCATTTGTAAATAAATATTGACCCATTGATGGAATCTTTATTTTGCAAAGCTGGTCAATTTGCATCCCTCAGCGTTCTTGCTGCACGCCTTACATGATTATGACTTCATAAGTAATGTTCACATGGCAAATCTTTTACCTGGTATGTTGTGTTCAAATTGACTTGGTTAACTCTGACCTTTTATTTACTCATACGAATTTATTGACTTTTTAATAAAAAAATCCATATTATTTTTGAGTGGCATTTTCTTGATCTATAATTTCATTTAAAGGTAGTTTTTTTTTTTTTTAGGGATAGTTAAGAAGTTGTATGACAATTTTTGTCTAGGCCTTTTTAATACTGGAAAGGTATGTTTTTTAGTTGTAATCATAGATGGAGTATAGAATGTACTTTAGATATGTTTATGTCTACTTTTAACTGATATTGTAATAGATATTAATGAAAGATAGTATGCTATATTCTTCTACATTTATCACATAATATTTATATAATATTAAATATGTTTATTAATCTAGTGATTATAATTTCATGGTAACAGCTTATAAAATCAATTCTTCTGGCTTTTCAGAATATGTAATTATTGTTATTTATAGTCACCCAAATGTGCAATTATATCATAATTCCTTACTCTCTTCAAAATGTAGCTTAATAATCTCAGAGCAATCTATTGCAATCCTGCCTTCTTGTGGTCTCCTTAATCTCTGATAACCACTACTATACTCTGAAAATTTGTGAGACTTTTTTTTTTAATTATAGCTTACATATGTATGAGGTCATGTAACATTTCCTTTCCTATGCCTGTTTCGGTTTACTTAAAATAATTTTCTCTCATTTTACCCATGCTTATGGAAATAGCAGGACTTCTTTTCCTCTATGACCAAATAGTATTCTATTATATACCTGTACCACATTTCATTAAGTTTCATTTACGATGGACACAAATTGAATGCATTTCTTACAATAAATAATAATGTGATGAACATGGGAATTCAGATGCATCACAGACAGTCTGGCTTTATTTCTTCTGGCTAGCTACCCAGTGATAGAAGTGCTTCGTCGTGTGGTAGTATAGTTACATTTAAAATTACATGTATGTGCTTGTGGCATGTTGCAGGTATGTGTTTATGTGGTCATGTGTATGTTTATCAACATACATAGAGAGGCAAGAGACCTACTGAAACTTGATATTCTGTTTGATTTGTCAGTTTTTTTTTCCTTAGAGACAGGGATTCTTATTGCACTTAGATTGCATCAATTTGGTTAGACTGATAGGCCAATGACATTTAAAGACCCACGCTTTTCCCCTCCATTTTGTTCCCAGTGCTAGGTGCTGGGAGTACAGGTACACTGCCATACCTTGCTTTTATGTACATGCTGAGAATGCAAGCTCAAGTCCTTATGCCAGTGTTGCTGGCATTTAACCAAGTGTGTGATCCCCGTAGCCCATCACTTTAAACTTTGTTGGGTGATCTTACATCCTCTTTTCTTTTCTATACTCGTTTTCCTAACTTATATCTCTAACAATAATCAGAAAATGTCACTCTTTCCTTTTGTCTTCATTCATTTTGGTAAACATGCTTGCTCTTCTTCCAGAGGACAGTGATTCCCTATATCCATGACAATTCCCTGTAACCCCAGCTCCAGAGAATCCAATATGCTTTACAGGCATCTTTAAGTTCGTACATGCATGTGAACACACACACACACACACACACACAAAGAGAGAGAGAGAGAGAGAGAGAGAGAGAGAGAGAGAGAGAGAGAGAGAGAGAGAGAGAGAGAGAAAGAGAGAGAGTAAAACCAATCTTTAAAGTTAAAACTGAGACCTGTTTGGAGACCTATTTTCTGGTCAGTCTTGTTGGATAGATGTTTCATGTGACAAGGGGGAAAATATATCTTTTGTAGCTGTGTGGACTATTCAGAAAATCTGCCAAGTTTATTTGAACTTTGATGGAGATTATTTCTCTTATTTCTTGATTGACTGTCTGGGAGATCTGTCTACTGCTGAATGCAGGTAGTTAAAACCCACAAATATTATTGAATTGCAATCTATTTCTCACTTGTGGTGTATAGCATCTGTATACATTTGAGTGTTCCAAAACTGCGGTCATATACATTTAGAATTTCATTTCCACATGTCATCTCTTTACCCTTACCACTAGATGATGACTTTCTTCATCTCTAAAGTCTATTTTATATGACACGAGTACAGCTAGTTGTGCTTCCTTGTCTATTCCATTTGATTGTGATTTTTTTTTCCATTCCTTACTTTGCAGTCTATGCAGGTGCATAGGAGGAAACTGAATCTGATATTCATCTGTTATGTTTTTCTATACTATTTGGTAATTCATGCCCTTGTTTGTTTCAAATATTGTGTAGTATATTTAGGAAGAGAAAAAGTGAATAGCTAAAAGACTGTTCCATCCCTACTAGCCAATTCATGGGATTAGGAGTCTTCCATGTCCAGTATTGGCAGCTCTTGGCAGATTCATCATAGAACCATCAGACTTTTATAACATACATGTAGCCTCATATCCTACTTAGAGTTATTATTACTGTTATGAAACAACATAATCAAAAGCAAGCTGAGGAGGAAAGGGTTTATTTTGCTTATATTCTTTGGTTTGTTTTTTTTTTTTTTCTATATTTTTTATTTACATTCCAAATGATTTCCCCTTTCCCAGTTCACCCCTCCCTGAAAGTCCCATAAGCCCTCTTCCCTCTCCCTGTTCCCCAGTCAACCCCCTCCCGCTTCTGCTTCTCTGTCTTGGTATTCCCCTACACTGTTGCATCCAGTCTTTCCAGGACCAGGGGTCTTTCTTTCCTTCTTCTTTGAAATCAATTGATATGTGAATTGTGTCTTGGGTATTCCGAGCTTCTGGGTTAATATCCACTTATCAGTGACTGCATACCATGCGTGTCCTTTTGTGATTGGGTTACCTCACTAAGGATGATATCTCCTACAGCTGATAAACAACTTCAGCAAAGTGGCCGGATATAAAATCAACTCAAGCAAATCAGTAGCCTTCCTATACTCAAAGGATAAGCAGGCTGAGAAAGAAATTAGGGAAATGACACCCTTCACAATAGCCACAAACAATATAAAGTATCTTGGTGTGACTCTAACCAAACAAGTGAAATATCTGTATAACAAGAACTTCAAGTCTCTGAAGAAGGAACTTGAAGAAGACCTCAGAAGATGGAAAAATCTTCCATGCTCATAGCTTGGCAGAATTAATATAGTAAAAATGACCATCTTCCCAAAAGCAATATACAGATTTAATGCAATCCCCATCAAAATCCCAACTCAGTTCTTCATAGAGGTAGAAAGAGCAATTCTCAAATTCATCTGGAATAACAGAAAACCCAGGATAGCTAAAACTATTCTCAACAGTAAAAGAACTTCTGGGGGAATCAGTATCCCCGACCTCCAGCAGTACTACAGAGCAATAGTGTTAAAAACTGCATGGTATCGGTACAGTGATAGGCATGTAGATCAATGAAACAGAATTGAAGACCCAGAAATGAACCCACACTCTTATGGTCACTTGATCTTTGACAAAGGAGCTAATACCATCTAGTGGAAGAAAGATAGCCTTTTCAACAAATGGTGCTGATTCAACTGGAGGTCAGCATGCAGAAGAATGCAAATCAATCCATTCTTATCTCCTTGTACTAAGCTCAACTCCAAGTGGATCAAGGACCTCCACATAAAACCAGACACACTGAAACTAATAGAAAAGAAACTAAGGAAGAGCCTTGAACACATGGGCACAGGGGAAAATTTCCTGAACAGAACACCAATAGCTTTGGTTTGGTTTTAATTGCTGTCAAGAGAAACTTATGAGGGAAGACATTTAATTGTACTGGCTTATTGTTTCTGAGGTTTAGTCCATTTTCATCATAGTAGGAAACATGGCAGCATGCAAGCAGGTATGATACTGGAGAAGGAGCTAGAGACAGAGCTGAGAGTTCTACATCTTGATTCATAAGCAGAAGAAGGAGACTGTGTTTCACTCTGAGCATAGAAACTTGAGCACATATGTTCTCAAAGCCCACTCCCTCAGTGACACACTTCCTCCATAAAGGCTAAACCTACTTCAACAAGGCCATACTTTCTAAAAGTGCTACTTCCTATGGTCAAGCATTCAAGTACATGAGTCTATGGAAACCATTCCTAGTAAACTACCTACTCCTACATCATACTCCATCAGTGATGAAAATTGTGATAGGAACTCAAGCAGGGTGGGAACCTGTGTGCAGGAGCTGATGCAAAGCCCATGGAGGGTGCTGCTTATTGCTTGCTCTCCTTGGCTTGCTCAGTCTGTCTGATTTTAGAACCCAAGACCACCAGCCCAGTGATGTCTCCAACCACATTATCCTGGACCCTTATTAATTCCTAAATAAGAAATTTCTGTAAAGAATCATGAAGTCTTAATCTAATGAGAGCACTTTCTCAATTGGGGTTCCCTATTCTCAGATGCCTCTAGCCTATGTCAAGTTTACATAAAATTGGTCAAAACAACTAGACAGGCAACATTTTTAAATACATAACCTTTCCTTATTTTGGTTTATCACCATGATCTCAGATTAATAAATATCACAAATAACAACAAATTGCAAACAAGTCTCAAAGTCTTCACCAATTCAAAATTTTAAAAGTTTAGCCTTTTTAAAAAAATTCAGTCTCTTTTAAAATCCAAAATCTCTTTTAAAAACTCAAAGTGGCTTAAATATGGGCTCCAATAAAATAAAAAAATAAATAAGTTAGTTTCTTACTTCAAGGGGGAAGAACCAGGATATAGTCTCAATCTGAACAAAGAAAAACCTCACTCCAGCAGTATAAATAATTCAATGCCCAATGTCTGGATTTACTTATGATCTTCTGGACTCCTTCAAAGGGCCTGGGTCACAGTTCAGGCTCTGTCCTCTGTAGTACACACAGCTTGTCTTCTAGGCTCAGGCCACCTCCACTCCAATGCTGTTACAGTTGTCAGTTGTCCTATGGTGCTCATAGCTCCAAAATTCTGGGGTCTTTACTGCAACTGGGCTGTATATTCACCAGTAGCCTTTCCTGGGCTCCATTCATGGAGAGAAGCATCAACTTTCTCAATGATCCTTTAAAACTGTGGACTTCCACTGCTACACTGCTGGAACACTCTGCACTGACCCCTCATAGTGCAAAGCTTCAGTCACTCTCCATGGTCTCTTCTTGCCTTCAGAACCACTACCATGTGGAACCCTCTTATATCTGATTAAATTTGGCTGGCAGCATGAGGTACAACATTGGCTCCTGCTGAACACAGTTTATTTTGGTCCACATTCTCTTTGCCACTGGGCATAGCCACTTGGGGAGGTGAAACAGGGGGAGTTTGACTGTGCTTACCTCACACCACTGCTGGATGTGTGCTGGGCTGTAGGGAAATGCCAATATACTGCTCCAGGGACTGGAAAGCACAGTCTGAGATGTGGGAATGCTGGAGTTGGTTCCGGGTCCCCTGGCCTAAGATGAGGCCCGGGCTGTAGGGTTCTCAAACTCTTGGACTTCCAGGCACTGCTGGGACTCTCGAAAGAGCCGATACCAGAGTGGAGGGCGCAGACTGGGGACAAAGGGGAGCTCCGGCTTGCCCCAGCAGGGATGATTTTTCTTAGCTTGGTGTTGGCAGACTTGGTGGTGGCAGGCATGATGGTAGTTGTGGCTAGGAGAGGCCATCTACAGGAGAATTAGGCTGTGGCTCTGTAGACAAAGGCCTTCCGCAGGTTCTTCGTGGTGGATCTTGACAAACAGACAGTCCATGGTTCTAACCAGTTTATTATCATGGCAGAAAATGGATGTGTAAAACCATACCCACTTCGCAGGGTGGACCTGAGATTAAATACCTTTTGCAAGAAGGAAAGTCTGGGAAACGAAGCTTATAGGCTAAAGTCTCTGGGCCTCTAGGTACCTCATTAGCATGGAAAATTCTGTTTTGAGCCTATATGACCTTAGGACACATTTCTTTTTCTATTTATTTATTTATTTATTTATATTTTACACTCCAGATTCTATTTGCCTACCATCTACCCTCTGACTTTTCCACATCCCATAACTCCTCCCAGCCTCCCTGTCTCCACGAGGATGTCCCCATCCCCCACCCCACTCGACCTCTAAATTCCCTGGGTCCTCCAGTCTCTTGAGGGTTAGGTACATCTTCTCTGACTGAAAACAGACCTGGCAATCCTCTGCTGTATATGTGTTGGGGGCCTGATATCAGCTGGTTGGGGGAGGACACATTTCTTTTGTGTATGAAACATGGCGTGTGTTCCAAGTCAGGAGTATGGCAGGGAACTGGGAAATGCCTAAGTCTCAGGTGTGTACCCACTGAGTCTCGGGGTCTTGACCTGATCTACCTCACCAAACTTTGTGTCTTGGTTTTACATTCTCCAAGCTTACATGTGCTGCCTCTGAGAAAATACTTCCCAGAAAATTGTACCCCTGTGGTGCTGGTCTCTTTTTAATGATTGCTGATTCTTCAGCCCCAGATAGCCAGCATCCATTGTCCCAGCAATACAAAGGTTTCACTTTATGGATTCTCATCTCTTGTTCATCACAGTTGATTCTCCAGATCCATCTGACCAAATATCACAGACTTCACACAAATTGCCCAGTACAGTCTTTTCTTTCTTCTGAAACTTTTCAAACCAGTCTCCTTTGTCTGCATTAGTTTCAACACTCTTATCTTCTAAGGTCTTGAAGGACAGCACACTGAGCTCTCAGCACTCAGTAGCTTTTCTATTCCAAAGTTCTAAAGTCCTTCCACAATCCTCCAAAAATACCCAATATGGTCAGGTCTATCATAGCAATACCCAGTTCCTCCTATCAATATCTGTCATTGTTAAGGTTACTATCCCTGTAATAAAACACTGACCAAAAATCAAGTTGGGGAGGAAAGGGTTTATCTGGCTTAACTTTATACATTTTATTCTATCATTGAGGGAATTTGGTATAAGAATTCAAACAGCATAGAAACCTGGAGGCAGGAATTGGTGCAAAGGCCATGGATGGGTGCTGATTACTGTCTTGTTACTCCTCCTTTGCTCAGCAGGCTTTGTTATAGGACCTAGGATTCCTAATCCAGGAGTGGCCTCACTCTCGATGTCCTGGGCGAGGTCCCACAATCACTTATTTAGAAAATGCTTTCCCGCAACCAAATTGTGTGCACTTGCTGTATATCTTAGGCATAGGCATTTTCTAAATTGGCATTCCCTCTTCTCAGATTACACTAGTATGTGTCACAATGACAAAATTAGCCAATACACCTCAGATGTCAATTTCCATCACACATACCCTAAGCCCACAGCCTGCTGAAACCAGCTGAAAACAGCATTAAGGTCCATGCTACTATTGGTTGCCTATTATGCAGCATGCCCACAGCTCAGGAAAACCTAGCTTAAACAGATTACTGACACATTACCTTCACCCTTTCCTTTCCTTTTCTCTTTCCCTTCCGATTCCAGTCTTTTTCCCTTCCTCTTATTTCTCCTCTTCCTTCTCCTCCTTCTTCCTTTCTCTTTTCCTTCTCCTCCCTTTTATGCACCTGGCTGCTTTCATTCCCCTTTCTCTCTTGATAGTGTCTCAGGTTGTAGTGTGGGCTCATCTGAAACTCACCCTGTAGCCCACACTAGACTCAAACTCATGACAACCAGTCTAGCCTCAATCTTATAAGTTTGTAATTAGAGCCAGAAGCCACCCTACTTAGCTGATGACATTTCTTTACAAATGGCTACACATTCTAAATTCCCCCTCTCACTATGAACCTGATCGCTTGTACTTGAGAAATTTTAACTGGAGCCCACAGCTCTCTATGTCATAGTTGGCATTGAGTTGCTGTTTTTGTCACTCCTGCCCAGTGACATCATCACCATACTCCAAGTTTTTTATTTGATCTAAGAGATCAGGGAGGGTGAGAACAGACAAGTTTGCCCCCAAACTTGTCTCCCTTCAATTAGCACACATATATTTCTTATACCTCAGTCCTTGTACAGAAAAGGCAAACTTCTTCTGATAAATAAGCTTTTCCCCCACTGTCCTTTCCCCTGCTGCCAAGGAGACTTGAGAAAGGCCAGTCCGTCTTAGTTTTTAGTTTTAATTTCTTTAACCTGTTTGCAGTCATTCTTCATAAAGCCCCCATCCTCTTTTTAGCCTATCAGAACATCCAAATATAATACCAAAAGAAAGCCAGCCAGATATGGTGGCCTATGCCTTTAATCCAGTGCTTAAAGGCAAAGGCAGGTCAATCTCTGTGTTCCATGCTGGCTAGGTCTATGTAGTGAGATTGTCTCAAAAGACACCACATTTTGTAAAAGCCAATGATTATCTTTAAATTAAATGTTTAAAAAATTTAGAATTCCCTTTTTAAATAAAGAAATACCTTTGAGGAATGGTTGGAAAATTTAATGATATATTTCAACTTTACTATTATATGTTTTAAAATGCTCATTAAATATTCACAGAAAAATAGTAGCAATTAGAATAGAGGGGATTTTGTGATCACCCTAAAAAAATCTAATTTAAGTAAATTTTAACATTTTATATTAATATGCTAGAATGGATTCTATGTTCTTCAATTTAGTAGTCAATAGTAACATGTGAGTATTAAAATTTTAAATTATTAAAATTAAATAAAACAACAAATGGATTCCTCATATATATGAACTGTATTTCAAGCCACATGTGGCTAGTGGCTGTTGCTTTGGATAGAAAAGAGATGCAACAGTTCCATATGTAATAAAAAAAATGTGCATTTTTCTATATTGTATTATGAAAAAGTCTATAAATAAACAAAAGAACTGTTTTGTATTTAAATGGAATTTAACGTTGGTTAGATTTAGTCTTTGTTTCACCTCAAAAAGATTGATTTCGTTAGCTATTTATTCTGCGTCTTATAACGTAGGCTTGGCCATTATATAAATAAAGTTTAAAAGCTAGAAAGTCTACAAGGAATTAACAGTGACATGAACAGTTAAGCCACGATGCAATGGACCAATCTCTAAAACTATGAGGTTTTAAACACGAGTTTATTTGCTCAAGAGCTGTGTGGGAATCAAGTCTTAAATCTGCTTCCTTCAGGATATAGGTTAGAAGTATTTGTGTGATGAAGAAGCAGGGTTGGGGTCTTGGAAGGCCTGCTCAGCTGGTAAAGTGTAAAGTGCTTGTTTCACAAGCATGGGGTTCTGAGTCTAGATCCTTGGCTTCCACATAAAGAGCTGGATGAAACTGTATGCCTCTTTAATTTTAATGCTAGTGAGGCACAGGTGGATCTCAAGTAAAACCTGATAAGCCCTCCATCTTCCAGTGTTTTTGTTTTGTTTTGTTTTGGTTTGGTTTTCTTTTCTTTTCTTTTTTTTTTTAACTTATCTTCCTCGCTCTCATGTACCCATGACTTTTGTTATAGGTAACATCCGAAATGTAGGAGTGATGCTGATAACTACTGTTGTCTCATAATTCCATGCAGGTGAGGAAAATACTGGTGTCATCATGTCCTGGGGATGGAGTTTTGACATCCTCAAATAATATGGTCACCTACTGGATAGCTGTGTAGGCTTAAACATTGCATGAGTTGTTTAACCCAAACTTCCTTATACTGATAAAAGAAAATCATGTTGGAAAATCATCACCAACACTTATATTCAGTTATGGGACTTCTAAAACTAGTGATGAAGATAAGTAACTGAAAGCAAGGAAAGAGGGGGTGGGCTTCTTGGGTTTTCCTTGAATTTCACAAATAAATTAAATCATCCCACTATTATTCAGAAACAAGGCCAGCACTCTTCTTTCAACCCTGCCATCTTATTCTACCCAGGTCACTTGGGTTACCTGGAAGGGAAGCTGGGGATGTATAGGAAGGTGGTGAAAGAGATGGAGACTAAGACAACACTTGCTACTCAAAGTCTCAAGGTTTAATGAAGGACTCAGAATTTTAAGGTTTCAGGCGAAACCCCTTCCCCCAAATTCCAGGATGTGTTCCCGGGAACTGGTGTGGTTGTTCACTGGGCATTGGTTCCACTGCTCAGGCAGCTGGGCAGGTCACCTGCTTAATTCAGGAATTTGTAGATTAAAGGCTGGAAGAGGAACCTTACCTTGGTCAATGTCAAGTTCCTGTCAGGTGGCATGGCACCCCAGTATGGCTCTCTACATCTTTCTATCACTTGGTTCCTGTGCTAAGAAACAAGTTCAATTATAACACAGCTAGACCACAACACAAAGAAGCTTTGATAAGAAACTCAAAAGAGATGCCAGCTTATGATGGCCATCCCACAAAAAGAAGGCAACCATAAGCCAAACATTTTTCCATAACAATAATGTCCAAAGTATGCAATGTAGCATGAAGCAGAACTAAATAACAGAAGGAGGCCTGTTGTTTGTGTCTCTAGCAGAAACGGTAATAAATCAAAGATGTGGCCTTGTTACCAATTTGACCTCATCTAGAGGAAGTATTGGATTGGCTATTATGGAATTCCTTAAGGAAAAGAAAATAGATTTGGAAGAAAATACAGCTTAGGAAATATCAAGAAGGGGACTGTTTCAGAGATTTAGTATGTGGAGAAGAAAGAGTAAGAAAATAGATCTTATTCTCATAGGAAAACAGTACACTTCATGGTGATTTAATTACGCAGTTAAAGTGGGAAAGGGGCTAGATTAATAAAATTGATTCTTAGATTATATTCACACTGGGACAAAACATGGCTTCTGAGAAAAGGGAGGATGCATCAGAGTATATTAAGAATGATACAGGGTGATAACAAGATTTGGGCCCAATGGAATTTACAAGATAACAGCCTTGGAACAATTTTAGCTGGGGGTAGTAATCATCACATCCATTTGATCAGAAACAATATCAATAATGTGTTTAAATAGCCATACATCCCCCACTAAAAACAGATGCACCTCGTAAGCATAATCTAATTCATGTCCTTTCTTTCAAAGATTGCTTTACCAAATGATGTAATCATTTGCAATAGCACAGAAATTAGAAATTATTTTTCCAGGAAAATTGAGCTATATTCAAATATTCACTAGAGACTGAAATCACTGACAACAGAATGTCCTTTGTGAGCTGATGTATTTTTAATTTCAGGTAGTTAATTAGTGGTACAACTATTCCAGGTTGCAAATGACTTATTTTTAAAGTGAACACCATGTTCCTGGAACACAGTAGGTATTCACTGAGTTCAGTCAGTCAGTTATTGCCACTGTTGTATTAATACTTTCACTCCATATGTCCTGGAAAGCATTAGAGATAAAGGCAAGAACAAATGTGTTCCTTTAATAGTGTTTTAATTTCAAGATGCTTATCTACTAAGCTTCAGAACTATCTGGGTTCTCTTAAATTGTTGAAAAACACATGCTACTTAAAAAAAAAAACATTGAATTTACACTTTGAAATTCTGCTAGTTTAGAAAATCTACCTTTGTAACTATCATGATCCTTGTTAGAGGTATCTCATCCTAAAAAACATTTTTTGTGTTGACACGGTGTTATAGTATCCATTACTTAGCTTTCTGTCTCCTCTTGCTACACATATTATAGCATGGTACACATATTAAAGGATTGTAATATTGTCCATTTAATTGGGAAAAAAGAACATTATAAAGTATACCTAAAAAGTCTTTTTATAACAAGCTTCCCTTTTTATTCTAATATTTTTAAATACCCAAAACATTATTAAATAATAATTGTGTGTTTCCATTGTCTCTATGTATGTGTGTGTGTCTGGCTATGCACATGTGTGTGTGGCATACATGTGAAGGTCAGAGGATAACTAGCATGAGTCATTCTCTCTTCCCACTATCTGACTTGCTGGTGGATTAACTCAGGTTACCAAGTTTGGTGGTCAGCGCTTTGACCTACTGAACTGTCTTTATTACCCTCATTGTATATTTCTAGATAGAAAAGGGTTTGATACTTCCAAAAACTATATAGGTTGGCTTTCAAGGTCTCTAATAATTATTTCATTAGATTCTGCATAAATAAATTCTTTGTTTACAGAATAACAGAAGGAGAAGTTGTGAAAGATTCTTTGCAGATTCTTCTCACTGGATAACTAAGGTAAATATTCTCATCTTAAAGATGCTCACAGATTCTGGGCAAATTGTTTGATTTTTTTGACGACACAAAAATGAAGCTATTTAGTTTAATTTACTACTAGTTCATGAGAAATTTTATACTCTTTTTTTTATGAGAAATTTTTAATCGATACTTCAGATTTTGTCATAAATATTATTACTATTCCCAATAACCTACTCAAATACATTTTCTGAGTCCCTTTCTTGATAGTAATACTACCTTATATAAATGCAAAGATAAATTAAATATTACCTTACATTAAGAGCCACAAGCAATTGAACTGTTGTATGAGTTGGAAAGTAAACTGCAATGTGTAAGGTTTTGGGTTGTCCCCCAAATATAATTACATCTTCTATGAACCTTTTGTCTTAGGAATATATTAAAAATATTGTGTTTTATGCTACTTTCTTACATGTATTGTGATGTATCCCAATAGTTAATATTATAAAGTTTAAGATATCTCTTTACTTTTGTTCTTATACTGTCAAGCAATAAGAGGTTTTAAATTATTCATTCAACCTATTATTGTTCACTTCAATAAAATGTTTTCTCTACCAAAAGAGGGAGAAAATAGGAACACTGATGTGAAGTTGCAAAGTTTTCTCATGTAAAAAAGTTAGCCCTGTACTCATAACTTGCTTACTGGACACTTTTAAGACACCCCAAATGATGCTCAACCTCATCTACTAAAATGTGCAAAAATCAGCATTTTGTCTCAGACTATACTCAAATTAAATAGAATGTAAGATGAAACTTGAGAAGTGTGAACCTTTTCTATGATGACACAACAATCGTTAAGCTAAGCAACTATGTCTTATTCCCAGATGAGCTTAAATAATGACTTTGCCAAACCAAAAACAATATTTTTTTATCCCCAGGTAAGAGATTGTTTCTGTCTAATAATCACAAAATATTGCCATGGTAGTAATTGTTTTTCTGACATAAAAATGATTGAAAACAAGCCAATAAAATCTGTTGCTGAAAAAGGAAAACATTAAATTAGGCCCCAACTTTCAGTAAAATAGAACCATATGGTACATTTAATTATAAAGTTGAGGAGATATTTGAAGTTTTAATTTAAGTGTTTTACTTACAACATTAGCTCAATTCTTCTGCCCAGATGTTAAGCAGCAAGCCATAGTACACACAGAAAATTATCTCTGAAGGAAAAAGGAATAAAAAAAAATAAGAAAGAAAGAAAGAAGGAAAGGAAGAAAGAAAGAAAGATGATAACGAAAGCAAAGACAACTATTGAGTCATGTACTTCTTCAAATCAGCAGACACTTCAATTTAAAAAGTTCAGCAAATTGGATTATTACTCGGGAACTCTTGGCTTCCCTTCCCAGGTGGTAATTATATTGCTTGCTCTTTTTGCATTACTTTGCCACTCACAAAAGGTGGTATAAATTTACCGTGAATTTTGGAACGAGAACCTTACTTGATTGACATTTTGTATGTACATTTATTTATCCATTCATTAGTCGTGCACCAAATAGTCAGTGCCTATTGTGTGTTAGCATTGGGCTAGACAGACTAATGAGCAAAAATGCTAAGATTTTTCATATTCTTAAAGCCTGGGGTTCAGGATACATGAACTAATTAGGCTCTGGGAAATCATCATCTCTAAACATTACTTTTATCTATTTTATGGACTAATGTCAGGTCTAAATTGAACAGGAATACAGGTGAAGAAATTGGTTTATACAGTTCACAAAGACTATCTGTATGTGTTTTCATATCTACCAATTTAACAAGCTTTGGTCGAAGAGGACGTATTTGGAAGGTAAGCTGTATGATCAAGTATGGACTGATTTTTCATGTCATTGTCTTCTCAACCATACAGTGTTAAAACTCATTAGGTAGCATTTGTATTTTATTAGGTGCTATAAGTTATTGGAGATGCTTTAAAGCATGGGGGAGAATATGTGTAGCAAAGAAGCAAGTGCCACACCATCTTAATATAAAAGACGTAAGTAGATTTTGTTATTCACTGCAAGTCTTGAAACCAATATCCTGTGGACACTGAAGGACAACCATCACTACTAGGCAATGCCCACAGTATTTTCTGATATTCCTGAACTTCATGGCTTGAATAGAAAGGGAGCTTTTAATCAATCACAGTCACTAGCCTCCTGGCAAAGGACTGCTGCACTCCTCGGCTTGAACGTGGCATGCATGAGCACAGAAGTTACCTTCTTGCCAGAACAATAGAGATTAATGAGTGAGAGGGTGCAGGAGGGTCCAGAATGGAGGACAAGCGATTGATGCATCCCATGATGCATGTGTCTCCCACTTGTGTGGATTGTGACAAGAGATGTGAGAGAACAGGAACAGCTGAGCAAACAAAGTAATCCAGATTCTATTTGAGGTAATGGTGACAAGTTCTGGGAAGTCACATCCATCATTTGAAGCAATGACTGTCTTCCCAAACTGTGTTCACCTGAATCTGATGATGGAAAAAAAAAATAAGTCTACTTTTCAATCCTCTTGAGTAAAAGTCTCTTCAAACAGATGACTTTATTGTTCTCTTATTACTCACTCTGTTTGTCCCAAATACTTATTCTTCCTCTTCTACCTTAACGTTTAGCATGATAAACCTGCCAGAAGGGACTGAGAAACCTATTCATTGTGTGTCCTGTCAGTGGATTACATTTGCTCCCAAGTTCTGAAAGGTGCTTGAAAACAAACATGAGTGGAGGCAGAATATCTCTCACTAGGTTGCCAGGCCAGCAGAAACCTTGCATTTTATGTGTTCAACCTAGTGTGGCAACTGACTTCCAAAGAATTCCATCAGAAAAGTCACCTCACCCTGCCTTGCAAATTAGTATTGTTTTTCTTTCCTGCTTACTTCCAACTTCTCCTTCTGGCCATTTGACAGATACTCTGGTAATCAGAAGCTACTGCTGCAGTTGCCCACCTACTGCTTCTTGTATGGTTTAACAACACTATGTGATTATTATTCACAGCATCATTAATTAATTAATAAGACATTTGGTGATGATATTAAGGAAGTTGGAACCATTTCAGTTTCGATTGACACTACTCAAGACATTGGCATAACTGATGTTTGCTCAGACATAGAAGAGTATGGCAGGGAATCTGGGCAAGAATAATAGATAGCTAATTTGGACCCAACTAATTAGAATAGCATCATAATTTGGATATGGAACAAGTTACTATTTACCTTTCTGTGGGTATAAAATGTTTCTGAAGCAAAGCCACAAAGCAGTGATTCTCAGCAGGCATAAGGAGCTGTAGCAGAGTCTGATATTCAGAGACTTGCCAGGTTTGAAAAAGTACGTTCACTATACCTATTTCTTACATAAGCCAGAATGTAAAGCTGGACAAAACTTGTTGACTGGTGGAGAGGGAATATATAGAACATACAGTGAGAAACCGTTGTAGGAGGCATGCAGAGTGAGAACAAAGAGTCAAGAAGTACTTTGAAAGTATAAATTAAATATACAGAAGAATGCTTAACTTATTCATAAGAACAAACTACTCCCCAGAATAGTAGCACCCTTTATTTCATACTTTTAAAAGATACAATACACAGACCACATGAAGCTCAAGAAGAAGGAAGAAGGATACTTTGATCCTTCTTGGAAAAGGGGGATGATAATACCATGGGGGGATATCAGAGACAAAATGTGGAGCAGAGACTGAAGGAAAGGCCATTTAGAGACTGCCCGACCTAGGGATCCATCCCATATAGAGTTACCAAACCCAGATACTATTGCAGATGCCAACAAGTGCTAGCTGACAGGAATCTGATATAGCTGTCTTCTGAGAGGCTCTGCCAGTGCCTGACAAATACAGAAGTTGATGCTCACAGCCAACCAATGGACTGACACAGGGTCCCCAATGGAGGAGCTAGAGAAAGGACCCAAGGAGCTGGAGGGGCTTGTAGACCCACGGGAGGAACAATGATATGAAATAACCTGTACCCCCCCCAGAACTCCCAGGGATTAAACCACCAACCAAAGAGTACCCATAACTCTAGAAACATATGTAGCAGAGGATGGCCTTTTCAGATAACAATAAAAGGAGAGGACATTGGTCCTGTGAAGGCTCGATGCCTCAATGTAGGAGAATGCCAGGTCAGGAAAGTGGGAGTGGGTAGGTTGGTAAGCAGGTTGAGGGAGGATGGGATAGAGGGTTTTTGAAGGGGTAACATGAAAAGGGGATACCATTTGAAATATAAATAAAGCAGATATCTAATAAAAAACAGTTCTGGTTACCATGGTCTTTAATAGCTGGTATAGAACAATTTCCTGTCCCATTTTTAAAATTACAGACAGTGCAATGGTAAAGTTGACAGAGTTCTCCTGAGGTGGTAATGTGTTTGTGTTACTATGCTGTTTTACATTGAATCAAAGTTTTGTAGAGTACAATGTGTTCATGAAGCTCTGGGAGATCTTCCTTTCAAAGGTTTCTCACATATTAAGTTCCAGGTACTATTATTACATAAAAAAAATCATTCTAAAGTCTAGTGGTACAAAGATTCACCACTACATGCTCAAAACTTCTGTGCGTCAGGGGTTTGGGCACAGCGCCCCTGGTATTGCTTGCCATTGTTATCTGTATGAGGGCTAGCTATTATGGTTTGAATATGAATTACCTCCCACAGTCTCCCATGTTAGAACATTGACTCCATAGAAGATAGAGCTGTTTAGGGAGGTTGTGGAATTCTTGTGATGGAGCCTTTGGGATTGTAAGCAGAGCAAGCAGAGGTGATCAGAATGGTTAGCTATTTGATGGTAATAGTCTGGGTAATGGATTACAGCTTTAGCTATTCTAAAAATCTGTGAGGCAAGCAAGTTACAACTGTGACCTTGTCTCCAGGATGAAGCTGCCATGCCTCCTCTTCTTTCTGAACCCTGAGCCACAATAATTCTACAGGTGTTTTGATCAGGTGTTTGGTTACAGTGAGAAAAAGAGATACAAATCCAGGACCTCAGCTGGGATATTTCATGGACTACTCAAGTAATAGAGCAGAAGTAATGTGGAGTCATCTTACCAGGTGTTTCTAGTTCCTAAAGCATGCTATTGTCATGGATGCCAATGGAACTCTTGGTTAGACTACCAACACATGACATATCCATTGGAACACCCTGTACAGGATAGTTTGGTTTCTTCACACAATAATAGCTATATTCTGTGAATAAGTATGCCAGTTGAAAGCATAAAGCACTTATAAACACTCCTAGATCCAAGTGGATGGAACATTCACTAATATTTTGACAGGAAGAAGCCAAGACCTTACACAGTAGTAGATTTAGGGAAGTATTTTTGTTTCCATCTTTGGAGAATAAAGGATATCATCAATGATCAGTTCAAGAAATAATTGTGATTTAAAAGGATTATGTAACAACCTCTACTCCCACCTCCACCTCACAAAAAGTAACAGCTTAAACAGAAAGCCATCAAAGAGAAATTTAAAAAATTCTGCTAAGGATGCTGAAGTGAAGCTCTCCACAATTGTTGGCTTCTGGCAGGGGCACAGGTAGAAAAGCATTCAGTTTTCTTTAAGGGACTGTTCATCAAGTGTTTGACCATGCTCTAATGAGTATATAAGCAATACAAAATGAACTTGTTTCTCCTCCTCCTCCCCCTCCTCCTCCTTCTTTTTCATTTTTTGACAGGGAGGATATAAGGGTGGGAGGGTAGACCTGGGAAGACTGGTAAGTGAGGTTGATCAGCGTTCATGATGTGAAATTCACAAATAATCAATAAAAATATTATAGGAAGAAAAATGATGAAATAATTATTGATGACTTGATAAAGACAATTTTTAGCTTTAAAAATATAACGATGTAGTGGTTGAAGGTAATGACACAGATGGTAAAGAACTTGGTCACCAACATAAATATCTGAGTCTGGTCTCCTAATACATATTTTGAATGTTGGCATGGTAATGCACATCCGTAATCCCAGCCTTATGGTTGTAGAGAGAGGAGAACATGTGCGGTAGGTATGATGGCCATAGTCCAGACAACTGGTGAGCTCCAGGTTCAGTGAGAAATCTTGTCTCAAAATAGGGCAAAGGGCAAGTAACTTCTGGTCTCCTGACTATTGCAAATACATTTGCACATAAGCACCTATTCAGCACATGAATACGTATATAGCACACGCATAGACACACATACACATACACTAAGTGCATATAAGTTTAGTGATAGGAAAACCAACAGCTTTGTAACAGGTAAAACTGCATAAAGTATACTAGACACTCTCCAATAACAATAATAACCATCGTCTTCCGGAATTCTCAAGGTCTACATGGTGATTTTTATGGAATACATTGAACTTCATGTGTTGGTGAAGTATGAGATCCCTTAGGCATCAAATGTAAGAGCAATAAATCATTTCTTAATTGTCTTTCCAGGGAAAAGGTGAGTCTGAGATTGATAACCTTTTCTCTATCACTTGTCGGCATAACCTGAGACAAATTAGTTAACTATACTTTTCCCCTTTTTCTTTGTCTACAACTGGAGGTACAAAAATAGTAACTCTCTACTAAAGATTTTTGGAACAAAATAATAGTTATGGATGTGAAGTAACTTATATAGTACAATAACTAAGATATAATAAATATTAAATAAATTTCACCTTTTATTATTTACAAGGGTAGGTCAAGAAACTAAATCTTTTTTAACTGAGCTATTAGGCCAAAAGAAAGGATTAGGAGACATGATATATTGGGGTTCATTTCATTCAGAGAGAATCTCTGGAGGAAACTATTTAACAGAATTTTTGTGTAATAGTGCTATGTGTAGTGGCAACAGGTTCAGGTTCTCCCCCATATGTACTGAGAATCTTCAAACGAGCCTCCTATTATTATTCGAATTTGTTTTGTACTGTTGCATTTATTGCTGAAATGCAAATATGGGTGGCATCTGGCTTCAAAGAGGGAAGAAATGAGACCCAGACAGCTTCAAGTTATCTCTGGACTCTATATTCTGCATCACTCCCTGGAGCCCTTTCACAGACTACAAGAGGCAAAAGGAAGACACCTCTCACTTCCTCACTCATGCTTTATCAAAACTATTGTTAGCCTTTTCTTCCTCTTAATGTTTACATTGTGCGCAAAGGAGTTATTTGATCGATGATGACAAATATTATTTGAAAAATATTGGATGTCAGTAGAAATCATTAGGTTGTGCCAACACAGAGACTCTGGAAGGGTGTTTACGGACTCCTGAATATCATGTTCTCTCCTATTCACTTTTGAAATTTTATGTCCCATTTCTTAGAACTGTTTGTAAAATAAGACAGATAGGAAACCATAATTTTAAATTAATAATAGAATTACTGAGTATCAGGACAAAAGCTTAAAGAGATGTGAAAACTTGAGTCTCAAAGAAAGAAAACAGAGCAAGTGTAAAGATCCAATCTCTCTTTTTTAACGAAAACAAAAATCCATTGAAATAAACTTATTTCTAGACATTACCCTAACCATAAAGTTCAGATATATTTATAAGTAACTTATAACTACTTTTGTTATTGTTACTGTATATATGTATGTGTGTGTGCTGTGTATGTCTAATATGTTATTGATGAGTACTAATCAGAGTATAAGTTGAATTATGACATAAATCAGTAAGTTTTATTTTTGTGTTCCTGTTTCCTGGTATAGCTAATAGAACACACAAGTGGGCATATACACTAGTACCACAAATATCTGACTATAGCAGAGTTTGGGTGTCTATTCTTTTCGAAGAATTCGGATCTGTTATATAGGGTGAAAATAGCCTTTAGTCCATCTTTTGCTGCTTTTGACAGATATTAGCAATGTTAAATTTAAACTTGACCATGTAATTCCTTGTATGATTCTAGGATCTTGTGTAAATTCTCAATCATATTAGAGTTTTACATTTGAAGACAAATTAAGTAAAAGATAAATTCCTTTTTTTTTTCTAAATTTATTGGGAAAAGTAATATGCTTGGATTCAGATTTCTTTCAGTAGAGGTATAAATTAAAAATAAAAATCTGTCTAGTCTTAATAACTATCCAAAGTGGACTGGATCATGGATGTGACAGAAGAACTGTCACAGCAGCCTGACAAAACAGAATCAGTGCCACATTGCACAGGACAAAAATGCTAATGAACCTTTATTTCCTCCTGAATATTTTTATAGACATATACTTTTAAAGAAGTACTGTGTCTAGTTGGAAAAAAATTTTTTTAATGTAACTTATTTCCTTTGCTTCATGTAAAACAGAAAGGGAGCTGTCTGATCAAGCATGCTATTTCTGATGTTCTTGAGAGTCACGTATCTTCAATACAGCCAGAAAAGAAGAAAAAAAAAATCACACATACGCCTACTTAGATATACTCATTCTCCTTTTTATCATGTCCGTAGCTATTTCTATTGTCTGTCTGCAAAGAAGCTAACTGCAATGAGGTTCTTGTTTTAAAACAGAAGGACTCTAAGAGCTGGCTTTGTTACAACTGCTGGTAGCAAGAAACAATGACACTCGAAGTATTTTGGCTTTGGAAGTTGTCCTTGTGTATTGAGCAACATGTCCCTGAAAGAATCAAATCACGATATGTCACTGCAAACCTTTGTTTTATTAAATTGCCTTAGTGGGAAAGAAAGAATAAAACCATTCAACTGAGGAGAAAAAAAGATGTAGAAATACAAGAACAATCTATTTCTAAACCACTGCTTTGATGGAAAAACTAAACCTGTATGTACACTGTTCTCCATACATCTCATCATTGCTTCTTCAACACATCCTAGTACTGTCTCATCAAAAGATATGTAGACTCAAAATGGTCTTTCTTCTAAATTGGCCTATAAATTCTAGTGGGGATTTCAAAAAGTAAGGAATTACAGTATTCATATTTACTGCTGTGAGACACAGAGCTTTATACTTAGCATGTGTTCAGTAAAATGGCAAATGGATGAATAATGCATGCCTTTAGTGAAGTAATGCAAACATGATTTCATTTTACTTGTTTCCTCTTGCTCATACTTTCTACTTCTATATGGCTATGGTTATGACAAGCAGACACTTGCAAAGTTCTTACAAACATCATTATAGATGTGGAAAGAATTGAATTTACCTAAAATACCATTACATATATTGGGATGCTATTGTAGTAATATTGTGTCTCCTGACTTGAGAAATCGACACTGAAAATACTACATAATATGGAGAACCAACAGAGGAGGTTATATATTGGTATCACTTGTGTTTGCCAGGGAGGGGCTGGGGGAAGGTGCTGGCTATTGAACCCAGAGCTTTGTGCATTCTGTGTCAGCACTCTACCCGTAAAGCATATCTTCACTCATTGCTTTATATTTTATTTTGAAGCAAAATCTTTCTAAGATTTTCAAACTTGACTTGAATCCATTCATAATCTAGTCTTTGAAGTCAGCTTCTCCTGTTTTTGCTTCTTGAATAGTTAAGATACATGCCTGTTCCACCAGATCCACTATAACTCTCCTCAATAAAATAATGCTTAAAATTATCAATTAATTATACTATTTCTCCTATCACAATTGTAATTTGACTGTAGGTAACACACACACACACACACACACACACACACACACACACACACACATGTTCTTCAATGAAACTATTTCTCTTGTACTTTTGTATCAGCCAAATTATCTTGATTGTTTTTTCTGACCTCTTTTCAAGCTTTCTGTCTTAAAACTAAGTGGGATGCCAGGTAGATTTAGCAAAAGAGGGAGGAGAAGTGGGACAAGTTGAATAATTAGTCAAACTAGTAATTAATCATACCACCTAAGGCACTGATTCTAAATTTTGCCAAAGAGTAAAATCACTGGCAGGAAGGAAATGAAGAAGGGAGAGAGAGAGAAAAGAATAAGATATAGACAAATTTAATGATAAGTGGTCAGATGTGAGACCCACCAGGTAGGAACTGACTGTAGTTGTCCTTACATTAATCTGTGGACCTACTAATTTTTATCATTTGATGAGCTGAGAAGAATATTTAATGTGGGATAGGGTTGGGGGGCAGTTACAGTGATAGGAAACTGGTCACGAGTCATGAAGATCAGAGAATCTACAGTATAAATCATCAGGTAAGACATGTGCAGCACTGAAAAGCCAACAAGAGTTAGATAAGATTTCCCAGCAGTTTCCCCCAACACAGCTACAGGAATGTGGCATCAGGAACTGTGAGATTTTAGACAGCTCTAATAATTCCTTCTTAAAATTCACTAAAGTATGATATATCCTGTAAAGTGTGGAAGACTGTAATGTAAGTCCACCTTGATCAAGATAGTAACCATTTCAGGTAGCTCAGAATATTCTCTTTTGAATACCTAAACAATGTTTAATATATTCAAACTCTTTTCAAAGTTAATGGGATCCATAGTGATATTTTTCTTTTTCATTTCATCTACATATGATTTGTATTCTTTCTAGACTTATCTTATTTGGAGAATAACAGTTGAAAATACTTTCAAAGAGCTAACGTTGCCTCTGTTACTTTTATCTATTATGCATATATTGTCTACTTTATAGATTTATGCTTTTATATGTGTATTATTTTCTCTATTTCTACTTTGTGCAAGTATAAAATGCTGGTCTTGTCTGGCTTTAATCAAAGGTCCCAGACTTTTAATGTTCCTTCATTTCAAATACATTCAATAAAAGCTATAAATCTCATGTGTGCTTTCTTTTACATGCATTTCACATGACTTAATAAATTAAATTTATATAATAATTCATCTTAAAACATTTTTGAGATTCTATCATGGTTCCTTCAACAAGTCATGGATTGTTTTGAAGTGTTTCATTTACTTAACAAACACTGGAAAAGTCTCAATGAGTTTCTGTTACTGAGTTTGACAAAATGACACATCATGTAAAAAATTTACATTGCATAGTGTCTATCAACAAACTTTTTGAGTTCATCAGCACTGATATAATCACAAGAACATGGTTTATTTTCCAAAAATACCTATAAGTGACTGATAATAATATGTATTCTTCTATAGTGTAGAAGAATTTTCCAGCAATATGGCTGCTCAGGCAAAGAATCATATCTGAAGACTTTCTAGGTCTATATGATATTGCCAGAATGCAGACATGTCCTGCATCACATTATAATCTGGCTAGAATAGAGATATGCCCTTAGTATACACCTTAGTACACAATGGGGGTAATGTTAGTTTGTAGAAGGAATCAGTCATGTTTGAAAGTAACATGTAGTTGAGGAGTAGACAATATAATGAATCAGAGAAAGATCTGATAGAATGAGTCAGAGATAGGATGCAATCAACCCACACAAGAACAGCATGGGAATGAGAAGCTACTTAAGAGCAGCAGAAGAGAAAAGGTGGTGTGATGGGTGGTGTGTGGTATGAATGGCTATTTTACTGGGACAGTTTTACAGAGACAGGATTCAGAGAAAAGAAGATAGACCTAGGTAAAAACCAAGAAAATGAGAAGGATCCAGATTAGAATATATTGCCAAAGATAGTATGAGGACAAGCAGAGTAATTCAGTCAGGATCCCATAGAAGTAAGATTGAATCAGTCAGTTTGGAAGATTGGACATGGGTAAGAAGCTTCAAGGCATAGGCATAGGGATAGTTAGAACAGAGAAAGAAATGTTTTTGGCTCAGTCCAAGACATGCATTTGCACAACTCAGGTATGGCTTTCATCTTGTCATTTCATCTGAAGAAATAAGAGCAGCATTTGCACTATAATTGATGGATATAGTAAATTTATAAAAAGCTACATAATCACCTTCTATATGTGACTCCTGACTTTATGGATTTTTCCAATTACAGGCCAATGATATTACCAAAACATTTATCACTTTCATACATACATACACACACACACACACACACACACACACACACACACACACCACCTGAGAAAACAACTTATGAGCAGTAGGGTGTATTTTGACTCATGATTCATACACTTTCATTCATAGTTGGCAGATGTATGGTTGTGGATAAGAAGGAGGCAAAGCACTGTGGAGTGGACTATGTGATATAGCAGAGCTCCTCCACTTGCAGTGAGCAGTAAGTAGGCCACAAAGAAACACAATACAGGGCTATGGTAAGGTGTTTCTTTCCAGGGCACACGTTCAGTGACCTACTTTGTCCAGCTGGCCAAAACTTCTGTTTCCTTTCCTTCCTAAATTGTCATCATATTTTAAGCCCATCCAGTGAGTAATACATTGATGAGGACAGACAACTTGGGATCCAATCACTTCTGAAAGCCCATCAAGTAGTTACCAAGTTTTTAATGAATTCACCCCATAATATGGCAATACCAACCAGATACAGATATTCTGTTATTCACATCTTAATACAAGTTAGCAAGTAATAAAAAAAGCATTTATATTCCATTAGTTAATACAAGTAGCATAAAGAGTATTTAAAATATAGGGGCAGAAAAGTTGAGGTTGTCTGTAATTGCTGTGCTATTGTATATGAAGGACTTGGTCACAGGTGGAGATTATGACACTGGGAACCAACCACAACTACCAAGTGGCAACCATACTTTTCACGTTATTCAAGTCTTATGAATCATTATAGGTTTTTAAACTGTCTTATATGTTATTAAGAAAGAGGAGTCATAATCAGCTAATTTTCAGGTTTTCTCTTTTATATAAGTTCTGAATAGCATAGATTCATATATGCTTATATCCTTTAGTTTATGTCTGTTTTCAAATAACTGAACTGCTTATTTTGTATCAAGAGTGGTTAAAAATCCCTTAGTGACTTTTACTACATGGTTTTCAACTATATTTATTATGGGTTATAGATATTGTCATAATTCCTTTCTGAAAGTTTATAATTGGATCTGTATATTAAACTCCTCCCTAATACTTTTGTCTTTGAATTTTTCTTCCTGTATATGTACTAAAAATGCAATAGAAATTTCATATTAAAGTGGCTATAATACTGCATTTTCCTTATCCTGGTTTTATTAGGACACTCTAATGTTATCATACTAAATAAGATAATTAGTATACTGTGGAGGTTTAGATTTTTTAAAACCTACTTTTAACATGGGTTCTTAAATGCTTTAATTTCTCTTCTAGCCCATCGCCCACCAGAGGTAGCCAAAAAGGAAAGGTTAATAGAGCAAAGGGGGATGTGAACCTGTTGAGAAATAGTTCTTTGAAGGAAATCAAACCTAAGTTGTCAGGATATCAGTAGTTAAGTTTGCACAAATTAGCAATGGCAGCTTGATCCATTTGCAAACACCATTCATGAATCAGAAATAGCAGGTTGATCTGTGAAGCTTGGCTAATCAGGCCAAGATCAGGAAATGGCAAGTAGCTGTCAGAATACCACCAGAAGTTCTTTGTTGGCATTTCTCTCTATGAAGTCATGACAAATGATGACCTGTGAGGAATGGTAAGGAGAGCCAGTACCATAATGAATTGCCTGTGAAGAACAGCATCAGCAAAGCCCAATGATGATCAGCAAAGAAGGGTAAGGTGAACCAATAGTATAGCTGCATCCACTGACTCTTGGGTTATATTTATACCCTTTCCAAACATCACATGTTCTCGCAAGCATCCACTCTAGCAAAATATCATATGCCTCCTTTTCAGGCTGCTTCCAGAAAAGCACCACATTTCTGTTCTCAGCAAAACATCTTTCTACATGTCTGCCTCAGCATAAATATTCTCTTCTAAAGAGTTTCAAGAAAAGAATCACACAACACAAGTGAGTCTCCAAAGAAACCAGAAATTTCCACTTCAACACTGGTAATTATCAGTTACAAGTGTATACAATCATTCAAATATTGGAAAGACTTCACTAATGATGGAGTGTATTTACTGAAAGGTTTTCTACATTTATAGGAATAAATCTACATTTCTTTAGTTGGTCTTTTTATATGATAACTTACGTCCAATACAACCATTCTTGTATTCTTTTTTTTCAGGTTTATTTATTTATTTACTTATTTATTTAATGTATATGAGTACACTGTAGCTGTACTGATGGTTGTGAGACATCATGTGGTTGCTGGGAATTTGAATTCAGGACCTCTGCTCGCTGTAGTTGCCCTGCTTACTCTGGCCGAAAGATTTATTTATTATTATATCTAAGTACACTGTAGCCGTCTTCAGATGCACTAGAAGAGGGCGTCAGATCTCTTTTACGAGCCACCATGTGGTTACTAGGATTTGAACTCAGGACCTTCGGAACTGTAGACAGTGCTCTTAACCACTGAGACATCTCCCAATTCTTGTATTTTTATATAAAACAGACATTTAATCCATATCATTTTCTCAGTGTATTGCTACAGTCTGTTGGCTAATATTATACTTGATATTTGGCTTTCTTGTGGATGAGCTATGAATTAAGCCTACTGTCAGGCTATTTGTAATCTATTAGTTATAACTTGTCTGATTCTTTGTGTGAATGTGATCATGTGAATGTGCATTTGTATAGCTGTATGTGTTTGTTTATGTGTGCCCAGGTTCATGCATTCTTGTGTGTGAAGACCAAAAGTTGATCTTGGGTATCTTTCTGGACAGTTCTACTCTTTACTATTTTAGACAAGGTCACTGACTGAACCTGAATCCTGCCAATTTACCAGGACTGGCTAGCCAGCAACTCCTTTTCCCACTGAAGTCATAAACATGCGTGGCCACATTCAGCTTTTATCTGGATGGAATGGTATGGAACTGAACCCAGGTCCTCATGCTTGTACAGGAAGCAATTGCAAGGTGAGACTGAGTATTCATCAGATGTCTATAGAAAGAGCCCTGGAGAACTTAGCTCAGGCCATCCAGACTAGAGACAAAACCAAAGACTCATAAGCCAAATATATAGCTGATTTTGTCACTTGGGTTTTAGGTAAAAGTCAACTATTCTATTTCATGTCCACCATTTCTTTTTATTATCCAACATAATTAACTTTACTTCCTCTACTATCATATTTATTAGCTTTTTTGTACTTATTCTACAATCCCAAATTTTATATTGAATTTGTTGCAGAATCCTGGAAATTTGTTCTTTTCCAGCATACTAAGCAATACCAGCACATTACAGAAGTTTGATTCTTATTATGGTTGGAGTACAGAATGCCCCTGACAGGTACATGTGTTGCTTGAAGACTTAACACTCGGATAAGGATGATGCTTTAGAACGTGAGGCCTAGCTGTCAGATATACAGCTACAGTGGGAGCTGAGACTGGAGGTTCTAGGAAAGCTTCTGGCCTGAGCCCTCTGTTGCCTAACAGCTGCCATCATTTAACCATGGGCATCATTCTCATATTGCCACACCCAGAAACCATTTCTGTAGTTACGTTTTTTGCTGATATTATGGATTGTCATTTTCTCTAAACCATGATCCACATAGTACCTACCTCTCTTTATTGTTTCTGTCAATATTATGTCAAAACAAGGAGAAGGTTACTCCAAACACCATTTATAGTCTTTCACCTTTATTATTCTTGCTACTTTTGACATATGTTTCTGTCATCACATTAGCTGTATCTGCTTCTATTTAATATAAGCTATTGACAGATAACATTGCAGGATGCCTGCCTGCTTTAGTCAATAAATCTTATACAAACATAAGAACATGGATGCTTTGCTTTACACATTTTCCCTTTACCATGGTGATAGAGTCAGTGGAATTGCATCAATGTAATCTTTAGACAGTGGGAATTTCTCCCTCATGGGCAGGTCCTGCCCTGTAACATGCGTAAACAAACACACACAGACACACACACACACACAAATAAAATGATACCAATTCTAAAACAAAAAGAAAAAAATGAGGCACAAACTTGGAAATGTATAAAAGATTTATTTTCAATTGGATAGTGTGACTTCCCTAAAGGGTGATATCTGGATAAAAAGACCATCATGTAATAACAGACAATCATTTTGCTTAACTGGAGTTTACAACAAAGAGTAGTCAAGGAGTATTCCCCTGATTCGACATATCAAAGTCTCACTCAAGTTAGAGGAAAAAAGATTCTCTAAGATTGAAATGTGCTAATTAACATAGTGCTCATTAATTACAGACTTCAAAAGGCTTCTACTTTCAAAGTTTAGCAGCACTGTGGATGACCTTATTATGCCTTAATATGCATGTCTGTTCCTCACCTTGCCACTGGGAAAAACAAATTTTAACTCTGGTCTGCTAGAAGTACTAAGTAAAAGACCATTTTAAATGGGTGTTTTCCTGGCCATATTTTCTTTTCCCCTTTGAGTGTGTGACAAGAAAACAACTGTCTCCAAAGATTTCTTTGGATTTGCTAAATTACAGGTCTCTGGGCATCTGGAGCTTGGCTGTTCTCATGGGGAAAGCCTTGGGGTAGGGATGGGCCATGGAAAGTAACAGAGTAGTGTGGGATTTACACTTGGAAGAACAGAAGATGACTTGGTAAGAAAGGGAGCATAAATGAAAGAAGGAAGAGAGCACTCTCTAAAAGAGCCGGGCATCCTTTAACTGCTGCAGCTTACTTACCTTCATAGATAGCCTGAAGGCAGTGTGAAGGGCCCTGGCTGGTTCTCCTTCAATATTCTTCATCTGACTTAGGAAGAAAGAATATCCCCCGATTTAATTTGGTGCAATGTGTAGGTAAATATTGCTTACGTGATAAATTTCTCTTGCATCAATCCAAAACAATGGCATATTCAGGACTATCCATAAATGACTGTGGATCTGGGAGGTTTTAATCACTGGGAAGTTTTCTTCCTCTTCCCTGTCTCTTGCATTAGGCATGAGCATGGCAGTCAATGTTGAAATAACCGACTAAGAGAAGGATTATACAACCCATAAAGCGACAAAGCAGAGGCTTTCCATTGCTCATTCCCAAAGTCACTATCTGCCATCAGAACTGCTCTATGAGAAACAGGCTCTTAGACTAACACTGACTCTCTTGTACCTGAGTTCAAGCCTACATATCACTGTAAACATTTTAACAATATAGATGATCAAAATTTATTTTCACAATGAGTTTAAGTAATTTGCCCACAATTACACAGATTAACTATGAAGACAAGACTGAACAAGCTTTCCTGGATTTACTTACGTGAAAGACTTGCAGTGGAAGTGGGAAATGGGGAATAAGGACTGTTCAGATCCACATAGTGGGATTATGGGTAAAACAGAAATTACACATTTTGCTTTTCATGATATACAATAGCAAAGGTTTAGATGGCTTTTATTTGCTTCTTGGATATTAAACTATGGTTCATATTTTTAATCATATAGACTTGCAAAGTCCTTAGGAATGACAGGCTCCCTTTAAATATTGAATGCATGCCACTTGTTATAATAGATATAATAATTATAACCTGAATCTCACATGTCAGGTTTCTCGGAGAAAGTCAATTAATTCTTTTACATTGGGGTATCTCCCCTATATAGGCATAATTATAGTGTCATATTTGAAGATATAAAAGCTAATCCACCAATCACTTAGCAAATAGCAAGTGTCCATATGTTGCAAATATTGGTGAAAAGTGTTTCAGTGAGTAGGATGGATTACATTCCTTAAGAAGCTTAGAACCAAGAAAAAAGAGCATATATTATATTTTACAATGCTACAAACATATAGTATGTAATACATTTGTATACATTATTATATTTTCCTTAAATTATTGAGCATAATCAGAAGGAAGGTTCATAGGGTATATTGTGAGAAGGTAGAAAATGAGTGATTATGCTCAGTATCATTAAGGGCATTCATGGAGAAGGAGTTATCTTTCTGATAGAGGTTAAAAATTAATTAGACATAGAAACCACAGAGTAGAGATGAAGCTAAACAACATTGTAGCTCAGACAAGGAAGAGGGATGAGTACATGGCAAGCAAGTCAGATATTCTCCCCAAATGTACCAAAAACTTCTCAAAAAAAGCAAAGAAGTATACTCTTCCCTTAGAAAAATGCTAGGAATCTTATGGCAATAAAAATGTAACCATATTAATCTTTTAGATAAAAGCAAACTTGTCTGTTTGAATAATGTGTAATGTCTTGGCAACTTGGAGGTGAACTGTGTCACCAACAATGGACAGAGAAAGGTACATACATAACTTGAAAAACATGACTGAATTCTGTGTAATATGAAAGCTATTTTGGAACACATTTTAATGTTGAGAAGGTTTAGAATACAGAATTTCAATAACTTCTTGAAAATAACCAAGGACCTCCAGGGAGAAACAAGAGAAGAGATATATGGTAATTCTCTTGAGGTGATCGGATTTTCTGTTAAGACAAGAAGAGTGGGAATCATATATATATATATATATATATATATATATATATATGTATATATGTGTACATATACATACATATATGTGTACATACATATATATGTATATATATACATATATATATATGAACTACTTGTGGAAATTCTCAGGCTCTGATGAGTGGAAAGGAAATGAAACTTGTCCCTGTCATGGTGCTGCACACCTCTCATGTCATCATGCAAGGTGGAAATGAGGGTCCCCTGAATTCTAGACAGTCAGTCCAGGCTACATAACAGAGCATCACTGTCATCAAAGGGTATTTAGGTAATATAATGCAAAGAGAAGGAAAGAAAAGGCAATGAAGCGCAGGTAGGGACACAAGAGAACTCTCCTTCCTATTTTATGTGTTCAAAGGATGCACTTACAGCATGTTTGTTTGCCTCAGATTACAGATAAAACTAATTCAGAAATAACTACTGTATGGATGCAAGTTAACTTATAGCAGTGAATTCAAATGTAGAAAGAGATAGAGAGGAAATGAAACAAGAAGGGAAAGAAGAGAAGAGAATGAAGGAGGAGGAAGAGGAAAAGGAGGAGGAAGAGGAGAAGGAAGAGGAGAAGAAGGAGGAGGAGGAGGAGGAGGAGGAGGAGGAAGAAGAAGAAGAAGAAGAAGAAGAAGAAGAAGAAGAAGAAGAAGAAGAAGAAGAAGAAGAAGGCAAAACAAGAGACCCTTAAAAATGAACACCCAGAGAAGGTTGTGAGAGAGAAAGAAGGGCTTCTAATATGTAAGAAATAAATTATTGCTTCCCTTGTCAAAACCAGGCCATGCATGAGTTAAGACTGAAGACAGCAGTTTCTTTGAGATGCTGCTTGAAAAGCATTCAGCATAATCATCCATGTTCTTGTGTCCCATATTTTTCTCATTATCTGTCATACATGTGTACTTTTAAATTAGATTCATTTGATAGTGACCCAAATTTTCAGGGGAATATTTCTTTTGCTTTTCTATAGGGCATTCAATACAAATGAGGGAATAACTTCAGCATAAGTCGTGGATGTATTTGCCATTGGTCACATTTGCTCATAAAAGCAAACACAAACACAAGAAGGTACAGAAACTGCTTTTGCTCTATACATTTCTCAGTGAGACTGTCATCAGTCACAGACTGTCAAGGTCCTGGTGAAGGAAAACAGAACTATTTCAGAGCCTCGCCCTGGCCCATGCCACTCTCCCCAGGCTCCTCAGCTGACACCCAGGAAGCAAATTCTGAGAGGATGTTTCAGGTGCTGAAACTAAAGCTTTTGTTTCTAAAGCAAGCGCACAGAGTATTTCTCCTGGCCTGGCCATGAATGCTTAATTCCTGGACACATCTGTCTCTCTTTAGGAGTTAACTCTTAGAAGTAACCTTTAAGAAGATGAAAGGGAAGCATGAAACATTTTCATTTTTCTTGAAGAAACTAGTTTCTCTCCTCTCAAGAGACAATTGCTCCTGGGAGCATCTGCTTCTCTTTAATCGAAAGTTATTCATTTCATTTTAATATGTGTGTGTGTGTGTGTGTGGAGAGAGAGAGAGAGAGAGAGAGAGAGAGAGAGAGAGAGAAAACAAGGCAGTTTGTAAGCTGTCATATAACAGTAGCAGATTTTCTTTTAATTTGTGCCAATTACTTGACCAACAGATTTTAAGGTTCCTGCCCCCTTCCCCTGAATTCTGTTCATCCCCAACCCATTTCTAAGTCTAATTATGTTTGTCACTATGCTATAAAACACTTGGATTTTCTCACGTAAAACAGAGCAAGATGAATAATTGCATACATAATCCCATAACAAAGGATGCTTTCTTTACATGAAGACTCTAAAATCAACCCCTTGTTTTAGAGTTTCACCTGCTTAAAATGTTACTGATAACTGTTGGAATAAGTTGATCTTTCTTATGATTAGTGGATTTAAATCATACAGCCTACTCAGTCATCATGCACTTGGATTAGAATTTACTGTTCCTGTCTTGCATACTTTTAAGTACTTTGGGAAGACTTGGTGTTGTAGAATTATGCTGCCCAAGTAAAAGAGCTGCCATCTTAGCTGCTCACCTGTGCCACCTTGCAGAAGACTATCATAGGTGGGCCTGTAGGCTTTTGATATTCCCTCAGAGAAGGACCGGGTAGTAAAGGTTGTTGAACCCTTGTCTCAGATTCCAGGGAAGTCATCATCCATGTTTAATAAAGACTTTTGAATGTGGTTGCTTTCAGGTAACTCATACACCTGACAATAATACTTTACCCAAGCTCTGTAAGAAGACTCAATAGACTCAATAGTTATTTAGGGTGAATGTTGCTAGGTTTGTACTTTAGTTTGTTGCTAGTACCTTATAAGGAGTAGTAGACCTTGTTTATACTTTGTCTGGGAAGGGATTTATTTCAGTACTTGGTAAACAGCCTGAATTATGTCAAGGTCACATCCATTATCCCATATATAGCTCCCGATGAATGTCACAAGGTAAAGAAGAGATTGCTGATTTCTAATCTCTTACTAAGTTATGTTTTCCTGGGATAGATTAGCAATCAGACATTTTGTTCTAAGGATTGTTTTTTATTACAAAGCTAGAACCATTATGTTCTAGTTGTGCTTCTCATTACTAATATTGTTCCAACTGATCTCTCTTGATGCTTCTGGGAGGCAAAGTGTTGTGATCCTTTGTAAAGAAGACTCTGGAACTGAATAGGAACCATGTGATACCAATTTCCTGTGAAGAAGAGGGCTTTCTGGCTGTGATGCCAGCTAGTGGGCTCAGCTAATGAATCTGATAAATGCATATATTCAAAGATAATGAAAGTTGAAGAAGAAAAATACAAATGCACAAAGCTAGAATGAGACATCTTTCATGGTACTGAAATGAATGTATTGAGATGAAATCCTGTTTTGACACATATAAATGAAAATAAATATTATACAAGAGTGTACTCTGGAGAACCTCCAGAAAGATATTTGTTACTCCAGTAACAATAAGCCCATCTAGTGTTCATAAGTTAGTTTCTACAAAGCAATAATAATTAAAAGCAACCTAGGGTTCTTGGTAACATAGATTCAGAAGATAGAATAAGCATAAAGTACTGTGCTACACTACCCAGTGAGAGCCTAGTCTAAGAGTGATGAGGGCATAGCTAAAAGAAAATAGAAGGAAGCTGAAGTTCTTCCACTATATAAATATAGAATACTTTGAAAAAGCTGTAATTATCACTGACACAACAAATAATAGCAATGAATTATAATAAATTTATTAAATTATTATAATTATTTATTTATTGTTCTGCATCATAGGAATAATAAGTAAGTGAATGCATTTGGAGAATATCTTAGGGTTAAATAGCAACTCACATAGGTAGAAGGAATTAGAAAATCCATGTGCCATCTTCTCCACTAAAGATTAACTCAGAAAAGAACTGACAATAACTGACAATAACTATTGAAACTTAGAGTGAGGAAAAAAGGTATGAGGAGTAAAATTTTATTGAATTTCAGAGCTTCTACTTCTCCAAGAAATGTTATTTCCAATGAATAGAGTAGGCAAACTTACAAAGGTTAAAGATGCCAGGCACTTGAGCAAAGTCAGTATTACTACTTATGGGGCAGCTCAATATCCCTGAGCCTCCTAATTTGAGTGAATGAAAATCCTGGTATCAGTTTCGTGCCATTACATACAAAATGCCTAACTGGGGACATGTGACACTGGGATCATTGAGTGAATCCAAATTACAAGAATTCTTCAAAGTGACAAGATGTCTTCACAGATATCTCAATCAAAACAATCAATTAACATAAAGATTATTTCAAATTGAAGAGGATTAAGGAAGCATGACCACTGAGCATAGTCTATGTCTAAGACAAGACCCAAATCATAAAGGGAATTTTTAGGTAAACTGGTGAAATATGAATAAATATCTTCAGAAAATAATTTTGTATGCTTCTAGAATTTTTATTTTGAAAACTTCATATATTTTTGCTAGATTAAGCCATTAAATTATAATCCAAAACCATATCATTCTGAGTGAATATCTGTTATTCCACGTCAGGTATGTCTCAGGAACAGACTGGATTGCAGTGTGTGGAATATATAGTTGGAATGAGTCTTTGTAGTTTGGGAACAGGTATTAATTCCTATTCCACAAACATCTTTCCACCAAAAGAAAGCATTGCGTTGTACAGTGTATTGCTGGGAGGAACAGAACTTTTCAAAAGAGATGAAGCTCAGAGAGTCTAATTCTGGGAAGGTACCTTCATTTCTAAGCCTCGATGTACTTACGTGTGAGATGGATGGGAGAGAATGCCAAACCCTCATGGCTCTGCAAGGCCATAAGGAAGACAGATTTGACCTGAGAGAGTAGTAGAAAGACCATCAAATCTGCCTCCAGTTTTAGGGAGCATGTAATACACAGAGGATGACTGGAATTGCTGGCTTTTTACAACTGTAGTAAAGTAAATCAGAGCAAAAAGGGATTGGTGGTTGTTGTACTAAGTATTCAGTACTTACCTATTATTTATCCAGTATTTATTGAAAGGCTCTTGCATCCTACACACTAGGCCTGAGGGATATGGCAGTAAACAGAATTTATAACAACAACAACAACAACAGCAACAAAACATGACTTCAATTTGCAAAGAGCAAATAAATCACACACAGGTTGTGACCCAGAAGCTTCGGAATATGAATATTCACTCCCCGGCTTTTTGTTTTTTTCTTTTTTTTTTTTTTTTTGAGACAGACAGTACTTTACTTTGTAGCATAGGCTTGCCTGAAACTCATGGTAACCCTCTTCCATTAGTCTTTACAAATGCTGAGATTACAGTCACAATCCACTATGTCTTGTCAAAATATGTACTTGGAACAAGCATTTCTGGGCACTGAGCACCACTACCTCCTCCAAGAGTCACTGACAGATATTACCTGTCATTTTGTAAAGACATTTGGTATTATCACATTCAGTCCTTACAATATCCACACAAATGGGGTCCTGTCATTCTGGTTTTTACTATGTAACCCAAGACTTGCAGAGATTTATGTCCCGTTCTTGGTTTCATAGCTACAAAGAGGCAGATTTTAGATGTTAAATTGCTTCTGTCCAACATAAAGCTGCCTCCCCCTGAGCCTGTTCCATTAATTCTGCCAGAATGCAGAGCTATAGATGGGAAGCCATCATGCAGACAACAGCAGACAGGCTTCAGTTAACAGCAGGCACCAATAGCTGAGTCATGACACCCATTTTAAATGTAAGGACCCAGCAACATACTGACTGTGTCTACTGACGGCTCAGTTGACATCAGGTACACATCAAAATTCACTTATAGATACTCTCAAATAATGTGTCAGAAGACAAGAATAAAAGCTCTGAAGGGCTAGGGATTTACCTAGGGAATAGCAGGGTATAGTGTTTGTCTAACCTGCATAAACCCTGAGTTCATTTCCCATGCATAAAAACACATGTGGTAGTACCATATGTAACCTCAGAACTTCAAAATGGGGCAAATAGGATTATACATTCAAACATCCCTAACTATGTAGTGAGTTAGAGGCAAGTTTGTGTTGCATGAGACCACACACACACACACACATACACACACACACACCATAATGGAACACACCTTAAATCTCAGCAGTTGGGAGGTTAAGATCTCTTTGAATTCCAGTCCAGCATCAACTACACAGTGAGATCTTGTCTCAACAATCTAAAAAAGTGAAGAAATAAAGAAGAAAAGAGTTAGTAAGGGGTTTTTAAAGACCTTTAATACCAACATTACAGAGGCAGAGGCAGAGGCAGAGGCAGGCAGATATATAGAAGTTTGAGGCCAACTTGGTCTCCCTAGTGAGTTCAGGCATTACTGGACTATATAGTGAAATAAAAACTTACCTCAGAACAAACAAGCAATATATATATATATATTCTTCTTCCATACATATATATGTATGAAGAATAAATAAAATAAACCACTTTTATTTGAAAAGTGGATACCAATATATTTTCAGATGATATATAAAATATTAATTTTTGACAGTAATCAACCTCATATGTAATCTTCTATCCAAGAACTTTCATACACTTTCCTTTTAAATAGTAAGGTGCACATCCACAGCCACCATAGGAGCCCTTGAACTTTCCAGAAGGAAAATTCTTTTTATAAAACTTGCACAGTGAATTCAGGCAAGCTGACTCTTAACACGTTCACAGAAAATGTCTCCACCGTCTATACTACAAATGGTTTGAACACTCAAGGTACCAATCCATTTTAATGACTATTATTTAAATTAGTGGTGGGCAAATAGTTGTAACTTTCATAAGACATGGAAAGCCTACCCCTCCAGTGGGTACAAAGTATGATAGAATGGTGGCTGGTATAGACTCATTCATACCAAGTAGATTCTTCGATGCAATTATTTCATAGTGAGGCTTTCTGTTACTAGTGAACAAATAGTAGCCCAAAGCTGGAAGCATGAGGTACATACAAGGACAACACTCATTATTTTGGTTCTCTCTTTATCTTTAAGCAAAACTCCATATAATACATATGTCTCTCTTGGCTTCCCACCCACTCTCCCTTCATGTCAAAGATCTATCCTGTTTTATCTTCTAATGGACCAGAGACCATACAATTATAGAACATTGAAAAGCATTCAAATTGATCTGTTTTGTGCTTAGTGGTAATAGCCACAAGCTAAAAAATAATTTTCAAGATTTGTAAAAACAATCTGTTTTGGAATCTCTTAAGCATGCCTCAACTCTTATGTCCTAACTTTCACTTAAAATACATTCTTATGGTGAAAAATTGGTTTGATCTTATCTAATCATCAACCTAGCACATTATTTCTTGAGTCCTCAAATCACTTTCCATTAGAAAAAATCAGTTGTGCAGCCTCCTTAATACAAGGCAACAGGATTTCTAGGAATAATTTTAATGTATTAAATTTCAATACAAATTTGAACTCTTCTGTTCTAAACTCTGATACATGTTATAAGGGAAACTTTCTGGGAGAGAGTAAAGGAAGCCAGCCATATGCCTTATCTCTCTTCCTTAAAATACCACATTACAATTATCATACACAACACTTTTCCATTGCCTAATAGCTTAAGTATATATGTACTATGTGTTATGTGGTCACTAAGTTTTCTAACTGTGTATTTTCTCTCTTTATTCTCTTGTCTATTCTTTCCTTATTTTCTCAGCAGAAAGTTGAGGTAAACAGTTTGAGTTCCTATTCAGCATCAAAGAGTTAATTCCTACACCTCCTAGTAGTTTTGGAGACAAAAGCTAAATGACTTCTGAACAAACAAAACACTCACCAATGGAGTGTTTCTCAAAAATTCAAATTCAGTAACTCATGGCAGCAGATGAGGAGCTTTTCCCATCTTAGTTTACAGAGACCCATGTTTCCAGATCAAGGGACTGGTTTTGCTTAGTGCAAATGGGTATCCCAATCTCTGATGGTTTGGTCCTTTCATTTTCACGTATTTCAGGAAGATGGGTGAAGATCTTCATGCTAGGTACTATTAGTCTTCATATTTAAGGTCCGATTGCTGAACTCAGTGACAGGCCGATTTGATAGCATTTGACAATGGTTTCATGACTATAATGTTTGGTGCGTGAAAAGAATTGCTGAAAATGCTGAGGGCAGCTAGAAAAAACAAAACAAAACAAAACAAAACACCAATGTAATAAGGCAGTGCTCAGGTTTAGAATAGCAGAGCCTTCTCACTTCCTAATTCCTAAGGAAAATGACTTCCATTTCATTTTAGAAAATGAAGCTATTAACGCTGATTTTCAAGCTAAAGTTTAGAGAGATTAGAGCCCCAGAACCCTATCACTACTTTGGAAGCTAATTCTGCTTTCTTCTTAACTCTCAGACACTAGTTATTTCCCAGGGAACATGAAACATCTACCCTGTCATTTGTAATAATTTAGCATTACCTAAAATATTTGAAAAGAACTTTATGACCATTTTAGCTCATTACTCCTCAATAGCCCTGGGGTAAATCAGCCTTGAAGTCATCAGGTAGATATTATTAGAGCTATTAATACCAATAATAGCAATAAGTTTAATGTTATTGTCATTTTGGAAAATGGCCTGTTCCCCAAGGAACTGAAAATAATGTCAGTCTATAGATTTTAAAAAAAAAAAAAATCACTCACCAGAGTATCATAAGAAGCTAGGGGGATTTTTTTTTGGGGGGGGGAATTCACTTTAACATTGTAAGGATCCATATCTGGATCCCTAGCCACCTTATATCACAGCTTAGAAACAAAAACTAGCCATACGTTATAACAGCCTCATATCACAAGACCATTGCCAACAATGCCAAGTTTCTTACAACAATCCGGCACCAAATGATGAGCCTTGAAAACATGTACACTTATGACAGGTAACATCATATGGACCAAGTAGTTTATATATTAGAAATATATATGTATACATTCATGCAATAACAATTAGTAAAAAAAGGAGGCCATGAATTTGAATGAGAGCAGGGGGGAGCATATGGGAAGGCTTGGAAAAGGGAAGAGATAAGGAGAACTGTTGTAATTAAATTATCATATGAAAAACTTAAAGAAGAAATATTGTTTATAAGCTAGTTTTATCAATTGCTAAGTGACTATGTTTAAACCACTGCTCTGACAGACCAATCTCTATACAAGTCTTTTCCTATTAGATTAGTCATCATTTACCTCCTCCACTCTTCTTACTTTGGATCTGCAAATTATTTTTTGCATTAGAGCTTCCAAATATACTTCTCTCTTTTCATGACCTTCTTCACCAGGTGACTTACTCCCTCATCTTAAGCAAAACTTAGCTCTAGCATCCCTATTGTTGCAGAGCTTCCACTGTCCCCAGAAGCCTGAAGAACCTCCATCGCAAGCCTGTGACTGTATTTCTCTCCACAGAACTTGCTACTACATACAAAGATCTTTTTCGTTTCATTGTACTCACGTGTCCTGCAAAACTGCCTGTGAGCTCTGCAAGAGAAGGGAGTTTCTCAGTTTTGTTTACCATGTGTAGGACACATTATAACAAAAGCGAGGTACTTCATTGTTGCAATACTTACTGGTGTCCAGACTCATGAGATACCCTCACATTGTCCTTAGTCCCACACATATGTTTTTAAATCATTCATCATAACAACCATGTGAGATTGAGATTGTTAATATTACTGTCCCGATTTTGTTGAGAGAATTAACATGAAGTGAGATTAAGGATTTTTTTTTTTTTGAGGGTGTGAGGGAGGGTTGGGAGGGGTCTAAGGTTACATAATTGATGACAAATCCACATAGTCTGTATGATATTTCAACATGTGGATCTTACTGGTGTTGCTGTTTGGTGAGATTAATAGGTTTATCAGCCTACGGTTAAACAGCTGGAAAAAGTACATCCCTAAAATGATCTTGAGATTAAAATATTTTCACTGTTTCCAGTTTGTTCTCACTGTTTTATGCGTGTGAATCAAGATGTAACTTCTCAGCATACAGCTCCTGCTGCCACTTTCCCCCCATCATAATGGATTTTTTTTAATCCCCTGAAAGCATAAGCCAAAATAAATCCTTTCTTATATAAGTTTCCTTGGTCATACTTTATTACAGCAACAGAAAAGTAACCAATACAGTCTCTGTCTCAATAAATGTGTGCTGAATATAATAATTAAATAAAATATAGATACCTGTAAGTGCATGTTTATATATAATACCGCTATAGAGTTAACATACATGTATTGTATTTCAATAACTTAAAACTGATTTGTACTGAAGTACCTACTGGAGATTAAACTTGTTCAGCCTCTCTCATTATAGCAAGGCATGCTCAGTAAGCACATAAAAGGAATTAAATGAAAACAAAAACCACCAAGAAAATATTAGCCATAGAGCTGTGAAAGTTTATCATAGTTGAAAAGATATTCACAGGCTTCCAAGGGTCACTTGTCAAGTATAAACTAATGGCCCCAGGCAGATGTGAACCCATAGAAGTGAGTTTATATATTCGAAAAGAAATATCTAAGAATAGCAAGCTTAATAACTAAAACCTATTCAAACACAGTTTCTGAACATCATTTGTCAATCTTAACTCTAAACACTTAGCAGAAAATATTTGTCATGCAGCCAATACTGATGTCTAAAACCTAATAGCAAAAGAAAAAATAAGAAAACATAAGCAACCATTTGGTAGGGAGAGATTTTTTTTCTAATAACTGGCTCACATGTAAATAATTTACAAGATTGCTGAATAATTTTGGCCATTATATCTGAATCTGTGATGAGAAAAAAAACTCTTAATTTCAGATTTGGCCTCATGCAGTTCTAACTTGTTAATACAAAAGCATCACAGCTGATTTGCATTTAACTCTGATGTAGGGCTTTAGTTATTTACTTAGGTAGTTGAGTATCGCACAGTGTGAAATCATTTTGTTTAAAATTTAGCAGTATGAACCATTTTTATAATATCATATAATATCTCTATATCTCCTTTGTAGAATTTATTCATTCAAATTCAAATGAGTGTAATTTCAATCATATGTAGGATGCATTTCAGACACTGAACAATAACAGCTTAATTCTTGTAGTGTTTAATCAAAATTTCTTTTCTTTTGAGAAAAACATATCTACCAATAGATGTTCCATATATACATGATAGTGCATTAGATACTTTCTGTTGCTGTGATAAAATACCATGAGTAAATGTGACTTATAGAAGAGTTTATTTTAATATGTACTGACTGATTTTGTGTGTCAACTTGACACAAGCTGGAGTTATCACAGAGAAAGGAGCTTCAGTTGAGGAAATGCCTCCATGAGATCCAGCTGTAAGGTATTTTCTCAATTAGTGATCAAGGGTGGGAGGGCGCATTGTGGGTGGTGCCATCCCTGGACAGGTAGTCAATATATATATATATATATAAAAGAAAGCAAGCTGAGCAAGGCAGTGGAAGCAAACCAGAAAGTAACATCTCTCCATGACCTCTCTATCCACTCCTACCTCCAGGTTCCTGCTTGGTGTGAGTTCCAGTCCTGACTTTCTTTGGTAATGAACAGCAAAGATGATGAAAAGGGTGAATAAACCCTTTTTTCCCCAACTTGCCTCTTGGTCATGATGTTTTGCGCAGGATTAGAAACTCTGAATAAGACAGTCCATAATAATATGAGGGTGTAGAGCAGCAGGCAGCAGGAGAGGACAGAGGAGAGATCATACTTTTAAGGGCATAAACAAAGCACAGACAGGGAACTAAAACTGGGAAACATTATAAACTCTCAAAGCCCACCCCATTGACGTTTGTCTCTCCAGAAGACTCCATCTCCTAAAAGTATCTTGACCTTAGCCAGTGGCACTGCTAACTGGACAAAGTATTCTAAATCCTGAGCCTAGAGATGTCAAAGTATCTTTTTTTTTTTTTTTTTTTGGCAGGTGACCTTGTCATCTGAGAAGCTTACTGCTGAATAAGCTCATCCTTCCTCACTCTTTCTGGCTAGTTCAACTCAGATGTTCTGGCTCAAATTCCGCTCCAAGTTAACTGATTCAATTTGAGTTTCTCAGCTTCTGTGTGAATTGTTCAGACTGACTACAAACTAACTCTGGCAATTTGATCTAATCTTCTGGCGCCTTCCTATTCTCTGGCTTCAACTGCCTCTGATGACCAGCACTGAAGTAGATGAACTCACAAATGAACTCAACTTTGCTGCCCTGCTTTGACTTCCAACTGATTGATTCTTTCCAGGCTGTTCTAGTGAGACTTGGGCATAGCCTATCTCTGACCCACTCTGTCAAATCTTAATAACTGACCCTAAACCCAGCAGTAGAAGACCAATACAAAACAAAGTCAATGGTAACTTTTTAATTGTTTTTTGTTTGGTCACAATGTCTGTCACCTTCAAACATGGCTGATTGCTTCTACAAACTAACCTTACCTTCATTGTTTGGGATTAAAAGTGTGTACTAAGGGCATGTCTGTATTCCAGGCAGAGGATTTAAAGTGTGTCATTTCAGCCCAGTTACACAAACCTAGATATTTGGATGTGATCTGATGCCAGAACAGCCATGTTGCTGGATTAATATTTCTATACATATGGAGAATATTTCTTTTCATTTTTACCTTTGTATTAAAAATAGATGAATTTTCCACTTCCCCTCCTGGGCAATCCAAATCCTTTATTGCTACTTCTCTCTCTCTCTCTCTCTCTCTCTCTCTCTCTCTCTCTCTCTCACACACACACACACACACACACAGCATTCAAAATCAAACAAAAAGAAAAAAAGAAAAGATAAAATAAAAACAAGAATAAGACAAAGCAACAGAAAAACAAAAAGCAAAAACAAAACCAAAAAAACCTCATACAAGAGATACACATAGGTAAGCACAGAAATCCATTAGAAAAATCATTAAATTGGAAACATAAGCCAAAGACCTCTAAGGTAAGAAAAAAGGAAACAAAATATATAAAAACATTAAAAACTCAGACTAAGCTTTATGTGTCAAAAATGCAGGAAACAAAAAATAACTAAAGCGTTAACATTGACTTTGTTTTGTATTGGTCTTCTACTTCTGGGTTTAAGACAGGGCCTTAAGAATTGTTTCTAAGAATTTCGTGAATTCATTGTTTTTAAATGCAGAGTAGTATTCTATTGTGTAAATATACCACATCTTCTGAATCCATTTCTCCGTTGAGGGACATCTGGGTTCTTTCCAGCTTCTGGCTATTATAAATAAGGCTGCTATGAACATAGTGGAGCATGTGTCCTTATTGCATGAAGGGGAAGCCTCTGGGCATATGCCCAGGAGTGGTATAAAAGGATCCTCCGGGAGTGTCATGCCCAGTTTTCTGAGGAACCACCAGACTGCTTTCCAGAGTGGTTGTACCAGCTTGCAATCCCACCAGCAGTGGAGGAGTGTTCCTCTTTCTCCACATCCTTGCCAACAACTGCTGTCTCCTATGTTTTTTATCTTAGCCATTCTGACTGGTGTGAGGTGGAATCTCAGGGTTGTTTTGATTTGCATTTCCTTAATGACTAAGGATGTTGAACATTTCTTTAGGTGCTTCTCAGTCATTAGGTATTCTTCAGGTGAGAATGTTAGAGTCCGTCAGAAGACACCCACTCAATAAGGCCACAGAGACTAGAATCGCTGTAATCCACAAAAGAGGTTTAATGTTCCAATGTACATTGGGGTCCCCCAGCACCCAGGCAAGAGGAGACCACGAGTTCACAAAGCATACCCTTTTTATAAACATTTTGGTGGGGAGTTCAGTGGTCCCCTGAGTTGGATGACTGTGATTGGTTACCCTGAGCAACATTTAAAATTATTGGTCAACTTGAATGGGGAGGTTGTCTCTGCCATCCAGTCCTGTTCTGCCCACCTTGTGGTATTTGTGGTATTTCCTGACATTGTCTTTTTGCCGAGTCACTTCCCTCTCTGTCCTAACCCTTGACAGGGTAGTTCTGTTTAGTCCATTTCCATATCTGTCCCTACCCCAGGAAGTCATGGACAGAATGGAAAGTTCCTGTCTGGCTGTGTCTCCCCTGGTCGTAGGGAGCTGGCCTGCTGTTTCTGATAGGGTTCTCACATTCCCCCCCTTTTTCTTATGACCATTTCAATCCTGAAATGAGGTCTCATACTGTCCTAGTTCCTGGTTCTGTTGCTACAGCATTAGCACCTGAATGGTACTGACCCATAGTTAAAGATTAAGGGTCCCAGGTACAGAATCAATAATAGGGTCATCAGTGGTCCTAATAAAGGAGCAAATAAGGTAAAATTCCATTCCAGGCACCCCACATGGGATTATTAAAAAGCTCTTGAGGTCTTTTTTCTCTGATCTACAAATTCACTGGGCATTGGCTCCACTGCTCAGGTGGCTGGGTGGGTCACCTGCTTAATTTAGGAATTTATAGATCTGGAAGAGGTCCCATTTGTCAATTCTTGATCTTAGAGCATAAGCTATTGGAGTTCTATTCAGGAAATTCTCCCCTGTGTCCATATGTTCAAGGTTCTTCCCTAGTTTCCTTTCTATTAGTTTCAGTGTGTCTGGTTTTATGTGGAGGTTCTTGATCCACTTGGAATTGAGCTTAGTGCAAGGAGATAAGAATGGGTCAATTTGCATTCTTCTGCATGTTGACCTCCAGTTGAGCCAGCACCATTTGTTGAAAAGGCTATCTTTTTACCACTGGATGGTTTTAGCTCCTTTGTCAAAGATCAAGTGACCATAGGAGTGTGGATTCATTTCTGGGTCTTCAATTCTGTTCCATTGATCTACATGCCTGTCACTGTACCAATACCATGCAGTTTTTAACACTATTGCTCTGTAGTACAGTTTGAGGTCCGGGATACTGATTCCCCCAGAGGTTCTTTTACTCTTGAGAATAGTTTTAGCTATCCTGGGTTTTCTGTTATTCCAGATGAAGTTTTGAATTGCTCTTTCTAACTCTATGAAGAATTGAGTTGGGATTTTGATGGGGATTGCATTGAATCTGTATATTGCTTTTGGCAAGATGGTCATTTTTACTATATTAATCCTGCCAATCCATGAGCATGGCAGATTTTTCCATCTTCTGAGGTCTTCTTCAATTTCTTTCTTCAGAGACTTGAAGTTCTTGTCATACAGATCTTTCACTTGTTTGGTTAGAGTCACACTAAGATACTTTATATTGTTTGTGGCTATCGTGAAGGGTATCATTTCTCTTACTTCTTTCTCAGCTTGCTTATCCTTTGAGTATAGGAAGGCTACTGACTTGCTTGAGTTGATTTTATATCTGGCCACTTTGCTGAAGTTGTTTATCAGCTGTAGGAGTTCTCTGGGGTCAATGTCAAGTTCCTGCCAGGTGGCATGGCACCCCAATATGGCTCTCTACATCTCCTCTTTTTATTAGTTTTAAGATGAGGAGGTAACAAGTGGATAAACATCCGTGGAAAGACAGTGGGCCTTAACCAGGGAGGGGAAAGCAGGGGCCTGATCCTCTCAAATATTTTATGGTGTCTTTTGTGGGAGGAGAGGATTTAGACTTCCTTGTTATTATTTTAAGGACTGCCTCTCGACACCAACCTCTATGCAATCATGTGTGCTTTACAAGGGATTCAGAGACAGAAAAACATGGTCCTCCCCTTGCAGTTTTGCCTGCACCTCACACTGGTACCCATGTCAGCTTGTAAGCAGACACACTTAGATCTGAGTTCTATGTGGCTCCATGAAGGAGATCCACTTGTATAAGTTTTGATGCCAGGGGATTTGTTGCCAAGCAGCAACAGGAATTCTTAACAGCTGAGCCATCTCTCCAGCCCCTAGGTGGAGACAACCAGTCTGCTTAACATATATGGTTAAGAGTTAGAAGCAGAACAGGATTAACTTGTCTGCAGATTTCCTGAGGTATCCAATTCAGTTGCAAATTAGGAACTTTCAGATACAAAGGCTAGCCTCTGGGGTGGGTGAGGTAGCTTTGTGAATCAACAGATAAGTTGTTACTCCTCAGAAAGAGTGGAGACCATATTCTAAATTAACTCAGCAGGCTGATAAAGATTATTAGCCATCTTCATAATTGGAATCTCCAATATTGGATTTGTTTCTATACCAGACCATGATTGAGTAAACTGATCACATGAAAGGAAAGAGAAGAGTCATTATAACTCCTCCTTTACATTAATTTTTCTAACTAAGTCAGTTTTGACAATCTCCATGTCCTCTCTCCCACAAGGTCTAAAAACTTGAAGCAAGGCAGTTTATCTAATCTGGAACATAGGCAAGTAAAGTCACTATTGTCAGGGCACTCAGCAAGTTCACAGGTCGGTATTATCTTCAGCATGCCACACCCATCACACCATGTAGTAGACCAACTATCAATACACTGCAATGACCAATTTGATTGCTGTTTGAAACAAGGAACAAATGTTTCATCAGGTTCTTAAGACATTCCTTTTAAAACACTTTATTAACACACCAATATCTTTATCAGAGGATGTTAAAACTTTACTTGGAGATGAAAAAAGGTGATTCTACATTAATGTTCCCTTTACCAAGGAATGGCAGTGAACACATAATATAAACTGTTGGCAAATGATTACAGTAGGTTCCTCCAAGTTTTTTTTTCACTAGTTAATTTGCACCCACCTTGAGAACACAGAGGCTTAAGTCCTCCTGTAGTGAGCTTAAGGTGAGGTTAATATATAAGATAAGGCCAATTAATATATCCTAACAACGTTTGAAAATCATTTAGAATAAGCAAATCATCCTTATTTGACTCTTCAGTGTCAATTAACCTAGGATACAATTGATACATTACCTTTGAATCTTTTTAGGAGCAACAACTACTTAAAACATATTTAAAACCCATTGTTAAGAGAAAAGGCCTATAATAAAATTCTATGAATATACACTGAAAGATTTAAAATCCTAACTTCTTGTATTGAAGCAAAGATGAAACATTTTTTCTCACATAAGGTAAGGTTATCAGCCATTTCTTGAGGAAAAACCTGCAAATGCTTTTACAATCATCAGGATCCACAAAGCAAAAGAAACTTTTAAATCCATAATAATTTTGTATAGAGTAGGCAGGCCAGATTTTAATGCCTTCATAAGTTCTACACAGCCTTATTAATCTTTCATAGATCTTAAGTTTGAACTCTATTTTGAAACACACCTGGATAAGTCTGTCAACAATGTTGTTTTGGCCAGAAACTCCTTAGGTGGGGTTTGCAAGACAAAGCAGTACCTCACTAGCCTACACTGAGACAGCTCTGAGCTTTGTATTAACTCAAATGTAAATATTTTCTAATCTGAGCCTATTGTCCAAGGCTAGACCCAGACCCACTTGTCCTGTGGGGAGCAGCAGCCTGCAACCAGACCCCATTGTATGAAGATCAAATAACGAAAGGAACCTATAATTTGAGGGTTCCTGGAAAAATTCTACTAGCTGTGTTTAGTAGTCTTTTTGAAACAGTTCAAAAAAGCCTGTTTGATATCAAATACATTTCCACTGAAATCTCCTTTTCAATCTTGGGGGGTTAAATTTTGCTTCTACCACTTTATCCAATAAACTTGTGAAAAAGTGGCAACAGGTCTATACTGGCCACAGCTGTTTTTAACCTTTATCACTTTTGAAATCATCTTACTTACAAAATATGTTAAGAATCATGGTGAGCCTTCATTCAGACTGCAAACTGCAGTCAGTGATACAATAGTAGTTGTTAACCATAATTCTTAACTTTCTCTTGCAATATTAGGGCATAACTACAACTTTGGAAAGCAAAACCCAATTTTAAACAATCTGTTTGCTTTAAAATCAAGGGCAAACACATTACTTTCACATGACAAAGTTTTTCTGCCAGGTTTTGTGTTTGAATGCGTGAGAGTTCAACTTATTAAAGAGACATTGTCTTGAATCTTATTCCTTATGAGTCTAATTTCTAGGACAAAGATCCACACAAAACACTATGCCAATTTGGAAGTATCCCTAGAGGCCCGCTTCTCCTGGGTTGGGTCATGCCACGTGTTTCTCATGATGGCTCCAACCCAGAATCACCAGCTCCAAGCCAACTTCCTGCTACCAACATTACACCCTTAAATACTTTACCTTTCCTTGTCGGGTGGCCTGTATGCTTGGAGGGGAAGGGTCACCACAGGGCCCGGGGGTGCAGCTTGTCGACTTCAGGTCCCTATAGCTGATCCAGATCCAGCCTCGGAAGATGGAGCTGAAGGGGACGGTGGGGATCTCTGTGGATTCAAAGGAGGGTAGGGAGGAGGGACTAAAAGGAGGAGATCAGCATCATGATCTGATGAGACGGTCTTCTTGGGGGTCTCCTGGAAAGCATACATCCCCACCAGCACAGAGGTCCTCTGGAGGAAAGGAGGGGACGGACCCAGGAGGGCTGAAAGGTGGCTAAGTCCTCCCAGATGACAGGACTCGGTCTGGGTGACTTGCAGACCTGTTCCTGAAGATTTGCATCTTGATACCTTTGATAATAGGAAGAGAAAAGGAGCCCTGGGCCAGCCAACCGGCCCCAAAAGTGGGCCACTCTGAAGAGCATGGAATCTGCCACTTTCCCTTTTTAACTTCTACTGTCAGGTTGTGAGTTCTACTTTTAACTTCTCTCCAATGGTCTAACAGCAGAGTCAGAGGAGTAGAAGCAGTCTGTCCCATGGTTTCAAACAGTCAGTCAGTCCAAGTCCAAAAATGAAACAGAGGCCAAAAAGACACACTAAGAAAATGACTACCCGGCGACCACCACAGAAGAAAAACATACTCAGATGGCTGGGGGTGGGAGCTCCCTGTGCCCAGATGGAGAGGAACTGAGCCCTATCGGATTCTTTCTCCCAGCAGGAGACCAGAGCGTCCTCAGAGTCCCCAGTTGCCACGGTGTCCAGCATGTCAGCCCCGCCGTTCTGGCAACTACAGATCAAACCCAAACTACAGACCAAACGGCCACCGGAGAAAAAAGAAAGAGACACACAAGACACACACACACACAGACAGACAAAGACGATAGACAGGGATCCCATGTTACCTTGCACGAGCAAACCTCCAATACACGGCATCTGGGTTCTGAGCGGGGAATTTCCTGGCCAATGAACCAAATGTTAGAGTCCATCGGAAGACCCCCACTCAATAAGGCCACAGAGACCGGTATCGCTGCAATCCGCAAGAGGTTTAATGTTCCAATGTACATTGGGGTCCCCCAGCACCCAGGCAAGAGGAGACCACGAGTTCACAAAGCATACCCTTTTTATAAACATTTTGGCGGGGAATTCAGTGGTCACCTGAGTTGGAAGACTGTGGTTGGTTACCCTGAGCAACATTTAAAATTATTGGTCAACTCGAATGGAGAGGTTGTCTCAGCCATCCAGCCCTGTCCTGCCCACCTTGTGGTACTCGTGGTATTTCCTGACATTGTCTTTTTGCCAAGTCACTTCCCTCTCTGTCCTAACCCTTGGCAGGGTAGTTCTGTTTAGCCCATTTCCATATCTGTCCTTACGCCAGGCAGTCATGGACTGAATGGAAAGTTCCCTTCCGGTTGTGTCCCCCCTGGTCGTGCGGAGCTGGCCTGTTGTTTCTGACAGGGTTTTCACAAGAACTCTTTCTTTAGCTCTGTACCCCATTTTTAATAGTGTTATTTGGCTCTCTGGGGTCTAACTTCTTAAGTTCTTTGTATATATTGAATATTAGCCCTCTGTCGAATGAAGGGTTGGTAAAGATCTTTTCCCAGTTTGTTGGCTGCAGCTTTGTCCTTTTGACAGTGTCCTTTGCCTTACAGAAACTTTGTAATTTTATGAGGTCCCATTTGTCAATTCTTGATCTTAGAGCATAAGCTATTGGGAAATTCTTAGGCAAATGGTCAGAACTGGAAAATATCATCCTTAGTGAGGTTACCCAATCACAAAAGAACACACTTGGTATGCAATCACTGATAAGGGGATATTAACCCAGAATCTCGGAATATCCAAGACACAATTCACATATCAATAGATTTCCAAGAAGATGGAAGGAGAGACCCCTGGTCCTGGAAAGACTGGATGTAGGGGAATACTACGACAGAGAAGTGAGAGGGGGTTGAATGGGGAACAGGTGGAGGGAAGGGGGCTTATGGGACTTTCAGGGAGGGAGGAAACGGGAAAGGGGAAATCATTCGGAATGTAAATAAATAAATAAAAAAAAATTGTTTCTATATCCAGTGAGACTTCTTTGGAGAAAATTAACCTGTTTTTGTTTGGTTGAGACAGGGTTTCTCTGTGTAGCCTTGTCTGTCCTTGAACTCACTCTGTAGAACAAGTTGCCCTCCAACTCACAGAAATCTGCCTGCCTCTGCCTCTCAAGTGCTAGGGTTAAAGGCATGTGCCACCACTACCCAGGCAAAAATTAATATTTATTTGTGAATAGTTATTAATTGTAGATAGCTTCTCAGTAAAGGATGTGGGTTTGGGTACACCTCTCAGTGATGGAATCCCATCTTTTGTTGACCTATGCAGTCCCCAAGCATATTTCCATATTCTCTGTGAGTTTAAACGTGTGACAATCCTGGTGTATTTAGAGGGCCTTGTTTTGTTTTTGTCATATCACCTGTTGCTCTCTTATTCCTCTGTCTCTTACACTCTTTCTGCCTCCTTCTCTGTAGAGTTCCATGAGCATCAAGGGGTGGGAGTTGACAGAGACATCTCAATTAGGATTGAGTGTTCCAAGGTCTCTAATTATCTGCACATTGTACAGCTGTGGGTCTATATTTCTTCCAATCTGCTGTGGAAAGAAACTTCTGTGATGACTGAGCCATACCCCAATCTATAAGTATAGCAGAATGTCTATAGAAATCATTTTGTTGCTGTGTTCCTTTAGAAGAATAGTAGTGTTCTTTTTCCCATAGGTACCTGCATTATAGTTTCAGGTTCTTGTCCAGTGGTGTAAAATGGGTTACATCTCATAGAGTGAGACTTAAACCCAATCAAATAATGGTTGGTTATTCCCAGGAGATTTGTGCCACGATCATATCAGTGCATCTGACATTCAACTTACCCTTACAGATTGAAGGGTGTTACAGAATATTTGATAATAACTGTGAATACCCTAGATTATCTTTTATCCTGAAAAAATAAAACAAAACAAAATATTTCTAGCTATGGTTTGGCTCAGCCTTAGTACGCTTTTAATCCCTCTTACTGGAATACAGACACTCCCTTGGTATACATCTTTTATTCCAAACAATGAAGGTACAGTTATTTTGTAGAAAGCATCCAATGTTTAAAAGTGATGTGCAATTGGGTGGCAGACAAAGTGGCTAATGAGAGAAAGGCTTAATAGAACTGGATAGAATAGAATAGGGAAACCAGAGGCTACTTAATAGAGAATTGCATAGAAAAGAAAGTGGGGAAGAGCCACAAATACATGGGCACAGGGAAAATTTCCTGAATAGAACACCAATGGCTTATGCTCTAATATCAAGAATCAATAAATGGGATGTTGAAAAATTGCAAAGCTTCTGTAAGGCAAAGGACATTGTCAGTAGAACGAAACAGCAATCAACAGGTTTGGAAAAGATCTTTACCAATCCTACCTCCTACAGAGGACTAATATTCAATATACACAAACAACTCAAGAAGTTAGACTCCAGAGAAACAAATAAACCTATTAAAAATGGGATACAGAGATAAAGAATTCTCAGCTGAGGAATATCAAATAGCAGAAATGCATGTAAAGAAATGTTCAACATCCTTAGTCATCAAGGAAATGCAAATCAAAACAACCCTGAGATTCCACCTCACACCAGTCAGAATGGCTAAGATCAAAAACTGAGGTGACAGCAGATGTTGGCAAGGATGTGGAGAAAATGGAACACTTCTTCATTGTTGGTAGGATTGCAAGCTGGTAGAACTACTCTGGAAATTAGTCTGGTGTTTCCTCAGGAAATTGGACCAAATACTACCTGAGGACCCAGCCACACCACTCCTGGGCATATACCCAAAAGATGCTCCAACATATAATAAGGACACATGCTCCATTATGTTCATAGCAGCTTTATTTATAACAACCAGAAGCGGGAAAAATTCCAGATGTCCCTCAACAGAGGAATGGATACAGAAATTGTGGCATATTCACACAAATGTGTACTACTCAGCTATTAAGAACGAGGATATCCTGAATTTTGCAGGGAAATGGATGGAACTAGAAAATATTATCCTGAGTCAGGTAACCCAATCACAGAAGAACACACATGGTGTGCACTCACTGATAAGTGAATATTACCCCCAAAGGTTGGAATAGCTAAGATACAATTCTCTTAACCACCTGAAGCTTAAGAAGAATAAAGACCAAAGTATAGATGCTTCAATTCTTCTTGGAAGGGATAACAAAATACTGACAGGAGGAAATACGGAGACAAAGAGTGGAGCAGAGACTAAAGGAAAGGCCTTCCAGAGACTGCCCCATCTGGGGATCCATCCCATATACAGTCACCAAATGCAGACACTATTGTGGATGCCAAGAAGTGCTTGCTGACTGGAGCCTGGTATAGCTGTCTCCTGAGAGGCTCTGCCAGAGCCTTACAAATACAGAGGCAGATGCTTGCAGCCATTCATTGAACTGAGCACAGGGTCCCCAATGGAGGAGTTAGAGAAAGGACTGAAGGAGCTGAAGGGGTTGCAACCCCATAGGAAGAACAATATCAACCAACCAGACCCTCCAGAGTTCCCAGGGACTAAACTACCAACCCAGGAGTGCATGTGGAGGGACTCATGGCTCCAGCTGCATATGTAGCAGAGGATGGCCTTGTTGAGCATCAGTGGGAAGAGAGGCCCATGATCCTGTGAAGACTCAGTGCTCCAGTGTAGGAGAATGCCCGGGAGAGCAGACAGGAGTGGATGGGGTGGGGGAGCACCCTCATAGAAGCAGGGGGAGGAAGGATAAAATAGGGGGTTTCTGGAGGGGAAACTTGGAAAGGGGATAACATTTTAAACGTAAATATATAAAATACCCAATACAAGAAATGAGAGAGAGAGAGAGAGAGAGAGAGAGAGAGAGAGAGAGAGAGAGAGAGACAGAGACAGAGAGACAGAGAGAGACAGAGAGAGAGCTGTGTAGAGGAAAAAGAAAAAAGGAGACAGTTTGACTGGGAGAATTTTACAGAGACACATTGCAGAGAGACAGAATGAGCCAGAGAATGAGAAGGAAAGTAAAAAGAGGCCAGGATATTAGAACATACTGCCAAATTTTGTATGAGGCTGTACTGGCTTGTTTTGTGTGTCAGCTTGACACAGACTGGAGTTATCACAGAGAAAGGAGCTTCAGTTGGGGAAGTGCCTCCATGAGATCCAGCTGTGGGGCATATTCTCAATTAGTGATCAAGGGGGCAGGGCCCCTTGTGTGTGGTACCATCTCTGAACTGGTATTCTTGGATTCTATAAGAGAGCAGGCTGAGCAAGCCAGGGGAAGCAAGCCAGTAAGAAACATCCCTCCATGGCCTCTGCATCAGCTCCTGCTTCCTGACCTGCTTGAGTTCTAGTCCCGACTTCCTTTGGTGATAAACAGCAATTTGGAACTGTAAGCTGAATAAACCCTTTCCTCCCCAACTTGCTTCTTGGTCATGATGTTTGTGCAGGAATAGAAACCCTGACTAAGACAAATTGGTACTAGGAGTGGGGTATGCTCCTACCAGGAGCCACAACAAACATTCCCTTGAACTGGAATCTCAGACTTCCCCCTGGCCATTTTGGGTTTCTAATGCCCTTAAACCAACAGGCTAAGAAAGGAATAACAGTGTTAGGAGGGGTGATAGATCCAGATTACTATGGGGAAATTGGATTGCCTCTCCACAATGGAGGTAAGCAGGATTATGTCTGGAGTGCAGGAGATCCCTTAGGGTGTCTTAGTACTACCATGTTCTGTGATTAAAGTCAATGGGAAACTACAACAGCCTAATCCAAGCAGGATGACAAAGGATACACACCCATCAGGAGTGAAGGTATGGGTCAACCCTCCAGGAAAAGAGCCAAGACCTGCTGAAGTGCTTGCCAAAGATGAAGGAAATACAGAATGGGTAGCAGAAGAAGGTAGTTATAAATACCAGCTAGGGCCACGTAACCAGTTGCAGAAACTAGGATTATAAGTAATATGAATGCTTCTGTCTTATTTTGTTGAGGATTCATTTGTCTTTCTTCCAATTTCTTTAACATCAACTGGTATTGAGACACTAAAAATATGTTCCCAAGAGACATTGCCCCATTGTAAATTTACAAATGCATTTGCAATTGTACAAAGAATAGTTATATCAAGTTAGGTGTATTCATAACCTTGTTATTGTTTCATGTGGACATAAGGTATTATTTGTGTCAAGTTGACAAGGGGTGGATTGTAGTGGCTATTTCTGGTTGTCAACTTGATTATATCTGGAATGAACTAATCAAGAATTGGAAAGCTCACCTATGATCCTAATCTGAAGGCTCAGAGATAAAAGTTTCTGACCTAGATCTTGGCATGGAGATCTTGAAGCATAGTGGCTATGAATTCCAGAAAATTAAGACAAGGAGATCTCTGAGTTCAAGGTCATCTGGGATTAAAGGCATGGTGGCACATGCCTTTAGTCTGGGCCACACCCTCTACTGGAGACCTACACCCTTTAATCTGGGCCACACTCTCTGCTGGAGACCTACAGCCTTTAATCTAGGCCACACCCTCTGCTGGAGACCTATATAAGGACATTGGAAGAAGACTCTTTACTCTTTCATGCCTGCTTGCCTCCTGGGACTGAGCAACTGCTAGATCCTTGGACTTTCATCCACAGTTGCTGCTGACCATTGTTGGGGAGTAGAACTACAAGCTGTAAGTCATCAACAATTTCCCTAATTATATAGAGGCTACACATGCGTTCTGTGACTAGAGAACCCTGACTAATACAGAGGCCAAGCAGAGCAATTCAAGAGAGTCAGGAGAGAAGCCAGTTTGAACAAATCAGCTTGAAGAGGGGTTTGAGCCAGAACAGCTGAGCTGAACCAGCCATAAAGAATTCAGAAAGCACAAGAAAGGATAAGCTTACTTAGAAGTAAGTCTCAGAGGTAGAAAACACTCTAGGTTTAGACAAGATTCTATAGAGGCTAGACGCTTTCAGTGCTAGGACCAGGTTACCAGACTGAGGCATTAAGTCTCAAAGATGACAATTAACTCTGGAGAGTAAAAAAAAAGTGCTTTACCAAAAGGTTTGTAGCTATGTTGGTGTGTACCTTTCTTGTTTTTTAGTGTACAGAGTATCTTCCAGTTCCTTTAACAATAATCACTAGGGGTAAAGGCTATATATCACCTCAAATTCTCCATGTTTAATGAGCTGTGTAGGTGCCGTCTTCAGAAATAGGGCCTTATAATCAGTTTTTAGAGAGTAATCAACAGCCTTTAGAATAGTTTGGGTTGTTTGGGATCTCCCATGGGGCCCCTTTGGCCAACAACTCCATTAGATGTAATCCCTTCTCAGAAATAGAGGTTTACTTTGGTGAGAAGAGATGTCCAATTGGGGCTTCTTATCCCCTGTTATTTTGTGATTCCATTTCACCATCTTCACACACACACACACACACACACACACACACACACATTAGAAAGCTTCTATTTATATTTCTTATTCATTTCACCGAAGATGTAAAATTGCTTTGATATATGTATATATGCATATCTGTCTATCTATCTGTCTGTCTATCTATCTATCTATCTATCTATCTATCATCTATCTATCTATCATGATTATGACTTTCTCTTCCTGTGCAATTTTAAAATAAAATAGAATTGTGTATATATACTGAAAATGGAGTTCCTTCCTGTCCTAGTTGATTAGCAATTCATGAAGACTATACCAGTTAAAATAAAATTCTTCCATTAAGGGAGGGAAAAGATATGAAAACATATAATTTCTCTGAGCAATATTTGTTTTGATTTGAATAGATCTGTAATTCAAACTCTAATCTGCCACTGCTTTAGAAAAGAAAATGGTGAAAACATGGTAATTGTATAATTAACTAGTATCCCTGTTCTGCTTAAACTAAAGTAGCATTATGAATAATCATCATTCGCTTTCCTAAAGGTAGAACCAGAGATCGAGCCATCTTCTATTATATAAATAGGCAGGTGTTGCTAAGGAAAGTCAATGACAAGTGTATCGACTATAACACAAACTCGTCTTAGACTTGTGAGAAAATAGAATAATATTGTTGCTCATTAATTCATAGGACATAAAGAATTATTTGCTTAGTGTTTACATAATATTTTTATTTGAATTTAAGTTATTTTTATTTTATTCACCGTAATTTATTTACTATAAGCTGATTTTACAACATTCATATTGCCTATTCTACCCACATGCTTTTGGAACCAAAAATTTCTCATGATAGGATTATTTCTATTATCCTATAATAAAGAAATCAAATGCATTGAAAATAAATTTTAAAAATTCACAGTGCTGAAAGAATATAACAAGGACTGTTGAAAATGAATGGTAGGATGGGCTATTTTGATTTAAAAGTCAGAACTATTTTTTTTCTAAAAAAATGTGTAGAATGAGACAAGAATAAATAACCATAGGTTGTTCTCTGTGGTTCTATTTTATCGCAAATCAATGAAATTTATTCTTTATTAAATAAAAGTACTTTAAGTTTTTTGGCTATAGAAACACAAAAGGGTAATTATAAAAGAACAGAGGAATTGAAAGAAAATAAAGAAAAATTTGAATGTCATAGTTCTCTAAATGTTTTAGTCCATTTTATCTATATCTAAAAACACAGGTACATTTATTCATGAATGTATGAATTTATTCTTATAGCAAATATTTGCATTGGGACTTTTGAGAAATGCTTCTTACTATAGTTCTTAGGAGAGATTTATTGAATTTTTATGTATTCCAAGACAAGTAGACAAAAATAAATGAAAAGTCAAAAAGAAAATTTCTGTTTTGTCTGATAATTATGGAAACTGGTAGAGGAAATTCAGAAACAACTATGCAATTACTTTTGCTGATTTGTGTAGGGAGTGATAAAGACCACCAATGGGCCTGACCATCTAAACAAGACTTGATAATTCAGGGAACTAGAAATAATCTGAATCTATGGGATAGGTTTATGTGTCAGGAATCCAAATGAGGCAGGAGTGTTAATCCGAAGGTTAGATTGAAAAGGTCTCCGAAAATTTTCATTTGAAATTGTAGTATACATAATATATGATATAATAATATAACAAGCATATTCTTTTTCATTAAAAATGTTACTTTTATTTTTGGATCTATGTACACTGATGTCATGTGTGTGTAGGGCAACTCAAAAAATACAGCAGAGGATATCATATCACCTGGAGTGGAGTTACAGGCAGAAATGGGTTTCTATAGTTCTAGGAACCAAACCCTTTTCTCTAGAAAAGCAGCAAGTGATCTTAGCCGTGGAACCATCCCTCCAGCCCCTACTATTCTCTGTTACTTGGATTCCAACCTTTTCCAGAATTTTCTACTTCTTTGGTAACAATCCAATAACCATTCTTTCCTAGTGTGTTGGTTCACTAAATGCTTCCAACATTACATAACAGATTTTAACCTCTTCAGAACATGTATTGATATTTGATAAAAATACACATATTAGATAGATCTGCTGGGGAAGGTCTACAGTCTCATCATTTTAGAGGTGAAGACAGGAAAAACAGTGGTTAAAGGTCATTCCTGGCTTCCTAGTTAGGTTTAGGCCATTCTAAGTTATATGAGTCCCTGTCTCAGACAACCAAACAAAACCCACAATATAAAGCAAAATTAGAGGAAATATGCCTAATATTACACACTGCTTGGTAAGGAGCCTTTCAATCCTTCAAGAAACTTTTATCTTCTAGCTGAAAATGATGCTACATTAACTTCTGCATTACTACCAAGACCATCTGTTTTCAATTAAAACTATTTTCTGTAGTACATTTTGTCATTATCATAAGAAAGCAGATTGGCTGAAGGGTGTGATGATTGTCTTAAACAAGTATCATTTGCATGGTTCTAGCCATCCCTTGAACCAAAATCCTTTAAATGTGTGTATCTGTCTATCTGCTACAAACGTTTACATGGACAGATTTTATTGGATTACTCCACAAATCTATTTTAAAAGAAAAACTCTTGAGTTGGTAATATAGTAACAGTTGAGAGATATTAACCCAGATAATGTTTTATAAATATTTTTAAATTATTAACAAATCAAAGCTATACTCATCAGTAGAATATGGTATGACATTCTAGGGTAGAATTTCTAGGATTTATCTTTTTGATGAATTAGAAATAATCCCCACTGGTATGTGATGTTAAATATGAAATTAATTAATATCCTTTACAAAATACTTTCCTCAAGCCAACTGTCATGTGTAAGTGAGTAGACAAGTTGTTCTTGGAAAGCAAGAAAAGAAATGATTTCTGGTTGGGCTCTCAAGGGCTCATCTAGTTTAGTCACCTACTTTTCAAGTTAGTGAGCTATGCTTCTGTCATGGTTTGGGATGGTGATTTAGGTGATTTTCCACAGAAACTTAAGCTCAGTACTATTAGCTGCTTTAAAAAAAAATAAATAAAAAGCTGTCTGTCTAAAGCTCTTAGTTCAAGCCTAAAATACCCCAACTTTAAATAAGGGAGTCAGCTTTGATAGTATGACTGCTTCTGCTCTAGTTCCTGTGTCTGAAAGGGATCTTGGATGATACTGTCTCCCACTTCCCATCCACTAACAAAATTAAGTCATTGAGAACATGAATTGCTAAGTTATTTGACTCAGGGTTAAACACATCTTCCATGAGTGAATAAAGACATGGGGGGAAAAAAAAGAAAGCTAGCTTCAAAGTGCATACCTAAATTCTCCTCAGTTTTGATCCAACTTAAATCACAAGCAGGAAATTGGCATGGGTTTATATTTGCCATAGAAGACTCTATGTACAGTAGAACGCATTTGACACACAAGTCTCTTAGCAGTCAGTTCTGCCTATCCTTTAAACTCAGGTGATGTCTTTGATATTAACCACATCATCTGCCACAGTACTATTCATCTAGCTGCACTCTACCATCTCTTTCATAGTGTGGCCTCCGTGTAGGGCTATATTTCTTGCATGCAGTTGATTCTCCATCTTAGATCAAGGTTTGGGCCTCCTATAGATTATATCCTGAATGTCCCGTAAACACTTATTTTTTGAAATCCTGGACCTCAGCTTGTATCAATATTGTAACATCCTTAAGACATGAAACATCTGCTCTAAACATTCCTTAGTTGCCTGTAGCTCTTTGTACAGGGTTGGGGTTTCTTGGACTTTCCCCATCCATCTTAGCACATCTTATTGCAGTAGTCTTTGTTGAGCTCAATGTTAAGGCAGTTATATTAGTGACATATTATGAATGTAGCTTCTGACATTAAAGGAGACAGGATCTCATAGAAAAACTCCCTGGTCCTCGGGCTTGCACAATCTTTTCATCCCCTCTTCTGCTAGGATCACTGAACCTTAGTTACAGAAGTTATTTTGTAGATGGATCCCGTGGGATTTTGCTTCACAATTAAGAATTTGGATTGGTCATAAGCTGCTGAGAAAAAGAGTGGAAATGAAGGATCTTTTTCCAAAGAAAGCATAAACAAACTGGTTTCCCAATACCAAATCCTGAAAATATGGGACATAGAAATAGTATACGGACTGAGCAGGTCACATTAAGAATGTGTGTGTGTGTGTGTGTGTGTGTGTACACACAATCTTAATATATATGATGGAGAAGCAACTGTATGCAGGAACTCTATCCCCTACCCTGAAGCACTGCCTTGATGAAATTATTGGGACACATTTCCCCTTCTCTTCCTCTTTTTTTGCTTCCTGCTGTAAGGAGGTGAGTAGGTTCCTTGGAAAAACAGATTTTCTAATGGTGTGCTGTCTTGCGAGAGGCCAAAAACAACAGAACTATTGACTATGGAGTGGAAGATCTCAAACAATGAGTCAAACTAACCTTTCAACTTTCCAAGTTGATTATCTCTGGCATTCTGTCATAGCAACCCAAAGCTGGCTGACACAGTCCCTCAGCAAATAACATCCTGTTTTTCAGCTAAAACTCTCATTAAAATCCCTGCTAAATTTAGCATTTGCTTATCACTAGCACTATGTTCTTCAGTCTTCTAACACAAATGCTTTTACATCACAGTTGGCTGTTTATTTCACATTTGTCTCCGAACAAAAGATTTTCTTAGCTAAGAGGCTCTAATTTCAACTAGTCTATTTCTGACACATTTGTGCCTGGCTAACATTCCTCCTATTTGTGAATTAAGTTTTAGTCATTTGTATTCCCTGATAATCTTTAATTGCTTGTCACCCAGCTCAGCTGTATTCAAGGAATTGAACCCAAAAGAAAACATAAGAGCTAATAGAGTTTTAAAAACTATATCATGTATCTGTTAATTGAGTATGAATTAGATTTACCTTAGCTCCTTCTTTGGATTCTCTTGGTCCCAACAGCTCCTGTTATTCTTTACAATGCAAAGACAGAAGATTAAGGACATTGTTTTGGTTAACATTTGATAAATGTCAATATGTAGCTTTTCCCATTGTGTCAGTGACCTCTCTCTGATTTTAAGTCTGAGTGCTTTTGTCTCTCAGTGTTTCAGATGTGAGCTCTGTGGGAGTCAGATATATTCACCAGGGTTTTGCAAAATAATGAAATAGAATCATAATGAAAGTGCACCTCCCCAGAGGCAGGTTTCTTTGTAGATCTCCTGATCATGTAAGTTCAGTGATTTAGGCTTGGAAGTGCCCCGGATATAATAAAATAGGGATCAGCACCCTCCACAGATAACTACTTCTTTCTCAATGCTTTCTGTCAAACATTCCCCTCTTTTCAAACATGGTAACATGGTGAAAATACACCTATGGGGTAAAATATGACCTTTAAAAATCTCATGTATGGTACTCCTTTCTTTATTCTACAGCTGACTGCTTAACCTAAAGGTAGCATGTAATTTAGCATAGGCCAGAAAATCTCCACGGTCTGGAAGAGATCATTTAGCTTCTGGCATTAACACATGTCCAAGATCTGGGCTAACAGGCAGTGCAACTTGAGAAGTTGTAAGTCATGATTTATTTAGTATCAATAAAAAGCTTATTTTTAAATTTGTGTATGTGTGTGTGTGTGTGTGTGTGTGTGTGTGTGTGTGTGTGTGTGTTTGTGTGTTTGTCTGTTGGTCTGTGCACTTGAGTGCCAGTACCTGCAGAGGCCAGAAAGGATCTTGAATCCCAAAATATGTGCTAAGAATTGAACTTGAAATTTATATAGAAGTGCATATTCTTTATTGCTGAGCCATCTTGTGTCTCATAGTTTAATTGAACTGAAAGTCTATTCTAATCGTCTCTCCATTACAATGGAAGGCTACATCTTTGCCTCTGGTCTGCCACTTCTCGGGGTTGGACTACAGCCTGCCTAATGGGTTAACTTTCATTCCAATTCCACTGTAGGGGGACTACTCTGCTAAATTAAGATGTACTGGGAAGAAGTTCCTTGCTTTGGAGATTTAGAATTTGTTTCTATTTTGTGGATGTCTTTGTTTATTGAACTAAACAGTCAAGTGAGCTGTTGGATTTGTTACCACAGTATCTGCAACAACTAGGATCAAATCTCTCAAATCACAATCTATACGAAAATGTGCCTCAAGAGTAATTCTACATGTAATCCAAGCCAGAGCAGCAGCAGACCAGAGGCAAAGATTTAGCCTTCGGGGTTATATGACTTTATTCTGTGTTTAATGTAGGGTTTAAGGCACACGCTGTTGGACAAGAGGTTTTAGAGTTCTGAGCAGGAATGTACTGCACTTTTAAAAGGAAGAGCGAGCAGTAAGAACACTATTCACTCTCCGTCACATTAGAGGCAAGACTAGCTCTTCAAATGCTTCCTGCTGGTTCCCACGGAGCACAGGAAGCAATGTTCTGGTGATTAAGCAGCAATATCATTATAAAAGCCAAATGAATAATCATTGTGTTAATGAACTTTATCTCAGAAAAGATTAGTTTTTTAATGTTAAGCCTCTTCCAATATGAAAGAGAAAATGTATTTCCATTTCATTTAATCAACTAAGATGTTCATCATCTATATAATTTCATATCCTTGTCTACTAGATCTCCAAAAATAGTGACTTCAAAAGATGCTTTTTGATCACTCAAGCAGAGTTCAACCTTTGTCCATCTGTCTTTATTAGTATATTTGCTGCTGTGTGTTTCTCTCTTCCACCCCTCTGTTCGTTGGTTGCCTTTCTGTTTCTGTCAGTCTCTATACCTCTGTATATCAGTGTCTGTTTCTCTGTCTGCCTCTCTTTCTGTCTGCCTCTCTGTCTGTCTGTCTTTCTGTCTCTCTCTCTCTCTCACACACACACACCCATACAGAAACACACAGACACACAGATACACACACACACACACACACACACACACACACACACACACGAGTCACATCTCTAGAAATTCAGCCATAAAGTCATTCATGAATTAGACCATTTAGATTTGTTGGTGATAAGCAATCTGTAGTTAACAGGTTACCAACTGCAGTTGAATGTCCCAGAAGCATGTTTTAATATTTAAAAGAAAATCAGAGTGGCTTTGTGGCTTTTCAGAAATGAATATAAAAAACAATTTTTTTCTTATATAATGATTTTTATCCTGATCTGAGTTTCAGAGAAAAATGTGTGGGAAACAAAACAAAACAGCAATAATAACAAACAAACAAACAAAAACAACTAATTTTTTTTCAAAATATCAATAAAAAACCACTTCTGCGTATGAGCCTATATAGCTAATTTGCTTGTTTCATAAGATAAGTGAGTGGATTTCTCTGGACATATAATTGATGCTAACTACTACTGTCACTAACCCCTGTGTTTCTCTCTTTCGGCACCACTGTATTCAAAGCTAACATCAAAGGAGTTCACCAGGTAGGGTTCCTAGTGATCAGAAACCTAGAGCTCAATACAACTACTTTCAATCTGGACATGATCATCCAACAAGAAATGTGGGCTTCCCTACCACCCCAGAGGAACTATCCATGAAGTATTTGACAGACATTTTCCCCTTATCTTAATTGTGTCATCAGCTGCCTGGGACAGAACTAGCTTCCATGTGTCTTCTCCATACCACTGGCTTATAAGCAACAGTATTTTATGTGATGCATGAGCAACACATTAAAAATGGTTTTAAATATGTATTAGATAAAAGGAATTGCTATCATATTGCAATGTGATTTTACACATAATTTTTACCATGTTTGAGACTAAATAATAAAGTGAATCAATTTAAAACTCACTTTGGAATGTTCCAGAATAAATTCAAATCAGATATTAATACTGGTTGAAGGAATGATGTTTGTCTGTGAACAAAGAGAAGCAAGAAGAACAATTTTAACTATAGTGACTTATCAATTTTGACAGCAAGCAAGTATAAAAATGAGTACTGTTGTCTAAATTTGAGTTCTTTTCAAAAAAGATGTGCATGTGTGTGTGTGTGTGTGTGTGTGTGTGTGTGTGTGTGTGTGTGTATGTGTGTAGTGTAGTGTAGAGTACTTGTACAGATGTTCTCATGGGAGCATAGTGGATGTGGATGCATATATGTGGGGCACATACGTGTTTTGGGGAGAATGTATGTGCATGTATATGACTGGCTTGCTCTAGATCACTTTAGGGGATCATCTTTTCTCTGCTTTCCACGTTCTGGCATTGCATTCTGGCTGCCACACTCATTTGGCATTTATGTGGATGTTCGGAATCTTGAACCTCAGACTTCACACTTCTGTGGTGCTTTATCCACTGAGCTTTTTTCTCAACACTTCAACGAAGGTTTTGAGAGAAGTAAAAGGATACTTACAACTCATTTAAATAGTAATGTTAGAGAATGGAGAATAGAGGAAGAAGGGTATTGAGAGACAGAAAGTCAATCAAGGTTTGTGGAAGTTCTGGCTAATTGGGTTCCATCATCTTAGAGACATCCTGACTAATAGCACTGAATATACCACAGTTCTGTTCCACTGAGGGGCTTGAATGATGAGTGTGGACTCATCAGCTCTATTACTGGATGGCAAAAGCTCCTCACACATTAGTCTCCTTCATCCTCTGTCCAACTTTGAAATGTCTAAGTGAAATTTTAGGATGGGTGCATTATTAGGTAAAGACACACAGGACATGTGCAGTGAAATAAGAAATAAGAAATGACTGAATGTCTACTGCTCTAAATGCTATCGAATTAGTTTAAATGCTGTCTAACTGACCCATAATAACTGAATGAATTTTTTCTCAGGGGTTTATGTTTAGTTTTATTCTAATTCTGTTATGGTAACTCATCACAATATTATTTTTTGTAAGTGGCCAAATTCACTAACGGGGTTACTTATTTGACAATTAGGTTGAATCTGGAGTGAAAAATCTATGAATATAATTTTATCTTATATGCAAATGTTACTTGAGAACTTCGAAGATAGTGACTTAGAGCTTCCAAATTTTGATGCTTTAGGCATATGCTAAAATGTATAGCTCTTTATGTTGTTTTTTAAAAATGTCAATTTGGTACCTTATTTGGTTTTCCTTAAAATAAAATGGTATTTGTTTTCTTGGTATTGAATTGAATTTGGTTTGGACTTTGAATACCCAAGACATATTCTTCACAAATATTTTCTCTTATTTTAAAGGTTCTCTATTCTACTATTAGTCCTTTGTTGCAAAATGAATAGTAAGTTGTTACAAAATGAATATTAAGTTTGACACAATACTATTTGTCTGGTTTTTTTTCTTTCTTCTGTTGCCTAAGCTTTGGGTATCATATTAACATTAGCATTGCTTAGATCAACATAAAACAAAACAAAAGAAAAACAAAGCAACTTCCCACATTCAATGACTGTGATACTTCTAGAATCTAGGCTATATTTTAATTACAGAAATCAGAAACAAAAGACAAAAACAGAGATATATTCAGAAGAAAAAAAAAACAGAAGAAAGAACAGCAAATGATATATATTTCCATGAGTCTCCAAAGGGATTTTTTGGTCATCCTTTTTCAATTGCCTTCGAAGTACTAAGGTCTTATTTGTTCTATACCCTGCTTGTTCAAGTCCATTAGGATATATTTCACTGGTTCACTCTCAATTCACTAAATATTAAGCATCTTTAAGGTACTCAGACATTTGGGGGTTTTTTTGTTTGTTTTGTTTTGTTCTTTTTTTGATTATGTGTATCCTGGAATCTGCATTTCTTCTGCATTAGTCATCTTTTAGTTTGACACATAAATCTTTTCAAAGGCGGAGAAAGATTTGGGAAAGTAACCGGTAGATTAAAGGTCACAGCAAATAAACTAACTAAAACAAAAGCAACCCTCACCAAAACATAGCCCCTAATCATTATGTTTTGGCTACCTTTTATCTGATGCAAATTTGTAAAAAGTTAGGAGGCAATTAGAAAAGATTATTGACTTGATGTTGAAAATTGTTGGCAAAACATGGGTATTTCATTTAGTTTTAATGATATAAAATGACTATTTTTTAATGTCTTATTTCAAAATTCTTTAATTTCTAGAAAGGTATCTGTATTAGTCAGGGTTCTCTAGAGTCACAGAACGTATGGGTAGTCTCTATATAGTTAGGGAATTAGTCTATTACTTACAGCTTATAGTCCAACTCCCAACAATAGTCAGAAGTACTTGTGGATGGAAGTCCAAGGATCTAGCAGTTGCTCAGTCCCACAAGGCAGCTGTGGATGGAAATCCGAGGATCTAGCAGTTGCTCAGTCACACGAGGCAGGCCAAGAAAGGCCAGAGTGAATCTTCCTTCTTCCAATGTCCTTATATAGGTCTCCAGCAGAGGGTGTGGCCCAGATTAAAGGCCTGTGCCACCGAGTCTTCCAATTCTTGATTAGTTCATTCCAGATTTAGTCAAGTTGACAACCAGGAATAGCCACTACAGTATCTTAAAACATTAAAAATTGGAATGAGTATCAAAACTAAAATAAAATTTAAGATTAAAACTTCTGTGTGGCTTGGCAGTTCTTAGATAACTGTGGTTCTGTAACAGAGTATGGATTTGTTTATATTTATATGTCATGGACATGTTTTCTGAACCCCCCCCCACCCCTTATACATTCTGCTTCTATGCATTTTGTACCACTTTGTGTTGGGAACAAATCATGCCATTTCCCACCATGGCTTTAACTTTCAGGGTTTGACATAAACTCTATTTTGAAGTGTTCAGTCTCTGGTTATTCATATCAATAGTCACAATATGATACATCCAATAAACAAACAAAGAAAGCATCACCCTTTTGGAAATCAGCTTTTAACCACCTTTGTGAAATTAAAGAAAACTATAATCTGAAATGATCTCTTTCTTCTAAAACAATGGAAATCTTTTTATTTATTTATTTATTTATTTATTTATTTATTTTTCTTAGATATATTCTTTATTTACATTTTAAATGATTTCCCCATTCCTGGTTCCTCCCTCCCTGAAAGTCCCATAAGCCCTCTCCCCTCCCCCTGCTCCCCTATCAACCCCCTCCCACTTCCCTGTCCTGGTATTCCCCTACACTGCTGCATCTAGCCTTTCCGGGACCAGGGGCCTCTCCTTCTTTCTTCTTGGGAATCATTTGATATGTGAATTGTGTCTTCAGTATTCTGAGCTTCTGGGCTAATATCCACTTATCAGTGAGTGTAAGCCATGTGTGTTCTTTTGTGATTGGGTTACTTCACTTAGGATGATCTTTTCTAGTTCCACCCATTTGCCTAAAGAATTTCACGAATTCATTGTTTTTAATAGATGACTAGTATTCCATTGTGTAAATATACCACATTTTCTGTATCCATTCCTCTGATGAGGGATGTCTGAGTTCTTCCCAGCTTCTGGCTATTATAAATATGGTTGCTATGAGCATAGTGGAGCATGTGTCCTTATTACATGTTGGAGAATCCTCTGGGTATATGCCCAGGAGTGGTATAACTGGGTCCTCTGGTAGTATCATGTCCAGTTTTCTGAGGAACCACCAGACTGATTTCCAGAGTGGTTGTACCAGCTGCAATCCCACCAGCAATGGAGGAGTGTTCTTTTTTCTCCACACCCTCACCAGCACCTGCTGTCTTCTGAGTTTTTGATCTTAGCTATTCTGACTGGTGTGAAGCGAAATCTCAGGGTTGTTTTGATTTGCATTTCCCTAATGATTAAGGATGTTGAACATTTCTTTAGATGCTTCTCAGCTATTCGATATTCCTCAGGTGAAAATTCTTGGTTTAGCTCCCTATTCCATTTTTTAATAGGGTTATTTGACTCTCTGAAGTCTAACTTCTGAGTTCTTTGTATATATTAGATATTAGCCCTCTGTTGGATGTAGGGTTGGTAAAGATCTTGTCCCAATTTGTTGGTTGCCGTTTTGTCCTTTTGACAGTGTCCTTTGCCTTACAGAAACTTTGTAATTTTATGAGGTTCCATTTTTCAATTCTTGATCTTAGAGCATAAGCTATTGGTGTTCTGTTCAGGAAATTTCCCCCTGTGCCCATGTGCTCAAGGCTCTTCCCCAGTTTCTTTTCTATTAGTTTTAGTGTGTCTGGTTTTATGTGGAGGTCCTTGATCCACTTGGAGTTGAGCTTAGTACAAGGAGATAAGAATCGATTGATTTGTATTCTTGTGAATGCTAACTGCCAGTTGAACCAGCACCATATGTTGAAAAGACTATCTTTTTTTCTGCTGGAGGGTTTTAGCTCCCTTGTCAAAGATCAAGTGACACATCAGGGACTAGACAAGGCTGCCCTCTCTCTCCATATTTATTCAATACAGTACTTGAAGTTCTAGCTAGAGCAATTAGACAACAAAAGGAGGTCAAAGGGATACAAATTGGAAAGGAAGAAGTCAAATTATCACTCTTTGCAGGTGATATGATAGTATACTTAAACAACCCAAAAAACTCCACCAGAGAACAACTTCAGCAAAGTGACTGGATATAAAATTAACTCAAAGAATCAGTAGCCTTTCTATACTCAAAGGATAAACATGCTGAGAAAGAAATTAGGGAAACACTCTTCACAATATCCACAAACAATATAAAATATCTTGGTGTGACTCTAACCAAACAAGTGTAAGATCTGTATGACAAGAACTTCAAGTCTCTGAAGAAAGAAATCGAAGAAGACCCCAGAAGATGGAAAAATCTTCCATGCTCGTGAATTGGCAGGATTAATATAGTGAAAATGACCATCTTGCCAAAAGCAATCTACAGATTCAATGCAATCCCCATCAAAATCCCAACTCAATTCTTCATAGAGTTAGAAAGAACAGTTCTCAAATTCATCTGGAATAACAAATCCCAGGATAGCTAAAACTATTCTCAAAAGTAAAAAAAACTTCTGAGGGAATCAGTATCCCGGACCTCAAGCAGTACTACAGAACAATAGTGTTAATAACTGCATGGTATTGGTACAGTGACAGGCAGGTAGATCAATGGAATAGAACTGAAGACCAAGAAATGAACCCACACACCTATGGTCACTTGATCTTAAACAATGGAAATCTTATTTAGATATCCAGGGGAGTTATTGCAATTGAAATATTTCATACAAAGTTCACCTGTTAGACCTTAAGTGGTATGCAATGATATTTATATGCATTGGTGCCTTTCAGAGAGGATTAGGCTGCTAAAGGAGATATATTCCTTTTCTTCAAGAGTGGGTTAAATCTTATCATATTCTGTTCTCCAGTGCTGAATTAGTAACTTCAGAAGTGAGAGGATATTGAGAGAGCCCCCCCTCACCTTTGTATCTTGTACAAGTACCTATTTTTCCTTTTACTCCTATGGTATATTGGAAAAAGACAGAATCCTTTGGGAAGTTGAACAAACATGGGTATCATGCTCTTGGATTTCTTATCAGGCAGAACCATAAGCCAAAGTCTCAGGTGTTCTGCTATAGCAACAGAAAATAGATTACAAGAGAAGACGAAAGTCTTCTAAGGAAAGGAGTAGAACTTAAAACCTTGTACTATTCTCGAGACCCATGACAAACAGAATCTAGGAGTTCAGTTTCTCAGTATTTACTCTTTAAGAATGTAGGAATTCATGAATAAAACCTATATAATCACCTGTCCGTGATAAACCTTCTACTGCTTAGAAAAGAAAGCTCTTTTTTGTTGTCGTGTTTGTCTTTTAACAGTTGAGTTAACCTATATTCTTTTGCTTTAATTGAAAGGGCAAAAATAATTGCCTCTGCTTCCTCTATACCAGGTTTATACTTTAGTTCTGTCTAATTTTACTGGTACTCAGATTTACAATGAAGATATGGACATTAGGATGAAAAAAGTACAGTATTAAACATAGCTAACTCAGAAGACCTATATTTTCTAGCCCCCTTCCTGGAAGATTAGCAGCAGTATCCCCCAGTTAGTTCTGAGTCAGTCCTGTTCTCATAAGCCTTTCTCACAGTGAATTTCCTATTTTGCTCAGAACTGAAATCACACCAAATGGCTCAGTGCCACTTGAGTGAATATTACATACTCAGTAGTATGGTTTGAAAATAGTTTGGGAATTAACTGTCTGTCCATCAGTGCACAGTAAGGAAACTGTAGCTATAGCATTGCTTCTTAACTATCTTTTCCACAAGCAATCTCTGAATTCTGAGTAATTTTCTCCTGTACTTGATTAGTGGAAAAAGAACTGGTGTGCTAAAATATCAATAGTTCAGAAAGAACAGTGTGGCTGGACCAATTGAAGACCTGCTTTGTGACTCATTCATTCATTCATTCATAATCTTTTATTCCTCTATAAATCAAGGTAAGATTACAGCATACCTAATGAATACCACACACTTTCACTTTGCAAAAGAGATAAGGTGGATGAATACCACCCAAGACATATTTCGTAATTACTTTGCAGTGCGATGGATGTTATTTAAAACATATTTGGTAGATTTCTTCATTTCATGCTCATATCTCTATAAAGCACAACTATTATTATCTTTCTATTCAGAGAGCCAATTAACGCTTAGAGTATGGAATTCCCTCCTAAGAACAGCAGCAGCAGAGAGAAAATGGTTTGCTTGTTTCTAAAGTGCTATGAGAGGAGAGAAGATTAATAACGCCAGAGGTTTAGGATACATACTTCTAGTAATGTTATAGCATTTAAATTTAATTTTGATAGAAAAATTAATTTCTTAGTCATGTTCCCTTAGAGATCAAGACATGACTGTAGGATCATCTAAAACATACTATTTTATTTAATTTATGCATCTACATATTCTTCCTGGAGGTATCCTTCAACATGTTTCAATTTAAAATGCTCGATGCCATGGAGTGAATTCAGCCTATACAGTTCAAATATCCATATTTTGATCTCTTGCTGGTGTCTTAAGGAGGTTCAGTAAAATAAACTTTCCAGAATATGAGAACAGTAGTAGATATAGCACAGGGGAGTGAGTGTAAACTTGTTGATCAATGAATCAATAGTAAATTGATTTTTATATATTAAATTGATTTACATATATTAAATATAAAGCATTGAGTTTAGAGAATAGTAAATATTGGATATCTTTTCTCATATGTGAAGTTTATCAATCATTTATCACCTATTTTTGCATATATCATTAATGCACACAGAAAGACAAAGAAGTAGGCAGCGACAGAGAAATGGAAATGGGGCATCCTTAAGTTTCAGAGACAATAGCAATAGGACATAAAGATAGAAAGAAATAAAATATCCCAGTACCTGCCATTACTGCTTCGCAGTTGGGGGACATGGTGTCTCCTTATTT